>WKFP01015431.1:397338-530393 GCA_011057875.1 Pterocles orientalis
TGCATAAACAAGTGTCTGCCTTTTGCAACAGCCATTTCATATAATAGTAGCAAACCTGTAGCTAAGATTCATCCTTCCTGAATTGCAGCTCTGCTTCAACCATTAACACGGGCTGTTGCTCATCCTCTCTACTACTTAAAATATGCAGGTCACAGTCAGCCCGGGAAGATTATTTTCATAAATTCCTGTTGTTAGAGGTCAGTAGGGAAACTGACAGATACCCAGGGAGTATCTTTATCCATACACAAACAATTATATTGTCACATCAACGTTTTTTAGCATACTTTAACCTGAAGACAGGACATCACATCAAGAATAAAACCATCACTCAACATATGTTCAATGTATAGACATGCTATCGAGGCAGGTGAGCCCGCTGCTAACAAGTGCCAGCATGTTCGACTTTCTGATAGCAACAAAGCTGAAGTTCAAATTAATTAATAGATAATATCCAAAACCTTACAGAAAGGCCATAGTTTAGTTTCCACTCAAATGACTGGCTTTATACTGCAACAAAAGCAGTATTACATTACCTAAAAATACAGTACAAGCTGATGTTGCATAAAAGCTAGTTGAGACACGGTGTAAAGACGCTCAGTAACATGACCTATGGGAGTTCAGTCAACCAAGAACAAGAATAAAACACTAGCCAAAGCTTCCTGCTACAGCTGGCCACTGCTATGGTTTCTACCTGAGAACCATTCCACCTGCAGGTTAACTCCTGTCTCCAAAAAAAGCCATTCCTGTCTTTGTTCAGGCAAAATTGCGTAACAAGTCTCAATGGATCAGCTAGCCTTCCTAATCCATTTGGAAAAGGTTAAAACAATGAAAATGTTGCAAGATTCAGGCAAAACTCCTCAAGCTATAAAATTAAATGTCAAAGTTTCCATTCTCTATTATGCTCTTGAACTAATCCAGAGCTAATTAATCAAAACAGTATTTTATTATAAAAGCTATTCTTATAACAAAAAAGTCCCAGAAAAAGAATCCACCATTTTACGGCATTACTATGTAGAGCTGTGCGAAGTGCAAATTTTCTCTTCCCTAGTACCCACAGAATAATAATCAGCAAATCTTCTTTACTCACTGACAACATGTATAAAGCCAGGTTAATTTGTTTGTTTTAGAAATACAGCAATTTGGAATGGGCTGAACTGACAAAGAATGTAACGGTAGTGCAGATCAGTCATGCCCTGGAGATGTTGAAAATACTCTATTTTATTGATCTGTGACCTCCCTCTACGGAAACAGCTGGTTATCACATTGTAAGCCCACCCTAATTAGAGGGCTTTCTCCTCCAGCCATCTGCATGGCTCTGTACCTGCACTCCAGTAAAAGAGAAGTTTTTTTATAACAATTACTGAAGACTCCAAACCTTTTGTTGACTTCTTGCAGTTATTGATCAGCTCACAGGATCTCATTCTGACACCCTTACCCCCAGAACTGTGTACACACTACTCACATTTGGGTTACTCATGAAGCAAGATACTACGCAGTCTAAATATTGAGAAGACAGAGGTCATTGCAGACTACAGGGAAGACAGAGTATCTTCAGCTCACTTAAGGCAAGTAACAAATAAGCATGTTCCCTGGCCTCTGTAGGAAACCAAATGCTTGAGACTCATTCAGAAAACAGACCAGTGACATGGACAAAGAAACAAGCAAAAATTACCCTCTTAATTAAGAGCATTTGTCTAACACTTAATTCAAGTGCATGAATTATACATTCACTGTTATTTGCAGGAAAGGAAATTGGATGCAATTCTGGATACATCTATTTACACGGACTGTAACAACACACTTTCTTACTAAGTAGGAGATACTGCTACTATAGAGGTGCTGACAAAATACTGCAAAACCAGAAATGCTCATCGCAGCAAGAGAAGCTGATCAGTTAGCCATTTTATCCAATTTGGGGAAAAAAAAAGCACATGTTCTTCACTATAAGCAATGTTTTCTTTTTTCAGAAACTACCCTTTAGTGATATGCCAACTTTTTTTTAACATCTTACAAAAATAAACTGTTAGAAGTAGCCAGAGCGCACCATGCTAATTAGGGACCATGTGGTAATTTCTATTACAAAACCATCTAGCACAGCCATCAAACTTTTCCATTGTTTCCATTTTCACCTTCCTGACAATATTTTGTAATGAGCATCAAACATGCCAATCTAGCAGTGAAACTTAATTTCAACATATTTTAAAACAAGCTATTAGTCAGAAAAAGTAACTTGTAAGTAGAAAAAGAAGTATTAAAGTAGTTTATAGTTTTTCCCCAAGATACACTCAGGAGTACAAATACGCCTTACTGTTTCAGCAAGGCCTCAAAAGTGTTAATGGAAACTGATTTTGGACCATTTTTATTTGAGGTTAAAATAGATACGTATAAATACTGTTCATACCCTTCCATTCCCCAAACCACAACAGCCTAAAAAAAATACATTTGCAGTGGAACAAATTTCCTTGCATCTTATGTAGCACCCAATTCTTTGTAAGAGAAAGAAAGAGGACTTACCAGTTTAATATCAATATTTGTGGCACTGGCATCCAAAGAGTTTTCTACCAGCTCCTTCACCACGCTGACAACTGATGTAATCACCTGAGAACTTGAAAGGAGACGAATAGTTTCTGCTGACAGCTGTTTCATGGTGGAATTGAGAGTCAGAGAAGCTGCACAGAAAGATAACAGAAAAAGAATATAAAAGGCACACGACAAATACTTATTTCTAAGTAACTGTTTTACAGCAACTTTTAAATGTAGGTGAAACATAACATTATGGCTGAAGAGTGTAATTTTCAAGAAACAGTAGGACCCAGCTTCCTCCGCAGCCAATGGGAATTTGACTTGTGGAAGAAAAAGAACACAGAGGTCTAGACTAGAAAACATTATTTAAACTTCTAATGACAAAATTTAAGAATTCAGAGGTATCTTGATCAAAACAGTATCTCATGTCTGTAGTCATCTCCTGTAAACTACTAGAACATGCAGCTGTGTTCTTGCAATTGTAACAGCACAGACAGACCAGATGGTAACCCAGAGCGCTAGTCAGAAATGTCTTTTAGTTAGGATATTCACCCAGCAACAGGTCTAATTCCAGCACTGATGCAAAAAAGAAAAGAAAAAAAGAAAAAATAAATTTCGAATTTTTATTCTTTTTTAGCAAATTCCTTGCATCATGTTTTCCCTACATTTAAAATTTCTGAGCTCAGTACTGCTGTGTTGTGCGTACAACTCCCAGTACCCAAAAATTCATGGAAGCAATACGACCTGAAGGTAACTGCTTGGAGTCGGGAAAGAAGTGGGGAGGAAGTACAGTGGTGTTGAGGCAAAAGTTATATTCAATGGCAATGTGATCTACTGGCAATAATGAGAAAAAAACAACAACTTGTGAATGATAAGCTTGCCTTTCTGATCAGACTTACTGCATGCCCTCAGGCACATAATTTCTGTGTCTCTATCTTCCACTTGAAAATGGAGATGCTTCATATTTTAATAAGCAAAGGAAGAAATTTTTTATCACTGGAAACATAGAGTTATAAATTACCTGCTGCCTTACAGACACATTATCATGAAGAGATTGTAAGCGGATCTGCACATTTTTGTATGCATTGCTGTTTAAGTACCCAAGTACACACAATTAACCAAGCCCCAGGAAACATCTTTGCTGATCCTTGTAGCAAGACATAAGGAACTCAACCACAGTTTTTCACTCATATGAGAAGGGGAGGGGGACCGACCATTGCCAGACAGCTCTTTGCACCTCAGGAATGGTTCAGACTTGGGTTGCTCTCTGTCCTACAAGTAATAAGTCTTCCTTCCACAGCAGCTCTCTTTACTAGGCTATGTTATGTAACATTATTTACTGAAAGGCAAACAGTACCGGCAGTCCTGGCTTGCCCATCGACTCAGTCCAAGCTGCCTGCTGGAGAACACTCAGCACTTGTCCCAAGGATGTGAGCACATATGGAAGAATGGAGCAAACCCAGATTTCCTCCTGATGCAGTCAGGACACAGTGAGGGACTGTAGCCAACACCCCAAAACACTGCTACCCGGCAGAGTATATGCAGCTGATACAACAACTACAGGACACTTCTTTGCCTTGATGTCCTTCTAAAGACTGCCACTCTTTAAACATAAAAGACAAAGCAAAGACATGGTTACTTGGGAAAAAAAAAAAAGGTGCGGTGTTTTGAAGAGGAAGCAGAATTGAAACTTTTCCAACAACAGCTACAAAGAGGTTTTCTCTTTATATTTGTTATTTACATTCCAAAGGGAGTTTGCCTTTCCAACCTAGTAAAAGATCTGACAAATCAATTTTCCACCAAACTGGAAAAGCAGAGGAGCACAGGAAAATGTCTGTTGTTGAAGACAGACCAATATTGATCATGTACACACACATTCAGGAAGGCGGGTTTTCTCACGTGTTATATGGGACTCCTGTGTCAAGTGCTTACTGATTTACCCGTGACAAGTGCCAGATCACAGCTGGATATCTTTTCCAAGAGACACTGACTGAGAGAAGAGAGGGTCTTAAACCAAAAACATTACAGAGCCCAAAGACAAATTTTCCATGAGTTATGACTGATGCAGGCGGTTTGGGACAGGAACCAGCTCCCTTTGGGACAGGTGTGCCCTCCCCTTCCCTGGGCCCAAACCACCCCAGGCAGCGCTGCCGTGGGTGGCGGAGGGAGTCCGTGCATGGTGGGACAGCCGCATGGCCACATCCCGGGGCACTGCTGGGAGGGAGGAATCTCTGGTGCTGGCTACCTATGGAAATGCATCCAGCCCCTGACGACTTTTAGCTAAATGATACCTATTTCAGCTCAAGCCACATTATTACTGTGACTCTTCGCTGGCCAGACACCCTATAACCCGTGGCCAGCGGAAGGCACAGCACCGTCACCATCCCCAGCGTGGTCCTGCTCCCCCTCCAAACAAAGCCAGCCTCCCCAACACGGGGGACCCTCCAAACAGCAGTAATACTGCACGCCATCAGGAAAACTGCCAACAAAAGCTCCTTAAACCTCACAGGCTCCTACCACAGCACCCAAACCCCACTCCCACAGCCTCTGTTCCTCGGAGCCCACCCGAGCACGCCCTCAGAGAATCCTTCCGTTTAGGAGACAAAAAAATCAAAGGAAAGCCGCAGATGAGACTGCGGACGGTCACCCCTGAGCTCACCTAGAACCCCCGGAACAGCCACCAGTGCCCGGTTCTGCTTTTCGGTAAGAAAAGCACGTTAAGTGCCGCGCCCCTCAACGAACGGAGAGGAAGGCGGCTCCCGCCCGCCCAGCGGGCCTCGCTCCCCGCCACGGCCCGGCCCGGCCCCGCTTCAGGGGCCGCTGCGCCCCGCCAGGCCCAGGCTGAGGCCTAGGCCCAGGCCCGGGCCCGTCCCGCGCAGCCCAGAGCCGCAACAGCAGCGGTTCCCGCCGCGGTTCCATCAGCTACCTAGAGGAAGCAGCTTCCCCGCCCCGGCCAGGGTCTCGGGGAAGGCAGCGGGGGCGTTTCCCGCGCCGCCCCTCTCCCCTCCACCCTTCCCGGGCGCCCGCCCCTCGCAGCGCCCCAGAGTTGCGCTACCTGCGCGTCCGCGGATCCCCCTCCTCCCACCGCCGCCGCTGCTCCTGTGGGCGGTGCGGCCCCACCCCTGCCCGCAGCCCTGCCCACGGGGCGGCCAGCAGCCTCTACCTGCGGCAGGCGGCCCGCGCTCCGCTCCTGCTCCTCAGCGGCTGCGGGCAGCGCGGGTGTCCGGGAAGGTGGGGCTGTGCTCGGGGGGCGGGAAGGTGGGCCGGGCTGCCGGGGCTGGGCGGCAGGCCCGGGGCGCTCGGCGGCTGCGGGCAGGCCCGGCCCTGAGGAGAGCGGCGGCGCCTGCGGCGGAGGGGGTCTGTGGGGAGCCGCGCGGTGTGTGCCCGGGAAGGGACGCGGCTCTCGGGGGGCAGCGGGTCCGCGGACGGAGCGGCTGGGCCGCTGCCGGTGAGGGAGGGACCGCGGGGGGCCATCTGTGGGTATTGTCATGGATGGAGAAGGAATTTAGAGGATAAAACTTCCAAAGCTTTGTTTCTAACAGGTTTGCAACTTAAGCTTCTAACAGCACAGCTTAGTATTTTTTTTTAAATGCCCCCTTTTTTTAGCAGGGTTGTGGGTTTTATTTATTTGGCCTTTTTTTTAAAAAAAGGGTTGCCAACACTCCCCTCTGTACTGACTTCTCTATAAACTGCACATTGAAGATCTTGAGGTAGGTCTGTGCATGTGCACCGTGCTCCTTCCAGACTGGCTTATTTAAAACAGCCTTTTCCCAAATTAAAAAACTGCGTGTGGTAAGTACTTCCATGTAACAGTAACCTCAATGTTCAAACAGTTCTGTTTTATAGGGTAAAAATGAACGTAGGAGTTGCCCACAGCGAGGTAAATCCCAACACGCGCGTGATGAACAGCCGGGGAATGTGGCTGACCTACGCGCTCGGAGTCGGCGTGCTGCACATTGTCCTGCTCAGCATTCCTTTCTTTAGTGTCCCGGTCGCCTGGACGTTAACAAATGTGATTCACAACCTGGTAAGTACCCTCTCTTGGAATAAAATTTGAAAAATTGTTCATGCGTATTTTTAGTAGCAGGAGAAGAGAAGAATAGCCAGGCTGTATGGGTAATGAAGCCCAGCTAGCCAGAACACCACCTCTACTTGGCTTATTCGCTGGTCAATGAGTTGGTTGTTTTGCGGAGGAGGAGTGATACGTGATCACTTTGTGTTTAAGCACAAAAGATATTAAATACTCCTTACGTATTTTATTTATTCTTTTAAAAGGCATTTAACTAAGCTAGAATCTAGTACGCATAAAATCATCATGCCAACTGACTTTTACAGTGTTCTGTCTATTATTAGAGAGCTGTGCTGAATCCATAAAATGTATTACATTTTTAATACTTAGATATTATCTGCTAATGTTTTGACATAAATCTATTAGTATCCCAAAATGTTTAATTTCAGCACTTTACCTGTTTCCTTGGACAGAAACATTTGTGTTCTTTTTCTTCTTGCTTTGATTTCTGGTGAAGCTAGATAAATTTTAGCTCAGAATGACTTCAGCATACAACTGAGTCGCTATACATGAATAAGAAAAATCTTATTTGAAAGCAGTGGGAAAAACTGGACTACTCAGGCTGTCTTATTCAGTGGATTGTGATTTGCATGATAACTTTTGTATGCGAAAGGATTTGTAAGCTGAAGACCTTAAGAATGTTTTTACATCCTCTCCCCAGGATGCCATAATTTTGTTGCAATCATTTAAAGTAATGTAAGTATGTACATTGGTCCTGCCAAGCGTAGAGAAAAGAGGGCCATAATCCAGCAATTTACATCATACTTGAGGTTTGCTAACTCAGTTGTCTAAGATTAACAGCAAAGAAGTCTTGACAAAAAGATGGCTTCTTCCTTATTGAGGAAGATGATAGTTCACTTTAAAGACTGAGGATGGATAATATCCTCTAGGATCCTGTAAAAACATGTATTTTTTATTTGAGTTTTTTTATTTTTGTAGCTAGGTTTAAAACTAATAGTGGTATTGTAAGCACCAGTAGAGCATTTTGTACTTTCTTTGACAGCATCAGACCAGACATGTCTGACTTCAGAAGATGTTGGCAGAGACAAGTGTTACTAAATACTCCCCAAATGCCTTAACGAATTCATTGCAAGTAGTTATATGCCAACAGGGATGAGAGCATGCACTGGCAAGTAGTTTTCTAGTGGAACACTAGAAGATGAGTATGAACTGTACTTTTGGATATTTTGGCATTTAAGCGGCACTTTTTTGGAAACAAATCCTTGAATTATTGACAAACAAAAATTATCTTGGATTTTGACTAACAGAAAACACTTAGCTGACCTGGGAGAGCATTTTTGGTGGTCCTTTCTGCAAGTACCAGCATGAAATAAAATGTGTAGTAACAGCGCCTTTTTGTTAAAGTTATTAAAACTGTGACACTGCAAACATTGTGTATTGAAGAATTAATTAAGCAAATTAATTCTCTTAGGTTATAGGCCTCTGGTCAGGGGGCTGTTCCAAAAAAAAAGTAGAAGAAGCTGTGAAGTGACTTGCTCAACTTTCACCTACTTCATGAGAATTCAGAAGAAATGTGTTTTTTCTATATAAAACTTTCTGTAACAATTTGTTTACGTGCATAAGAAACTAATGCATGTGAAAGATGATGGAAGTCTTGGATATTTTCTGATAGAATCTCGTTTGGAGTTGGTGTGCTCTCTTTGATAGAAAACATGTTTGTTAAAACTGGAAGAGGGTGGACTCCGCTATCTGATTGATCTTTGGACCCAAATTGATCTTTCAGAACAGACCAGACATGTCATGCTCCCATCAAATAGAAACAACAGCAAAGGACAGTCTGGTGTGGTTAAGGAGAGAAGCAGTGAAGAGATGGGCAGATGGTATTCAACAGGTTGCTGGTAGTCAGCTTCGAAGTATTTGAAGCTATTAGGGGCTGAGAAAGCTTTCAAAAGTTCTTGTAATATTGCCAGTATTTGTAGATAGATTTTTTGCTTTGTGCAGACTCTAGCTTGTAACTCATTTAACACTGTTTTAGGAAAGTGGTAATATAAATTGGAAGCCCTAAACTTGTTACAATTCTGTTGATTTCATGCAATTTTTGACATCTAATGTAGAAGACAAGGCAGCAGATCAGATGTCACGTAGACTTTGGCTTTAATTCTGACTGTGTAACTGACTGCACAACCTTGGGCAAATCACTTCTTGTCTCCTCCTTCCTCTTCTATAATTTGTCATTACAGGCTAGCAGCTCTTCTGGGTGAGAATTCATTTACTTTCTTTTTTTTTACAATGCATTGAACAATGTAACAATTATAAAAAAATACAGGTAAAAGTGTCACTGTATTCACTTTTTGTTTTCCCCAGGGAATGTATGTGTTTTTGCATGCAGTAAAGGGAACTCCTTTTGAAACACCTGATCAGGGGAAGGCTAGGCTCCTAACACACTGGGAACAACTGGATTATGGAGTACAATTTACATCTTCAAGAAAATTCTTCACAATATCTCCTATAATTCTGTGAGTCCAAAACTGTATTATGGATTAATTGAATCATAAAACCGTGATTTCAAAAGCTGCAACCAGATGAGTTGCAACTTACATTCTAAAAGCTTTTTTTTTTTGCTTGTTTATTTGTTTGTTTCTACATCATAGAGGTAGGGAGTACATCTTTACAGGCCATATAATCAGCAATCTTTCTTCCTGCAGCTTGCAACACACTAATTCACGTACTGAAGTCGAAGTTTGTAAACAGTTATTAATGGGGCAGGTTTTAAAGATTAGAAATGTTATAGGACAACTTACTGTTAACTCTTGAAGATTGTTAAGCGACTGTGAAGTCATAAATATTGAAAATTTAAGCTAATTGCCTTTAGCACATGCACATGACAGCATTTATTAACCATTTTGGAACCTGTGAGTTACAAGGAGTATGGCAGTCCTCACTGAATGGGGTCCAAGATTTTGCGTGTCGGTGTTGCTTTGTACAGATTGTCTTCTGTTTATGCCGGTTACGTAAATAGATGAGAATTGCTACACTGCCTGTCTCTGTTGACAAAAATATGGTTGTGTAACTAAAGGAAATCAGATACATATTTAATATCCAACTATAAAAAGTCTTTCTTTTTTTTCTCTTTAATTGTTCACTGGCATGGCAGGGTGGGGGGAGGGGGAAAGATCCTGCATCATGTTTAGAAAGTTGGTTCACAAAGGATAGAAACTGAAAAAATATATACAACTCCTCAAAAAAAAATCCTCTCTTGCTTCAAAGGTACCTTTCCACTTTCCAGTGGGATTTTATATTTGTAACACTCATGTATGGTTCCCTTCATGCACTAATAATGCAAAAGTAGCAGAATAAACATATGTGTTTTGCTGGGAAAAAAACCCAAAACCCCAGTAATCTGATAGCCTCGTATCTGTGACTCTTTTTGCAAAGAACAAGATTAAATCATTGGCTCAAAGTGTAAAGAAGTTGGTAGTGAATTGGATTTTCTGAGGCACATTTCCTTATTCTTCCAGTTGAACAGGTTGTGGACTAGCTTAAAAGAAAAATGTGCTGGGACGGTCTGCCAGGTGGGAAGCATTTTAAAATCACGCCAATCACAGATGTACTCAGCATGAATGATTTTTGCACTGAAAATTATGTCAAATGTTTTGTCACTGAGCTTGCTAGGGTAGCAAAAGCGTGAGTATTTTGGTAACAGATCTCACACCATTTAAAAGCTGTATCACAAATCAGACTTGGAGCTGCACGAGTCAGAGTCTCCAGCATGAGGGGCAGGGAGAAGTGCTGGAGGAAAATACTAGTCGAGAGTTGCTTTTTAGCGCCTTGAGAAGTATGGGAAGAAGAGATGTAGTCCGTAATTTTTCTGTAGATACTCCAGAACCTCAGGCGAGATATTTAATACAGGAATAGATTGGTTATTAATCAGTAAAATATAACTGGTTACTAAAGCACTTTTTTCAACTGTGCTTTGTTTATTTTTTTAGACAAGAGTGTTATCAGCTCCCTTTTCTCCTGCAGGTACTTCCTGACAAGTTTCTACACGAAGTATGATCCAACACACTTTATCCTCAACACAACCTCTCTCCTGACCGTGCTTATCCCCAAACTGCCACAGTTGCACGGAGTTCGAATCTTTGGCATCAATAAATATTAAGCAGAAAGTTTGACACTGACTGCCCCTGACATGGCTACTGGTGCTTCCCAGGTGAAGGAAATGAGTAGCCTGCTGCGTTGTGTATCTAATTGTACTCGATGAGAGATTCTTCTACATCTGAGATACAATTCCTACTTCCTGCAGCATTGTCTGAGATGAAAATTGAGTTCCTAAGAAGATACCTTCAAATACCGAAATGTGAACCGGAAGCCTCTAGAAGAAGGATTTCCAGGAAGAACTGGGCAGGCTCAGCTCTAAAGCGGAATCACCACTAAGGCTGTGTGTATGCCTGGCTGATGTGAGGGACTTGTGAGGAAGGTGTGAGTAACAGTTGAAGTGGGGAGTAATGTTTCACAAGTACCCAATCAACCATAATGCAAATGGTAACTTTACATATAAAACCAGGATCCTCAATGCCAAGGACCGGTGAGGCCACATTCTTAGGTGAAGTGAAAATAGCTAGTTTCTTCTGTATGGAGTATAGGTGCTTGTGCTTGTTATTGCATTGTAAAAGTTTGTCTCACAGTAAATGCTGTGACAGCTAGTATAAACTGATGGTGTAATCATGCCTTATCTGTTCTTGTGATTTTTTTGTCACAAAGATCGATGAAAGTCCTTAACTGTCAGCTCAGGGGATTTCTACATCAACTTGATAGCTCAGTTTGTATGCTTTTACAAGTTGCTACTGTTGTGCTTATTTCATTTTGCTTACCAGGATACTGACTTTTCTATGTGTAAATGGGACATCCTGAAAAACTGAAATTTCTTCTAAGGTGTGGATTTTTGACTGTTTTCTCTGATACTTGGCTGGTGGGTTGTGTTTCAGTAGCTGAGAGGCCTGTAATGGTGGGGGAAAGGGTTGCTGCTGTTGCAGACGCAGGTCTGTTACAGAGAAACCATGTCAGAACATGTAAGAGAAACTCTGTAGGTTGTAAGTTGGAACAGATGCTGAACTACCAGGAGGTGAACAGGCAAATCCCATGGACTAACAGTATGCTTTTGCAGAAAAAGGATAGATAATTTGCATGTCTTAGAAATGTATGTGGAGGAATGCTGTATTTTAGGGGTACCAGGTAGTACGGAGTGATCTGTATTATCAACTCTGGAGCTAGAAGGGAGGAGGTACATCTAGTGTTCTGAGCACTTATTTCTCTAACCTGGAAAAAGGATGAATTTTGAAGTCCACCCTACGTCTGACAGCCAAAACTGGCTCACATTTAACAGAAGACTCCATTTAAGACTTCATTTATATTTTGATTGCAGTGATAGCCACGGAGCTGGAGAATAAATAAAAAATAATAATAGAAAAGTCCACAGTGGCATGCTTCTTTTCTTGCTGAGATAATTTTCTGGCTATTTACCTTATCGTTAAAGACGCTGTTTAATAAAAAAGGTAACGAGTTATGAATTTTATTTTTTTTTAGCGATTGAAGGTAGTTCATTGTGTTACTTGTACAGAAGGGATAACTCTTCCCTGGCGGCATTCAAACCGCTCGGTCCCGGCCCCCTGCCTTTGCTTTCCGTCCCGGCCCCACCGCAGCGCCGCTGTCGCCGATCCTGGGGCGGCCCCGGGGGAGCCCCGCCCCGTGCCACGCGGGCGGACGGGAGGTGCTGCGGCCTGAGGGGTGGTGGCGCGGCGCGGCATGGCGCTGTCCCCTCGCGAGGCAGAAAGGGGAGGGCGAGGGGCGTGAGGCGGCGATAAATCGCGATACAAGGGTACAGCGCTAGTGCGCGGTGAGGCCTTCCGCCGCTGCCCGGAGCGTGGGGCGGGCCCGTGGACCTGCTGAGGGTGGAAGTCGGCCTGTGCCGGGGAAACTGCGAAGAGGGACCTTGGAGCCAGCACTGGTGACAGCTGGGAGCGGCGCGGTTCTGCTGCGGCCAGGGGTTTGCTCTGTGGCTTGTGTCCCTCCGCTGGGGCTGCGGGAAGCGCCGCACGCATGCAGGGGTGAGGGGCGCTCTCGCAGCGTTGTTACGGTAACAAAGCCATAAGCTCCCAGCGCTTTTTTTTTCTTTTTTTTTTTTTCCTCAGGGTCTTAAATACGCGTAGCCATTCATAACTTCAAAAGTAATACCCCCGCTTCAGAAAATCAGACCACATGCTTGAAAACCCTCCACTAATAACAACTGTACGGTTCGTTCCTAGGCATAACTACCAGCTGGATTTTAAACCATGAACAGCGTTACCAAAAGCCTTCTGAAATCGGTGAAACGCAGCCGAGCGGCCTGGCTGAGAAGCAGCTCTGCGCGCTCCAGAACCCAGCGCCTTGGGAAGGTGGTTCTGGGAATAGAGACCAGCTGCGATGACACCGGCGCGGCTGTGGTGGATGATGCTGGCACCGTTCTGGGAGAGGCGCTGCACTGTCAGAAGGAAGTCCATTTGCAGTAAGAATATACTTCTCTCAAGGCTTTTGCCTTATTAATGATTTTATTGTCATTCTTACTTGTAATATTATCTGTACAGTGGTCCTCCAGAAAACTCAGTAAGGAGCGGGTAGGTGTAAAGACCTCTCTTGGGGCACACCACATTCTGCTTGAGAATTACTAAGCATGGAGGGAAGCAATGCTGTGCATTTAACAAGTTTCCTCCAGTATTTTCTTTCAAAAAGAGACAGATTACTTATCTAGCTTGAATTAAGGATGAAATCATTATTACTGTTAAAACCACCAAATGTCTCAATTTTTAAAGGGAAAATTAATCAAATATAGGCATATTTGAACAGCACCCAGGTGCATGTAAAAAAAAAAAGGGCAAGTTACATCTTTGTCTGACCTCCCAGTGATAATTATGCTCTCTTCAGTGCATAGATGCCCTTTACACACCATTTGAGAATGTACTAAGGAAACAGGCAGGATAAGGCAAGGTTAAGAGATGTTTAAAATCTATTTTTATGCCATTCTATCTGTTATGAAATACAAATGTATTGTCATTCTTTGTTTTTACTAGAGCAGGTGGAATAAATCCTGTGGTGGCACAGCAACTTCACAGAGAAAACATCGAGCAAGTAGTAAAAGAGGCGCTTAGGGTCAGTGGAATTTCTGTACATGAACTTTCAGCTATTGCAACGACAGTAAAACCAGGACTTGCCCTAAGCCTTGGCGTGGGACTGCGGTACAGCTTGAACTTGGTGAACAGGTACCAGAAGCCGTTCATACCCATTCATCACATGGAGGCTCACGCACTGACCATCAGACTGACACATCACGTGGAATTTCCCTTCTTGGTTCTTCTGGTCTCTGGAGGCCACTGCATCTTGGCAGTAGCACAAGGAGTTTCAGATTTCCTTCTGCTTGGACAGTCCATAGATATAGCACCAGGTGACATGCTGGATAAGGTAATATTGCCTTACGTAAGTGAATCTAGTTTTTTCTTCTTTTTATTGCAATTATACTACATAATGGTAGTATTACCATCAGCCTGAGGACAGTAATACAGTGCAACACGAGCTTTACTTTTTTTGTGTGTGTGAATTTTGAAATACCATAGATTTAAGACACAGAAGGCATAGATTTTTAACAAATCTATGCATAGCATCAGTTATAACATCTGTAAATTAATTCTATTTTTAGCAAGTAGACAACATAACCAAAAGTAGTGTTGGAAGTTTCATTGATACCCATTATACAAACAGGCTGTATGAATTTGAGAAGATTGGTAGTGATATTTTAAAGGATACTATCAGATTTAAAACAATACACATTAAAATATTTCTTAGAAGTTTTTTTTCTTCATTCTGAAGCCTAGTTTGGCTTTCAGAATGATCTAAGTTTTCCGGGTCACTGAGTACAGTCTGTAAAATTGGTCACTTGAGGTTTTGTTTCCAAACACAGCCTGACTTTATAAACAGTATTTGTGTGTATTAATTTAAAAAGTGGGAGAGTGAGCAGAGTCAGAAAGGGGATTGATGCTGGTAATACAGTATGGCAGTCTTTGTGTGTTTCCTATAGAATAAAAATTGGGTCATTAATGTTCCCTGCAAAATTTGCTGATCCTTATGTTTGTCCAAATTGTTCTAGAATTGCATTTCTAATTACTCCAGGAAAAAAACAAAAACAAAACAAAAAACCCAACAACAACCCAAACCAACAGCTGGCATTATGTCTTGTCTTTATTGTGCCCTGTTTGCAATTTCATGTTGGATTGGATTTTGTGGTGTCTAATTTTACTCCATGCACTACAATACAGTGATGCAGTTACAGGAGGAATTAATTTAGCTCTCTCTTCTGAGTCTGCTGTTTATTATCTCCTTAGGTAGCAAGAAGACTCTCTTTAATAAAACACCCAGAGTGCCACAGCATGGCTGGAGGGAAGGCGATAGAGCACTTGGCTCAAGCTGGAAACCGGCAACAACACACATTCAGACTTCCCATGCAACAATATCGTAATTGTGATTTTTCTTTTTCTGGACTTCAGAACCTTGTCAATAGAGTCATTATACAAAAAGAAAAAGAAGAAGGTATTTTTAAACAAATTCAGGTATAAACCATGTTTTTGATGACCTGTACTAAGGAAAACCCATTTGATCGTACATTTTCATAGGTATTCGAGAAGGTGAGATCCTATCCTGTGTTAAGGATATTGCTGCTGCTGTACAGCACGCAGTGACTGTTCATATTATCCAGAGGACATATCGAGCCATGCTCTTCTGCATAAAAAATAGCATATTATCATCAAAAAATGCAACTTTGGTGAGTATACATATTTTTTTTCCTGTTTATATTTGACTATATAACATCATTGGAAGATGCAGATGCCTTGTTGTACTTTCTTCCTTGACAGGTGAGGAAGATGTCAGTATGTATTACATTGTTAAAATACCAGGATTAAAGTAATAGTCATATAAATATTTACAATAAAATCTTTCATAGTTCGGTTTTGAGCTAGAAAGAGATTCTTATTATCTAATCTGACCTTTTATAACAATTTATGCCACATCATTTGACCTAGTGCTCCCCAGTACTTGACAGCTGTTCTAGTCATAGCATGCAGTTATAGTTATTCAGTTGTTCTAGTTATTCAGGAATCTTTTTTAGCATAATCTCACTTATCATACTCTTTTCTGGTATGTTTTCATCTTCAAAGATATGTTTTAATCTTCAAACGTTATTTATGGCTGTCTGGAGAACTTAATCTGCTAACCTTTCTGTGAATAGGATGTTAGTTGAGTGTGACCCATCAGTACTTTTGATTTAATGCCTTTTTTCTTTTGGAAACTGCTATCAGGTTGTATCAGGAGGAGTTGCAAGTAATCAGTATATCCGAAAAGGTCTACAGACTTTGGCAGATGCAAATAATTTTGCTCTTCTCTGTCCTCCTCCAAGACTGTGCACTGATAACGGTGTTATGATTGCATGGTAAGAGTTGTTTCTCTTTGCATGTGTTTCTATAATGTTCTTTAAAAATTGACATTAGAGTCAAGAACTTCTGTTCATGGTGACTGAAGCACATCCACATATTCAGATAGTTACAATGTACATTTTAACATAATTGCTTTCTTGCTTAGGAATGGCATTGAAAGGTTACGTGCAGGACTTGGTGTTTTATATAGTACTGATGGCATCCGCTATGAACCAAAGTAAGTGACTCAATTCATTCACAGTCTATTTATTCCCTTATTCACTATGGCCAGTGAAAGTGGAAGGAGGTGTAGACTAAAAAGAGTGGCAGAAGCTAATGAGGGGTGTCTTCGCAGTGCATATAAGCTTTAACAGTTACCAGCACTTCCTTTTCAATGTAGTTGTGAAATACAAATTATTGTGTCTGGCATTTATGTTTGTTTTGGCTCAGAAACTGAAATTACCACACATCATAACAGTTCTATGTATTTGCCTATTACCATTGTGGTGTGGGAACACTGGAGCAAGTTAAGCTATAATACATTCCCCCTAGTCACTGAAGACTGAAGTCACTGAAACTTAAATCAAAATGCTCCAAGTCAAACTCTGTATTCATAATGAGCAATCAATTTTAAAAAATAATTTTATATATAACATCTGATAATACTGGGTTTTTTACTGATAATACTGATTTCTTTTTCTAATGACTTTTTAAGTAAGACTTGTTCTATGGATTTAAGTAGAACCTAGGCTTAAGACCAAACAGAATTCTAGTATTTCAAAAGTACCAGCTGGTCTTAAAGGTGAAAATTTTTTCAGTTTTTTCCCCTTTCCATTTCCAGGAAAACAGACTTGCAAGGTTTCAGGACAAAAAAAAAAAAAAAGTTTAATAATTTTTACATTAAAAATAAATAAATATTTCAAAAATAACTTCTTTCTATATCTTAGTGAATAAAACACTAAGTTTTATTTCTGTAGACTATACATTCTTTAAGATCATCAAAGCAGGAGATAACCTGTGAATCTGTCATGTGTCTTGCATTCATCACTGAGATGTAAAATGGATTATTAACTAAAATCAGAATCTAAATAAAACAATGTCCCCCAAAGACAGCTTTGGAATCACAACGGTGTCTCCTGAGTTTGGAATGCAAACATTTCCTCAATATAAAGGTGTTTCTAGGTACAGCTGCAGGTGGACCATTTTTACTGTCACACAGTCTAACAGTGCAGGGAATCTGCAAAAATACTGTGACTCCCGTGGTCACTGTAAAAAAGGTCTGTGACTCTGTGTTGCTGTGTGATACGGCAATAATGTTACTTATTTTTTAAAAATACATAATTTTATTATTTTCTAGAGCTCCCCTTGGAATTGATATTTCAAAAAGAGTTGAAGAAGAATCCATCAAGGTACCAAAGCTAGAAAAGAAGATACGATGGTTGGCATCTTAAAAATAACTTAGTAAAGTAAATGCAATACAAATGGTTGAATAAAAACTGTTTCAATGCTGTCACATTTACTGACAGTACTTGGTTTACAAGTGCTGAAAATCACCTGTCAGAGAAAGAAATGCTGTGTGATGCTACCAAAATGATACCAGTTACTGTTCCACAAATGTCTTAAGAGTTCTAGGTATTAAAACAATAAAAAAAATTAAAATGTGTACTTTCTAATAAATACAAACTTACACAAATGAAAATCTCAATTGTTTACACTTTAAATTATACTATAAATATATAAACCTTATAATAATATATAATTCATATGAGATTTACAATTTACACTATAAGTTTAAAAAAATTTATACCTTCATGATTGAAAAGTTACAGAAAGTGAACATGAGTGAGCACAGATTTTCAAGAACTTACTGTGTTAGCTGTGCCAGTACAACTGAATTTCAGCTGTACCTGATTTTCTGCTGCTGGTGTGAGAAGCCTGTTCTTACTTACACAAAATTAATTTTTTGGGGTATAGGGCTAGTGCCTTTCCATTTTCTCTCTCTCTCTCTTTTTTTTTTTTTTTTTTTTTTTTACAAACAGCTCAGTAAAGCTAATAACAGTGTAAGTGAGCTGTTAAGATTCAGTTCTGAGTTTTGATGTGAATAATGGGTTCTTTGACTTTGCCTTTTGATAATCAGTATTATACTTTTTTACATTATTATTCATTGCAATGGTATTTACTGGAATAAATACTTCAAGTATTAAGCACCTCTTTGGATAGCAATAAGAGCTTTCTAATTCGTAATGCATATGTTTAAAACTGCCTCCATTTAATTACAAACAAGTAATTAGGATTTGTGGGACAGTTATAAACAGACAAACAAGTTGCTGGTTTGTGTTTGGTTTTTTTTAACTCGAGGGCAAGATGTAACAAATGACCAAGGTATTTGTGTTATTTTTTAATCAATAAATTTTTGGAAGAAGGTTAAGATCACTCACTGGACAAAAAGCTGTGTAAGAGTACCTAGTATTTACATTTTCTTATGTAGCATTTCTGGAGTCTTGTTTTCATGGGATTTCAACTACAAGTAATCTATCTTTTGGTAAAGTAACTTATCATCAGTAGTTTATCTTCTTGGTAAAGTAATATATCATTTAATAAATTTAACTATTACAGTTCATAGGCCCTATCCAGCAGTATCTTTATACCTCTGCTGCACTGATTTCAACATAGATGAAAGACTGGAATTTGTGAAACTAACAGTGAGCAAAACCTTTTTTCCTCCATATTTCCACCTAATCTCAGTTATCCCAGTTTTTGTGCTGGTGGTACCTTTCTTGGGATCAACAAGCTCATCAGTCTTGCTGCTCAAAAGTCTCTCCCTTCTGGCCACACAGGAGGAAGCAATCCTTAAAATAGCTGTGTTTGGTGATAAAATCCAATACAGATTTCCCATCAGTGGCCCATCATTATAAACTAGAGGTAGAGTCATTCTGTGTCCCATGCCTCCTAAAACTGCTGTTGTTTGGACCAGCGAGTTTAATTCTAACGCCACAGAAACTTTTTTTGCACAATACTACAAACACAGTTAACAGATCACTATTATGTTTATTGCATTTCAGTAAGTGTTTGAAAGTTTACACTTAAAAGCTCTTGCAAAACAAGAACATGGGAACAAGTGGAGATACCTTGTAACAAGAAATGAGAAATGCTATCATGACAATTTCCTGGTCTATCTCAGTAAATCAAGTAGAATTACACCTTTGCAAATGTGCTCAGTGAGTAGTTATTGAAGGCCTTTTGACAAACTGGATTACAGAGCACAGAAAGTCTTGAAAGGTTTGCTTCAATGTCTCATTCTTAACTTCTTTTTTTTTTATTTGTGGCTGAAAATTGAAAGCACAAAAGGGACTGGTGAAATCAGAGCTTATACCATTTTTAAAGCAGCTACTAACACTTCCAAAAACATACTTACAATGATCTTTTTTTTTGGAAAAAAATCAACAAAATAAAATTCAGTAGACAGCACACTTAAATACAAGAAAATATGAAATACCAACTAGGAATAATGAGGTAGATTTGTAGGACTGTAATGGAATCAAATCTGAATGAACAATGAAATGCTAAAGAGGCATATATTTGGTCTTTATTATAGGAATAAAATATAAGAGACAAGAAGTACAGGGTTGTTTTTTTACTGCAGTAGGAGGCTGACTAAAACAATGAAGGTGATATACTGAAGAACTCTTGGTCTATTAACATATTATAAAACCAGTATTCAGTTGTTCTTCATTGCAGGAAGGATTAAAATACTTGGCTTAATTGCAGAAAAGGCTGAAAAAACTTTTAGGAAAAGCTCTCTTATGGACGAGAATGGAAAATGTTACCTACTGAAAAATTCCTCAGTCACTGCGTGTTATGTCAAAATCACTGTTAGAATGCTTTACTAATAGTTCATTCTTCACCCAGCACAAGGCTGAAAACTAGATGACCTCCGGAGATCTGTTGCAGCCCTATGCTGCTATAATGTACACAATGTATATGCCTTGTCCTCATTGCTTGTTAACTTTCTGCATATTATTAGAACCCACAGAATGTTAGAATGTAGTAAGTTTATATCACCTCAGGAGTAATTTTATTTTTATAGCATATTCAGTAACCATAACAGTCAAAACAATTGGCAAGATTCTAAACTTAAAAATAATTTTAACTTTAAATTCTATCTTCATGAAATATGTTTGAATAAGTTTTAGAGTAGCTAGTACAACTGAAAATATTTACTTGGAATTTCATGCATTTATAGCAAGATGAGCCATTTTCTTACATGAAATAATACCACCACTGCCTCCTATAGGACATTTTAAAGTTTTACAGTGCTCAAATAAGAAAAAAACCACTCCATCCACAGTCTCTGCTTGTTTACAATTTAAACCTTAGTTTTATATTGCTTTTGTAAGAATACTTTCACATGCTTGAATTTAAAGCATTGAAAACACCAAGTTACTATTTTGATGAACAATGCTGGTTGTCATTTGCTTCTACACAACTTTTGTTTCACTATTTACATAAAAAGTGCATTATACAAAACAAATGCTTGCACAGTATTTAGCCAGCAAACCTGTATGTTGCCAGCAACTGTACTACAGATACAGAACTTTAATTTTGATAGAGTGGTGCTTAATCTGTTAAAAAAAAATCAAACTGGAATCAAAATACATTTTTCTCTCTTATGCTACGAAAATCTTTATTCTTCTCAAACTTTCATAGTATAGTAAGCAATTTTAGCTAAGTAAATGCCAATCTGAAATCCGAAAGGACTTCTATTATTTTAAAGACTATACTGTAGTATCCATGTTACTGTGCACATTCTGTACCTCTTACCGTCAAATTCCATGACTGGAACAGGGTAATGTTCTCTACCCAGCATATCCATGTCAAACAACTGAGCCTTATAGCCTGATGCATGACAGGCAGCCTACGAGAAAACAGTTACTAAATCAGCTGTAATAGCTAACTGCTTACATCAATAAAATGACTGCTAGAACTACAGCTTCACAAGCCTTACCAACGCCCAGCAAACATGGAAGCTAAAGTACAATACCGATTTCATGTTTAAAAGTCGTTTGCCTCTATATCACACATTGTGGCAAATTAAAGCCATATCTAATGAGGAGCATCCCTCAGGGAAGAGTTTTTACCTTCTCAGGTGAATCTGTTTTGATCATTCTTCAGACTGCTATTGCGCCATCCAGAAATGCCACCTAGAGGATGTGCTATTTTAGGGCAGTGCTGTCCCTATGATGAAGGAATCTCATGCCAGCCTGTACAGCCCAGTATTAGCAGCAACCATTCTTACAGCATACTCATTTGCAAAATAAAGTACTGAACTCTATTAGCCTGGTCTGCAAAAATTACTTGGATAAACCTATTAACTCCTGGAGCAAAAATGTTTTTTTCCCCTATATCTGATGCTAATTTTGAGCAAGTACAATATTCTCTCATACTTTATTAGCTGTAAAGACATATACATGCATACCTTACAAGACAGATGGCAAAACAGAATCATGACCTTAAATGAAATATCCTGTACTGATGGAGTACTAACATCAAACTCTGTTCCCCCATGGACATAAAAATACTCATTCTGTGCATATTGGAAATGTCAACATTTGAAATTTGGTCCAACCCCCCCCCAAAAACAGGGGCAGTTCTCTTTCAGACCTAACTCCAGAAGTTATAAAAAAAGATGTGTTTTTTTTTTCTTTTTTAGAAGCAGCAATATGACAACAGCTTAAAACACTAAAGTTATTTTTGTATTTAATATATAAAAGATATATTTATATTACCATTTAAACATATAAAAAAATCTACAAGATATGATACATCTAGACAATATAAAAATATCAATGTCAAATTTGAATTTTAAAAATGTACAGTTTTCTTACTAGGATATGGCTGAAGACATTTACTTAAATTTGGGATTTCCACCTTCTTTTTAAACTCCAGTAAAAATGGAATCAGTTCATTAACTTGAGGTACTCTGTATTGCTGCAGATAGCTACCATTTTTTTCAATTGTTTCTTCACAAGCTTTTGCTGAAGAACGAACCTCTGCTACAGTCTGATATAATTTTATTAGATCTTACTAGGCCTCTCTTGATCTTGCCACTTTGCTGAACCCATTTACTGCATCAAACCTAAACACACTTCCATGTTGCTTGTGTGGTGACAAGTGTCAATTTAAACAGCATATTATCAGCAGACTGCATAAAAGACTTTTTTTTCCTGTACTGTTTGGATTGTAAATTGGATCTTCATTCATATTTTTATCACAGGTTCCCTCAAAATCATGTTAGTGAAAATATCAATTAGACCTGCAAATCAGGCATGAGTATAAAATTCTACAAGGTCAAATTAAACCTTCTAGAACACTATTGTTGCCTGCCATAAAAATATGTTTGTACCACTTAAATGTAAGAATTATTCTTCAGTTTTAAAAATTTGTCAGATGCACTTTGCTGTTATACTGGGAATTATTAGTTACATGTTAGTTAGAAAGTTAGAAGATTCTTTTATCTCTAAGACCACCTTATATATTATATAGCAAGGCAACTAATTTTAAATCTTAATTATACACACATGGCAAACAATATAAATAAAACTATGTAAAATGTTAGGAAAAAATATATACATGTGTCTTTAGAGATATTTTGAAGAATCCAGAAGCCTGGAGCTTATTATTCTTAGAGAGTGTTTTAGAGTAGAAAGAACTTTTGAAAACCTGACCAATCACAGTGGGAGCTGAGCTCTTTTGGAAATGTGTTAATTTACACTATTTCATATCAGCTTATAATCCTGCACAAGATCCAATGATGTGTTATTTTTTCCAGTAATAACCCCAGCTTTTAGAAGTGCCATGTTTAACCTACATGCAAAATTATGTATTATTTTTAATAGGAATGTTTTTGTACTCACCTCCTGAACAAAAACTCAAAAAATATTTCCATCTGTTTGAGTTTTCCCATCAGTATTAATGTTCATTTCAGAGCCCCAGAGCTCAAAGGACCTTACACATTTCTCTTTGGTTATATATGCCCCTAACTTCTGCCATGTAATCAACACTGATCAAGATTTGCCCAATTTTTCTATCAATGTAAACTGGAGGAAGTTGACAAGAAGCACTGTGATGATAATTTGCATCTGAACCAATGGAAGGTTTAAACAGCAAATTCCAATTCTCTCAAAACCTGATGGACTTCTTAATACTACAAGGGCATATCTGAATCCATCAGTGCTAGCAAAGTTGCTGTCTGGGTACGTAAATCTTTTAGCTGGCCCAGCAGTCCACTGGGAATCCCTACTGAGCATTATGCCATCTTCTGAAGCCAGCCAGCTAGAGGACATGGTCATAAGTAATTCTTGCTGCCTACTTTTGTCAGATCTTGCAAACAAAGCACTAGTATTTTTCTGTGCTACTAAGTTTGGCAAGCAGGTTGCTGCCTCATCAGCTTATGCAGCTCTAGGGAATGCTTTTATTGGGCCTGAGCAGTCTTCAAGAATATATATTTCTAAACCACAATACTTAGAGAAGCTAATAACAAAGAGAGAGAGAATATTACTTAATCAAGAACTACACTAGTATTTGCAAGAAAACAGTAAAGCTCTTAAGGACAACATGGAAAGACAGTAACATTCCTGTAGGTTGCTCTAAAATATTATAGAATGTGATTTCAATACATCAAGTATTTTAAAATGTCTTCCCTCCCCTGGAAACAAACACTTGGTCAAGAAACTATAAATAATAAGTGTACCTTAAATAATAATAAATTAATTTCATATGAATAACTGGATAAATTGAAAACTCTGCCAGCACAAAATTATATGGCTTATTTCTACTACCTAAAACTATGTAGACATCCAAAATTATTTCTCACATTTCTCTAAATAGAGAGGCTTCATAGTTTGGAAAGGAAACTATTTGCCCATGTATAAATAGTACAACTTCTTTTTTGCTAGGGTCCTCAGTGACACATAACTTCCCAGAATACTGCAACACAAATACAGAGATAACAAATAATGAATAGTCACATTTCTTAAGCCTAATGTTCCTCTTAGTCCCATCTCCACCTGCTTTAGTTTTTACTAAACTTAAGTTTTTGTAATACTTCTTTATACACTTGACAAATTACTTTGAATATCTACTTACACCCTTAGAGATACTTTGCAGGAATAGATATAATATGCTTTGTATGAAAATGGACTTTTTTTTTCTTGAAAGGGTAGGAAAGCCAACCTCCCGCTATCTTCCCTTCCCTAGAGCCCAGTATTCCCCTCCTCCCCAAGGATGCATTCATAGCAAATCTCTAGCACAAGTACACATCTACACCTCTTACTTTGCTGATTAATAATAATGTCCAAGTGTGTAAAAAAACAGACCAAACATTCTAAGAAAACTCCAAAGATTTACTGAATTTGCATATAGGATAAATGCAATATCTTAAGATGCAACTTTATAATTCATCTACTGAAAATGACTTCAGTCTGCTGCATGTGTCGGATGCTTTTTCACTGTTGCTCTCTAGTTTTGCAATCCGAGATCCAAACTGTACAGCCCTTTTTGGCAAAATAGTTGAGGCTGTAAGGCCAAGCTCCTTGGCTGCCAGGCGCAGAATCAATTTCTCACCAATTCCTCGAGGTAAAGTCAAGTCAGCTTTTTCTGAGATGGGCAGAGAATTAAGGAATGAAACAACGTCTTCGTCAAGAAAAGGAAACCTAAGGAAAAGATATACATGGGGAAAGACCCTTTAAAAACTTTGTACTAAGTCTTGGTTTTCCCCTTTACCACATGCAAGGACTTCAGAGTCTTTGCCAATTCCAAACTACAGATGTACCTTAAATGTTAGTGTTACAGTACTGAGGCAAGTCTCCAAAGCAGTTACACTGTCTTGGAGAAAGAAACATATTTAAACCCAGAAACCTGGAGGTTTTCAAAGCTCAAGCAAAGAGTAAGAACAAGCATCAGAAATGCTGGGTTTATACAAAACAGAAATTAGGAAGAAAATCAGAAAATACAGTGGAAGAGCAAGACAAATTTTAAGGTAACACTTCTCAAGATAACTTCTAAGTATTTAAAAATACTGTAGGAAGCTACACTGTAACTTTGAAAAAAACATTTACACAAGAAATTCTGACAACATTCTAAATTCCAGGTATTCGTATCTAATCACAAGCATGATTAGCAGCATTGTCTGTCCACCACTGCAACCGCTAAACTGAGAATAAACAACTAAGAATAGATTTGGAGAAACACTGGCACAAAGATCACATGAAAAGACCTTTCATGCACCTGGGTGGCCTCTGCTACTGGACAACACCTAAAGAATTTTTTGCAAGTTGGTGGTAGCATGGAGGAAGTAAACAAATAAAATGATTCTTTAGCTATTCTGACTTAACAACCAGGATATTGACCATGCCCTTATTGCACAGACACAAATATGTGGCTTCTATGTTATCTTGTCATTCTCCAAAGTAACTCCCCCAATGACCACACCAGAACCCTTCAAAGTTGTGCGGAAAACTGTTCCTTTTAACATGATGAAACTAACTTGATTTTGCCTATTTCAGCATCTGTTGTTGCTTCTTAAAACTTTCAGATGCAAATCCCATGTTCAAGTTGCGAAATTTCCTTAAGTAACTCTTCCACAGTACTACAGACCACTTTATAAAAAAAACAAAAACCAAAAAAACCCCACAACACAGTACACATTAATGAAACTGCAACAGAACTTAGAGACAATAAAGCACAGAGAAGGTTCAAGTAAGCTTTTTGTTGGAGTGTTAAAAGCAGAATCTAACCAGCAAAACCAGTTTTGGTTCATGTTAAAACAGTAATACCTGGCTTCTTTTCCATGATCACCAATAATTCTGTCATCTCTACCAAGATTTCTAGAAGAAATGCGATCCAACTCCATTTCAAGTTCTTTATTCAGACCCTCTAAGCCATATTTTTTGAAGCAAACACGATGTCGGGAATACCCAGCAAGCTGCTCATCTGCTCCAATTCCTGTAAGCACAACCTAAGAAAAGAGATAAAAGAAATCTTTCTTAATATCTTTGCAAGCTAACAAAATTTAACAGATATTAAATGTTTAACTACATCTTAAGGAGAAAAAATTTAACACACATCTTCTAAATATATTACCTATCATTATGGGATGTGCCTTACAGATTTACAGAGCCTGAAACAGTTCCCAATAAAGTCACTGGAAACTTGGAAGTAAATTCACAATCAGATCTAAAAGTACACACAAACATTTCTACCAAGGCTAGGACAAAACACCAAAACAATGTTGTGTGCATCACAAATACATCTGTATCTTTGAAGAATGTATTTGTTAGCTTCTATTACAATAAACAGCATTTGTTAAGCATGAGCCTTTATAAAAAAAAAATTGTTGCCACAGATTACACAGTATGACATAGGTTCTAAAGAGTCATCTGAATGTACACCCAGATCACTGGGTCAATAACAACTGCATTACACGAAATAAAAGTGTGTCTTATTATTCTGTCTACTCAATTACAAGCATATAAAATATTATCAAGGTAAAAAAACAGTACTACATCTGGTCCACTACTGTGCTTTCAACAGCAATTCACTACAAAGTGGAAGTCTCTTAACATACACAGTCAAGCATTTCACTAATCTGACAGCACCCAGTGGTCAACTGACTTTTTTACCTGTGCACACTAGTAAGTAACTGATGGGAGAATGACAATTTCACTTTATAATTTATTAATTCATGACCC
The DNA here is from genome assembly GCA_011057875.1 of Pterocles orientalis. NCBI lineage: Eukaryota > Metazoa > Chordata > Aves > Pterocliformes > Pteroclidae > Pterocles > Pterocles orientalis. Next base: position 424,134 of record WKFP01015431.1, read on the forward strand.
ATTTCAACATATTCTGGACCTAAGATGAATCTGTATGTTTTGCCAATCTGAGATGCACATCCTGAAGTAGATCACTAAACTAAATTAACCATGTTCTACAGCAGCCGTTTTTACACAAACTATTGCATTTGTTCGGGGTTTTGTTGTTCTAAGTTTTTTGTGTCTTTAAGATCTAGCAATCAGTAGAAAAATAACAGAAGCCTTAAAAAGCAAAAGCAGCAGTGAACTGCGCACTCCTGAAATTAAACAGTTTATTCTTCCCTGCATAAACCATCAGGAATTGGGAAGTAGAAATAGGAATCAAATTCCCAATAAAATAATCTAGTTACTAAAAAGATTTGACTTACAACTACATAAATGGAAAAAAGTTACAAAAAAATGAACTACTTATTGTAGTTGTTATTCAATCAAGCTCTAATTACAAAAGATTCCTAGTAGTCATCTTTTCTGCCATTATTAATTTTCATTTTGTCACAGTGTGCCTAAGTATCAAGCCAATAATTTTACAGCTGTTGGGATGCTGGCACAAAATAATACTTCATAAATGGTTATCTCTACATTTATTAACCTGTTCAGTTTGGATTGAATAGCAGTTACCCACTACTGGAACCGAAACACCCATAGCAATAGATGACAGTTACTTTTCTCCTAGTTACACTGTTGCTTATTCAAGCTTAATGAAAAGCCATACACATTATGTAACAAAAGAAGTAAAGGCAGTTTTTCACTCCAGAATTACACAAAGATCATCAGCACAGAACTGTTCAATATTCTGCCACTGAATTTCAGAAGCCTTATGAATATTAAAGACCCCTGCTGATTTCTGAAACAACAGAACTGTTTTTACATTCACAGGTCAAACACAAGGCAGAAAACAATCAGTACCTTTGCAGGACTTATATATGGTTTCAGTTCTCCTTGGTTACTAATAAAACCCTCTCCTCTGGAAGCAAACCAGATTGCACAGCCAATGCTGTCATCCAAAACTGTATCCAGTGGATAAATCAAGTGATTAATGCACTGTCGTCTCATTTTTTTCAACTCCTCTACTGTAACATCAATTTCCACAAAGTTCCAGGTTCTTGAAGGGTTAATGTCTTCTAATTCTTTCAGTCCTGCCCTACCAGAGATTCTGTCAGGAACAGCAAAACAAGGTAAATGAGCACCAGTTTTACCATCAAAATCTTTACAACTTTCTTGAGGACAAAGCAAATCAAGCTGTACTTCCCGGTGGGTATGTTTTTCAGCAGTACCCTTTTGCTTCCGTTGTTCTTTTATCATGAAAGCGACATTGAGAAGATCAATTGGTTCCCCTGAAGGCACATGTTTATCAGCCAGAGCTGCAATAACTATAGAATCAATGCCACCAGAAAAGAGCACTGCAACGTGTGCTTTCCGATTAGATGTGCTTGGAACTTCTCTTGTTTTCTGATCTTCATCTCTAAAGAGAGATAAAACCCGTCTCTTCACTGCTTCATTTAAAACATCAATCAACTGATGGACTATTTTTTTCTTGTGTTCCTCTGCAAGAAATCCTTGAAGGGTTTCTACAGAAACCACAGGGGTAATGTTGCTAATATTACTGCCTGGATATTTATCTGAAGCTTTAGAAACTGTTTTATTTAAGGGGACAACTGGTGCTCTGAGACATAGTTTCGATTCATTCATCACAAGAGATATGTGGTTTGGTAAGTTTTTTGAAACTTGTTCCAGAGCATTAATGAATATTTCTTCTGCTGCTTTGTCTGTGCAGCTGTATTTCCATGGAAACAATGCTAAAGACAAAGATTTAGTTGTTGCACAAGCTTTGAGATCAATTTTGAAAATTCCAGATGCTGGGACTTCTTGCCATTGGTTACCTGATTCAGAATAAACACTTACAGATGTGAGACAGAAAGCACTGTCAACCTCATTATTGAATTGCCAAAGCAAACTCCGCCGACCAAAATAATCTCTACCAAACCATAAACTGTGTCTAGATGCTTGATAATAAATAAAAGACCATGGACCCTGAAGTGATGAAAAGAGTGACAAAATATCTGCTTCACTACTGCATAATGCAAGATGACGAAACATTATTTCAGTGTCATTCTCTAGATCTCCTACATGCACTCCATTGAAAATTTCTCCATTCCAAAGAAAAACATTGTTATTGGCATCTTCCAGAGGCTGAGGAGTCATCAGTCCCCTCAGGTGAAGCACATGGCCAGAAAACAGACACTCGTAAGAGAGATCAGATGCAGTTTTTATCAACTGTTGACTGCTGTCTGGTCCTCTTCTTCTAAGATGGCAGAGTAGGTCTTCATTAAAGAGATCACAAATAGCACGCTGGCTACGCAAGGTAACAATGCAACAAATACCACACATTGTGACTTCCAGTTCAGATGGACTATTTCTTGATTTTAGTCTTTTCTGAATTTTCCATTTCCTGATGTGCCTTCTTTAATTCATCTAATGTGTCTGTGAAAGAGAGAAATACATGAAAAATCAGTTTCATAAATTGGTAAGTTTATGAGTGAGTTTATAACTAGGTAAGTTTAAAAGTATAGCTACGAAATGAGTAACTCCAGCCACTTGTTCAATGAAAGAGATGAACATGAAATGTTAAGTACCAAAAGTGCTATAGTATTGATGTACCACAAACATAGCTCACTGTAGCCTACTCCTCTTTAATTATACAAGTATTATGACTTTTTTTCTCCAAAAGAAAGCCAAGTATAAGAACAATGGGAATGGCAAACTACAGCATGATTTACACATTTGTAATAATAAGAAAAGTGAACTGTCAATTAAGATGTCAACACTATTCACTCAATTCAAAGGAAAGAAAATGAAAGTAGCAATTGTTCATTCCAGAAAACAAATTTATACTTCTAAATCTATACATTTCTAACGTTTGTTTGATCATCAGCTCTCTTCATTATCCATTCTCCTATGTTCATAATCCCAAAGGTCCATCCTTTTAACCACCTGAAGATTTCTAACTTAGCCTCCAGCTTAACTTGTCTTTATTTTCTTCCTACTCATCCCATGCAACGTTCAGACTTTTTTTTTAATGGACAAAGCGCTACGCATCTTCCTGAAGGGCAGTGAGAATAGCAACTCCTCTGTGGGGCAGACACTCTCACTCTTCCTACATCTTCCGCACTTTCTCTTTCATCACATTGATATATCAAGTGGAAACACTTTTGCATTTATCCAACCCAGAAAAACAAGCATGTGTCTGAAGTCTACTTTGCATTTGATATGTAGTTGACAGCTTTTCGCTTTAATATACCTTTGAAATCACTAACAGCTACAAATGCAGCTTTTAAATAGTTAACTATTTGATCAACTTTTACACTGCAAACTTACTTTTGCACTGAGATAGCGTTTCGGTTCGGTCTACAAGGAAGAATATGTTGCTATTGGGTTGCTGCCTATAAACTTTCTGTAAAACAAAAACAACACTGCATTAAGTCAAAGCCACAAACTCTGACAACCACGCTGCAGCAAAAGCTGATACAGGTTCACTGAGATACCCTGCCACTTTTATGCCAAGAAGGATAAGTTCGGCCCTGACAACATCAACATTCTGATGTTGTACCATCAAAACACTTCAAGATCAACCCATGACTATTCTGCATTTCTCTCTTCCTCATACAGGTGGGATCATCGGCTATTTTAAAACACATACACATGGAAAGGAAGAATACTAAATGAAGTCTTCTGATCAGCTCACATACCTTAATAAAATAACTCAGATAAAACAAAAAAAGGCAAAAAAACCCAACAACATTCTGTGTTATACCACACAAGTGTACATAACCAAATCATTTGGAGGACAAATTATTCTGAGAACAGCAGACCATCTCTGTACTAAAATCTGTATTAAAACAAATTATTCAGAGTGCTCCAATTTTGTTTCCCCTCTCATCTCTACACTTATTTCTCTGATGTTAAAATGAAATAGCCAAAAGCAGATTTGTAAATACTTACCCGGTTCTTCTTCAAATTAGAAAGCTCATCAACTACAACCTTCTGCTCTTTAATCTGAAAGGCAAAAGATGCACTTCAACTTAATTATTAAAAACAAACCACTGTATTATAATCCTGGTGGTGAACACGCCTACTGACATTAAGACATATATATGTATACATACATATACACACAGTTGTTGCTTTCTGAATTGACTATTTAAGACAAAGTGGAAGTAGATATAAAAGCGAAATACTTAACCCATTTCTAGAACAGTTATTTTATCTTGCATAGACTGATATTTCTTCCACCCTCAAGAGCAATCACTACCGGGAAGCCAAAATGCCCCTAGCTAGTTACAATCAAAGATCACATTTTTCCCTCAGAAAAAACAAAAGCATGCAAAAAACTAATAAACCATCAAATCACTTTGGAAAATAAAATTTAGTATAATATCTACAATAGACTTTATAATCACAGGTATTCTCCAGATTCAAAATTAAACAAATAAAAACCCCAAACCCCTAAAACCATATTAAGGGCAATGGAAGCCTTTCTACTGGTTGGTCTGAAGTTTTGCACTAACTGCCTTAGTGGGATTTACCACTCTGTTCAACTGCACTGGCAGAGGTAGCAGGTATTCCCATCTTCTTTTACAGTGACAGCTGTCAACACTAAAGAGCAATCAGGAGGACCGTACTAAAAGTCAAAAAATAGAACAAATTCTAGTCAGGAGGCACTTATTGCTTTTTGTTAGAAACAAACCCTGTGGTTTTCTTCATTCTTTCTTTGTGTCTCCTGGAATTGGTGCAACAGCAGAAAGCTGCCACAGAGCTAGGTTAGCCAAAGTGAGTGTGGCACACAGAAAAGACAGCTTTTCCCACAGTTACATCAGTATCTTATATCTAGAGTTCCAACAGACAAAACAGCAGTGTCGTATTTTGCTATGGACTAAACCTGCCACTCAAGTGTAATACAAATTACAGCCTGCAATGCTGCTACGTCCTAGCTTTACAGCTTCCCAGGCAATCAAAGATAACACTGATTTTACACAACACGGCCATATAGAAAGGAACTGACTTTCCGAGGGAAAGCAGTTCCACAGCACTCGACAGATTCCACACTAAACAAAGTTATTGGCACCATGCAAAACAGCGCAGATTCGCGAGGAGTCCAGCCGCTGCGACTGAAACCCCTGGGACTCCGGGAGCAGACACAGCTGAAGGGGACCCTACACTCACTACGACTCACCTGACGTTTCCAGCCCAACACGGAGCAGTAAGAACCAAAAAACCCCACCTGACCAGAAAGCTAACGGCGGCATGAACTCGCCACACGCCAGGCGCTCTCCTCCGAGCACCTCCCACCACAGGAGCCCCAGAGCCCTGACAGGACTCGCTCTCCTCTTCCCACGCTAAGCACACCCCACCCCCGGCCGCCACCCCGGCCGTTCCTCAGCGCAGCCGAGAGCACAGCGGGGACGCCCCAGGCGCCTCAGCCGCAGGCCTCCTTAGCTCACCCTCCGGCTCAGCTCCTCCTTGTGGCGCAGCTTCACGCTCTCCCCCTCCTCCTGCCGCGGCGCGCAGCCCGACATGGCCCCACCGAACTCCACACACCCAACCCCACCGCCTCTTCCTCACGCACCAGCTCCCAGCAGCCGCAGCGAGCCACCGCGGAGCATGCGCACGCAGCCTAGCGGGAGGGGCGTGTGCGCATGCGTGCGCCAGGGCGGCGCAGCGCACCAATCATCAGGCGGAGCTGGGCCGCGCCAGCCGTAAGGCGGGAGGGGGGAGGGTGGTGTTGCTCCCGTGAGCTCGTGCTGCCGTGGCTGTTGAGGGGAACGGGTGAGGGGCTTGCTCTGAAAGCAGTTTGCTTCAAGGTATTCCGGAGGAGATATGAATCGTGTAGTCTGTACAGACACTGAGGGTATATGGTTTCCTCTTTAGTAGGATGGCCTTAGTATTTTTCTGTCTCTTCCGTTCTACTATAGATATATTGCAGTGATGCATCTGTGTTCCTGTCTTTATGAATTCGTCAGGGAAGAAGTTCAAGTGGCAGGACAATGATAGCACAAGGACAAACAAATATTATGATGATTTGCTATCATGAATAAATTTAGACTGAAAAATGGTAAAAGGAGCCAATTACTGTGACAAGAATGTTTTGAAAATGTCCTCTAGTAGCACCAATGAGGAACGAAAAAATAAGATAGAGTTTGACTTAGAAAAGGAATTACATGCTTTGATCACTGAATTAGTTGGTGAACGATCTGCATATCTTAGGAAACTGGAAGTCTGCTGATTTTCATGGAAAATAGATCATATATTTATTAATGAGTGTTAGCAGATATCAGTGGGGAGTTTGGGTAAGACTTTGTCAAGGTGGTTGATGTAGGAACATTACAGTTATTTTTTGGTCTCATGTTATCCCTTTTTGTCTTTAAATATTGTTGTGTAATTATTCTAAAGACTCAAGAGCCTTTCCAAACCTTATGCTACTGACTGCACTGCAAATATTGTGCAAATCTTCATTAATTATTTGAAATATTTGCTGCTTTAATAAGTGAAGTAGGAGCATTGCCTTTTGCTGCTTCATGATTTGTGGCTCACATAATCATACATGTTACATATTTTGATAATACTTGGAGCTTCTGAGCAAGATTAGACCTTGTTTTGCTGGCTTCCATGAGCTTGATTGGAGTGTCCATGCTGTTGATTGGAATTTTTGGTAGTGGTATAGGGAGAATAAGGATTTTGGCTCCTAGTAGAAACATGAAAAAAGACAATTTGGCTCTAAGAATATTTAACAATACAGTAACTTACAAATGTTATGCTTATTTGCCTTCAACAGGAAAAGAAAGTTTCATAAAAGGTCAGCCTTGCTCTTCCCTCCACCTTCAACCACCCACTGCTGCATCCACCCTTGCATCAACATGGCTGCTTGTGGGGCTGTGTGGTGAGACAGGTTAGGTAGCTGATCTGGTGTTCTCTGCCGGTACCAGTGCTTATGTGATTCTGGCAGTCCCAAAGCAGATTAACTGAAGCTGCTGGGGAACTGTTGCATAGGAGTTGGAGAGGTTATGGGGCTTGTCCTTCAAATTCTAGAAGAAATATGCATAGCTGGGTCACATACAACAGTTTTGATGCTATTGCTCAGTGTGTTTTGTAGTTTGTTACTCTTGTTCTGTGGAGTAATTTGTTTAGTCTGAGTACCTCCCAACCCTCTGCTGCCAGAGTATTTATTTACTGTTGATAGATCACAAAGGTTGATCATGTAACCCAGTAGTCAAAGTATAATTTCTGTACTGATGATCCTTTTCATATTCAGTAATAAAAAATTCATTAGTCTGTTCCTGAGAATGTTTCATCAGTTGGTTCATAAGAGTGACGATAGTGGTCTTGAGGCATAATAGCGAATGTGGAATGTTTTCAACTTCTGGTCTTACCACGAATTGCTGATTCTTCTGGTGATATGGAATGTTCATTGGATAAATCCTTTTCAAAATGAATGGATTTCTGCAACATGATTACTCCTGAAATTACCCACATTCATACCCACAATAAGAGCAGCTGTCTTAAACCTCAACAAAGGAAAAGGTCAGCACCTTTTATCTCCCTGTGCAGTGCTGTGACATCTTAATTCAACCTTATTTCAGAGCTGCTGTAGTTGTATTGCTTGCTGTGTGCTTGCACTCTTCTTCACGAGGGGTGGTGAGGTGACATCACTGATCTGGCTGACAACTAAGTGGGCAGTGTAGTTCAATGGTACATCTCTGGTCAATCTGCTTGTGTCTGTGCTCTTTTCTTGTGCCAGCTCAGGTGCTCTGAAGTATTTCTGGCATAAAACTATTTTTGGGAAGTTAATAATGCCTGACACAATGCTAATAAAGGAATCAAGGAATATCTCGGTGTCTTTTAAAGTCCTCACCTTTTCAGCATCTGGGATCTTTAAAAATACACCCAACAACATGAATTGCCCAACGAGCAATATAAACGGTTACAAAACAGAAAGTTGTTACTGATGCCATAAAATATTTGAAGTTGACATCATGTGTTAGCAAACACATGACCAAAACAGTATCCTTAAATAATCAAGCTCAAGCTCTGACAGACTGTTGTTAAAAGCATGCTGAAAATATTAGGCTATCCTTCTGAAAACTGCTATCAGTTTTGTAGATCTCATTTCAACATGTTGGCAGTACATTTGTGTCAGATGATCGTACAGATGTGAGAGGTACAGGGTAGTATTGATAATGCCTTTGGGGCTTAGCAGTGCCAAGTTTCCATGTTTGCTGTGGGCTAGAAATCTGTGTGTAGTCAGTTCTGTATCTACACTGAAGCTTGGTAATGTGTTAAGCTACGATAATTTGATTGTGGGTTCAAACTTGAGGCATTTACTAGGTTCAGCTGTAAGTGACTGTAATCTGAGGAAATTTGTCATGGTTTAAAAGAATCACTCATTAAGGTCCTTGGAGCTGAACAGTGCCAGGACAATTGTAGCTCTACTGTTGGCCACAAGAGAGCAAGCTGAAACTGTGCTGGCTGTTTGGCGAATCCAGAGATAGTCAAAGAATGAATGGAGCCTGGGATATCAGACAGGTAGATGAGGTCTCTAGAAGGGGGAGAGCGTGGTCAGAGGGTATTTGCATTTATGTTCTTTGGCCTTTTTTGGGGAACATTTTTCATTTCTGATCCTGGATTTTTTTTGTATTCAGACATTGTAACATCAAAATCCACATGAGTAAATTCTGAGATGTAACATTGATCTCTACGGTAACTTCTCAGTTGAACCTTTATTTCAATAACTTACTCATACCGGTCTATGAAAATTCAAATTGTTGAAATTAGTTGAGTTTACTTTATAGTAATCCTTCTGCTAATTTGATTGAGACATTAGGATTTGAAGGGAGTTAGGTCAGTTTACACAACCAGGGATCTGGATCTATCTACCGGAATCTATGTAAAGTCATGGTTTGTTTCCTTAGGTTAAGTATCGAGATTGTCAGTTGCACAAGAAACCTTGCAAACCTTGTAATCATTCTGCTTTAAAAGTCCAATTACTGCAAAGAAAACAAGTAGTCTGAGCACTTTTGTAAGCTTGATCTACAGTCAGTTTTTTTCTGTATTTACTTCTGTTACACTTTTAAAGCAATCTGAGAACTCCTTTGCACAAAACTTCTGCATAGGTCAGATGCATAAAATTCTTAATTTTCTAATTAAAAGCAGAATTTTGTTGCTTTCACATGGAAGATTTTAAGGCTGTTGTGAAACAGTTGAGAACTTGCGTACCATCAGTCTATCATTAGTTTTTACAATCTGATGGCATTCCTTAAAGGTTCTAAAAGTGCTAGACCAAGCAGCTTGTTTGTAAAATACTCCCAACATAATCTTTCATCTGATGATTTAAATAAGAGGTTTTAAAAATAGACTTTTCCAAGCCCACTCTGTCTTCAGTGTAAATCCAAAGTAACTCTAATGAATATAAGGGCCTTTCTCCAGGTCTTATGTTGCTGCAGCTGAGAACACAGTTTGACCTTTAATTCTCACGATCTTTCCTTCCTTAGTGCAGAACACCTTGTTGTGCACTTTGCTAGAGTTTAAAAGAGAGTTGAGAAGTTCATGTGAGTGGTAGTTTGACTTAGAAAAGTAGAACTAAAAGATTTGATTAACCTCACCCAGCAGCCGCTCACAAGCTTTGAATAACAAACACACAGGTTTACTATAGTAACAGTGTAGTTTGCATATGGGATCAGATTTCCACATATACATTTTGAGCAGTGAATGTTCAGGCACCTTAAAAAAATCAAGTGCTCTGTCTTAACAACAACACACATTTTGTTTGCAGTATGAAGCTGTAAGCCTGGTGCCTGGAAGCTGGAAGCCCTTCCATTGATGTCCCTAAGGAGCAGGGGTATGAGTGGCTTAGAACAGCTTGTGAACACTGGCTGGACCTATGCCTCATCTGTGTTACCTTGGATTGGAGCACCTTGATGCAAAATCAGATCAGTGCTAATATTTGTCTCAATGTAAAAAGGAAAAGAGAACTGCACCCAATACACTCTGAGTGAAGAGTCAGCCTGCCCAGTAGTCTGCTTTTTGCAAGCTGAGCTAGGATGCCTGAAGAAGACTAAAGGGATAATTATGTGCTTGCTTCTATTTCCTGTTGGGAGTGCCTCCCTGATGGTAAGTACGGTGTACAATATTATGTATTTTCTTGAAGATAAAACACAGATATTAGATTGCTTTGATGGAGTAGGCAGGCCTGAGCATGATGGGCTGAAGGTACAGAAGTAGCAGCCTGCTTGTGTTACTCTAGTATGCGTCTCGTGGAATCAGGGACTTGGTCATTTCGGCTGAGATAAGTTACTGTCCCATAAAGCGTGTGACAATATGGACCTGCCTAAGTGTGAGCTTGGGCAGCCCAAAACATGTCTGACTAGGCCGGAGAAAGGGGGAAATGCCTAATACCTTGGCCAGGCTCTCTGAGGCAAGAGTGAAGGTAAGGCTGTTTGTTCTAAGACACCCAGTTGGATAAGGATCTTACCTAGATTGTTTTATTAAGTGTGTTGCTCTCAAGTGCTTTTTGTCCCTTTACTCTCATTGTTAGAGACATTTGGAATTAGTGCTTGATGGTGAGCAAATAGTGCCACTTAGATACCAAGGAGAGAAAATGTAGTCTTTCCAGGTTTGGAGAGGAGAGTTATTTGAAAGTTTTCAAGTTCTAATGTGCCAGAGGCTGTGTTATGAGACAGCTTGTTGGGCTTCACTTATTTTTATAATTCATTCTTTGTGTTTTAGGTTATCCTTATTCCTCTCTAGGTGTGGTTTGTTTTTTTTCTTTACTTGAAGAGTTGGTACAAATCAGCCTGCACACATGGCAAAACAACCTGGGACCCAAATAACTGAAATCTTATTAGAGCTTTTGGTCTTGAGGATCGTACTTGTTTACCATCATTTTATGATGAATATGATGCTTAGTGCTCTGAATGCTTTAAGAGTCCATAGAACTCAAAATGCTTGACTGCGATAGATAAATACAGAGAGGAAAGCTAAGCCAAAGTTCTTTAAGTTGTCAGAGTGAGGAACAGAACTTTGAGGTCCTGGCTTTTCTTCACATGTACCACCTATGAGCATTACTATTTCCACGTTTAAATTACTATTTCCATATGTAAAATTAGGCTATTTTTGCTTTATGAAATCACAGTCAGAAAACTACTCACTACAAAAAAACTCACTGCACTGAATGGTGAATTTGTATCTATTTTATCACATTCTTTATGTTGTTTTAAACCATCATGCTTGCTGGGCAGCCTAGACACTTCAACTCAGTAGCTGGAAGGAAAATATTCTGATCAAGTTCTCATGGGGCAGCAGACTAAGCATTCCGCAGCTTAGGTGCACTCTGGCAGAAAAGCTCATAGAATAGATCTCATAAAACATTTATTTTGGACTGTCACAGGACAAAAGCATCTTCTATTTGTCATGCTGACATAAAACCTGAAGAACAGTAAAATTCACTAGTCACAACTTGTTGCTGTGTCCTAGGCATCACTATGATTGCCATCTTACTTCAAGTCTAAACATCACGGAGATTTAACTATTCTCCCTACCTCTCCTCCTTTGAAACACCATCACTGATCCCATACTCTTTCCCACATTTATCACAATTTTTGAAGTAATTACAGCTGTTACAATTAAGGAAGAATAATGTATAATAGTACAAAAGGGCTGTAACTAGTGTGGGGTGAAAGAACTTCATCTTTTACACAGTATAATAGCCCTCAAAAGGTTTCCTTCTCTTCCATGGCAGAACCACTAGAAGCTGAGAAACCAGCAATGTAAATGTTGGTAGGCTTTGGATATTAATAGCATTACCTGTAGGCAATACAGTTACTTGAAGTGCAGTAGTGGTGACTGAGTTCCTAGTATTCACAGTGCTGATTTTTTTTTTTTTTTAATATGATAGTTCATTGCTTGGAGCCAGAATAACTACAACGGAGGGAGAGGCATTGTTACATCATTCCTGGCATGGATTTTAGCTGATGGATATTTAGCAAAACATTGACCATAGCTCAGAATTTAACAGCAGTTTTGGTAATAGAAAGTTTAAAAAAGTTCTTTCTGTCAGTGACATGTATTAGCATATGTGAGAGAAGTAGCCTAGATAAATCATATCATTTTGCAACATTGAACATTTGAGTAACATATCATTTTTATAAATATTCCAACATTTCCTTAAATGAAAGATACTGATATTTAGCACTTCTGAAATCAAGGCAGTAAGGTAGCTGTCTGGAAAAAACCCAACCCAAACCTAAAATTAGATACCTGTAAGTTAAAATCTCAGCCTGCACACATTGTAAGTTCAGTTAATGCTGTTAAAGCAAACTTTTAAAACCTTTTAAGAAGAATGTAAGACTGTCAGTGTAACTTCACAGACATGCTCAGAAGTAGTGACCTTTGTTAGCAATGGGAGTCAGAAACAGGAATACTGAATTTAGAATAAACCAACTTTGACAAATTTTGCTTGTGTCTCAATAGGTTGAAGGTAACAGTAATGTCAGTATCGGTTTACAGGGGTATAAAGGAGGAGAATTTAGAGTGGTCAAGCAGTAGTAGCATATAAAACTAAACTATGGAGCTACCCTTTCTTTCTAGAATTGCAAGCAACATGAGCAAGATGTGACTACATCTGATTGTCTCCAGACAAGAACAAAAACATGACAATGAATTGTAATGAAAGAATATAAATTTCTATAATTATTCCAGTCCCAAAGGGTGAAAGTTCTCTCAAGAGAAGGGAAAACTGGCAATAGTTTTTCACTCTTTTTGTCTCTTCTTAGTCTTCTCAGCTGTATTCCATCCTCACTGAAATGTTGAAAAATATTATCAGGAGAGGTAATGAATTTCAGTCCTTGATACGGAAGCTGAAAATAGGTACTTGAGAAGTGTGGTAGATTTTTTTCTCCTTTGGACTATGTTGTATGTTATTTGGATTTGGCTCTTCCCTGTAAGGCACCAAAAACGCTCAATAATATTATTTCAGTTATGAAACTGTAAGTATACTTATATCTGAATTACAGGAACAAACCGGTACTACGAAAAGTCTGCTTCTTCTGATACATGGCACTCTGTGGGCAAAAAAAAAAAAGTAGGTTAGAACATAAGATAACACACAAGTGGCTGCATGGAGTCAGATCAAGGGTCCTTTAGCTGTATAGGCTGTCTCCATCTGTATTTGATAAATGAAGCCTGGGAAAGAACATGCAAAGAATTATAAGGAAGACAAAAAAATGGTTTCAAATGCTGGTTACAGTAAAAAAAGGTGATCTATGTGGCAGAAGTTCTGTTTTTTGAAATCATACTGCCTTCTTTAACAAGATGAAATGGATTTTTCTCCTTGTGTTTGCTGATCAAGGAGGAATTGGGTGTGTACTTTCTTAGACCAGAGAAAGCAAGCACAGTATGTAACAAAATCTTTTGGAAAGTTGTTTCTCCATTGTTACAGCTGGAAAGCTAAGGATTTGGGAGGAAGCTTTAAGGAATAAATGTTTCTTTGCTTCTTTTAACTTATTAGACTAGGAGAAGTACAGTTTTCTAGCACAAGTGCATGGTAAAAAGAAAAAGCAAGCCACATTTCCTTTCAGTAACGATCTGCAAAAGAACTTACATTGCAGTAATAATGTGTGTTTATAGTATGCCGAAAGTAATAAGTGGTGAGTAATTAATCCCCAGAACTGGCTGTTGGAGACCATTTTAATTTGTGCATAACATAGGTTAAACGGGACTTCTGTAACTTGATCTGCCCTATTCTCACTGTTCGTGTCAATGTCAGGGTTGTAATTCAGTCCTTGGTTTATTGCTGTGTAGAATGCACAAGACTACTGCTTCCTCTTAAGGAAGTGTTCAGACTTTGCATTTTGTAGTCTGTAAGTGTGGTCAAAATCCTCTTATGAACAGCATTCAAAACTCAAAAGGCAATTCAAAATTTAAAGCAATCCTCAGGCATAAAGAGTATGGTTAAGATGCTGACAGTTGGACTTACCTGTCCCAGTGGGGAAAAAAACCCACACCCAAGCCCCTGAACAGTAGTGTCACAGGCTGTGCCTGGCTTATTGGTGAGCAGAGTTTAAGTGATAAGTTTGTCACAACTGTTAAAGTATTTATACTGTATTCAGCACAATCAAAGCAGAACAGACAGGTTGGGCAAATAGCTGCTGAAGAGGCCTGGGAGCCAGCTCTTGCAACTATCAGATTTACTATACTAGTTAAACAGCTACTGCAGAAATTATATTAAGATATCTGATTAAAAATTGTATTACCTAGGAGGTCATGACCTTTTTAAAAATTGGAGGAAGATAATTATTGCTCTTTCTTTTTTTTGCATTTTATTTTTATGTGAAGTATTTAATTGGCTTTTAATCTTCTGTTAAATAAGTCCACTAAATACAGTCTTACATAGCATGTCTGTACCAAAACGAGTGCAACAGCTCCTTGACCGTACCTAGAGCCATTCAAAATATTTTTTAATAAGAAATGAAGGCTTTAGCATTCAGTTAATGTGCGTGTAACTTACACTTATTTGTTTACTGCAGCTTTACACAGTGTTGCCTAGAGACTTTGCCATGCTTATTTTCAATCATGCACTAGAATAGACTTGCAGGCTGTGTGCTTCCTCCTTTAGTGCTCTACCTTTATTTTTTTAATAAAAGAGCTAACACCTTGGAGAACAAAATACATATTTGTATGACTGAAAAGATGGAAAATTTTGTTCATACACTGAGAAATAAAAAGCATTTCTTGTTCTGAGTAATAATAGGAAAAGGGATTTATTTTCAGTTTGCAATCATATTTGTTATTTTGAACTGTAATAAAAGTTGTTACAGTCTTTTGTATAAGAACTTGGACATGTGATCTGCATCTTGTTTAAATGAATAGTAGTAGTCTGTAAAGCCAGATCCTGCTGCCTTTCTCTTGAAGGTAATTTGAATCCAATGACTGTTGATTACAAAGCAAGATGAGCAAGATTTAGCTGGTAAAGAACTATTTGGGTGACTGCATTCTTTCGGTAGGGAGTATAAGCAACACAGTCTTGATAGGCTCGCCGTGGAGGATTTCCATTAGCTTTAATGGAACTTCATGGCACACTTGTATAAATTTAAGTGTGTGCAAATTTGTATGTGAGTACAGAAATATGATTTTATATATACGCACATAAGCATATTGTATTAGATAATAATCCTAGATATTCTAATTATTGTTAGTAGCATTTCTTTGCTTAATAGACTCCTATGTTTCGTATGCATGTATGGTGTCAAAAAAGGAGCTTGTAGTTAAGTTCTAAAAAAAATTATGTCCAAGTTAGTGTCATTCCTGGAGATAAAATATTGGAAATGTAGACAGAAAAGCTTAAGAAATTGATAGTGAAAATCAAACAAGAATAATGTGGAAAAACTGGCAAGGGCTGAATCATCTTAGAGAAAACAGTTTGGAAGCTGAGAACTGCGTATTAAAATTATACACTAAGAAGAGATTAGGAGACTCTTTAGAGAGCAAAGCAGAGATGGTGATGCAATACAGATGCTGATTTGGTTTGTAGAACAGCTTCCTTACTTAAATAGTTCTAGGTTTTTGTGAATTTTTGCTTAGGTCCAGGTGTACATCACTAGGAACCTGTAGAAAAGTGCTCACAAGTTTAAGCAAGCTCTTGTGTTGAAATGCATACTAGTTTCAGAATTGTTTGGACTTGATCAAATTCTGTAGATACGTTGTGTATAAAAAGCAAAACTACTGGTAACTATCTGGAAAATATTATATGCGTAGTGGAATATATGGGAATAATTGCTGCTCTGCATAGCTGGCAAGGTCAGACTTATCCTAGAACATAAACTCATTTCAGGATGAAGCCCTAAGTGACAAGAATAGCTGTTCCCAGAATGAAGAATCTAGAAGTTACTTATGAGAAGAGCCTGGACTTTTAATGGACCAACAGAGTTTGAAATATTTAACAATTAATTAGACGTTAAAGAAGGAATTTAGGTGATACTAAACACTTCAAAAAAACCCCCAAACAAACAAAAAAACACTTAAGGAGAATGGTTAAGAATTTTAAACAGCTTTATACCTTAAAGGTATAAGGTGCTGTTCTTACTCCAGTTTTGATCTGCCTTGCCTACTAATAAAGGCCTTAGGCCTGATGACCTCTGAGGATGCCAGATCCTGTTTTGAAAAGGGTTTTTAAATAATAATGGTTAAGTAATATTTTTTCCAGCTTATGAAAGTCATAAAAAGCTAGACTCGGGTGAATTAAAACACTAGTAGAAATGGAACGGCAAAGGGGACAGTTTCCAAATCACCTGTAATAAATCAGACCTAAACAGGGATCTAAGATCACTGCAGATGACTTTTCTTTCAGGTACTACTCCATTCCAAAACAATGCAGAATGTCATAGTATATATTTTGATAATTCTATTTAGTATTCAATATATACCTCAATATATTGTCTAGATAATATATTCAGTCTTATTCAATCTGCTTTTCGATTTTCAAAACTGAAGGTATTTTTGATTGGCAAAGTAGAACACATAAGTGTGTCATGCGCATGACTGATGAAGAAAGCTGTACATTTGACTAGTTATTGGACAATTCAGTTTGTAGCATTGCAAAGTTGTGAGTGTGTCTTTTATTCTGGTGCTGAGGACAGAGCAGAGGATATTGATGGTGAAGATTTTCTGTTCTAATATGTAGATAGGGAAGTGATCTTGGGGAGTGGAGGAGGAGAAGATTTGTAGTATTTAGCCTCTTCCCAGCAATGCTTCTAATGACAGGTTGTGCTATCTATTCTGCTTATATATCTGGCCCTGCACAGAACAATGAGGAAATACTTGCTAGATGATTGGCAAGATGATTGCTAACAGTGTTGACATTGATTATCCTTCTGATCTAACACTTCACTGATACTATGTGGTTGACATGGGAGAATTTATTTACAATTGTATTAGTTAGAACTGGAAAAATGGTTGAATGAGACATCCAAATAGTAGGGATTGTTGCCTCTCTTTAATTTTATAACTAAAATAGCACTAATGAGTGGTGGGGTTGTAATATATTTAGAACTGAAAATATTTATTTGTTGCACACTGTTGGTGAGTGAAATGTAATGCCACAGAATTTCCTGGTTTAAAATGCTGATTTTTTTAATAGGCTAATTTTATGAGCACTAATGATATTTTTTGTCATAGGGCACGGTAGAAAAATGAGAACCAAATCTCATGCTTCAGCATGTAAGCGGGTCTCAAAAAGGAATTGGTGTAAGCCCTTAAGTCTCCTTCTGCACTAGTATGTGCAAATGCACCAGTGAATTGCACGTCTATTGAAATCTGCTCTGTAGTACCGGCTGTTGGTCAGAGCAAGGTCCAAATGTCGGGCACTTACATGAATGAGATAGAGCTTACGCTCCAGTATCAAATGTTCCCTTTAGGAAGTCAACAACAACAAAACGACATCTTGTGCTATACCTAACTACTGCTAACGGTTAAGTAATAAAACCATTCCACAAAGGGCAGTGTAGTTGGAATTATTGTCTTGTATGGGAAGACCGGTAGTAGGCAGTGCTAGCTTTTGGTTATCATCTTCAATTTTGAAGTTTTTACTGTGCTAATTAGCACGATCATTTAAAAATAACTGGAATCACTGAAGTTCTTTGCATTTGCATTTTAGTATGAGAAATTTTTTTTTGTTTTTCCACTGAAGCGTTTGCTATAGTTTTTACTGAGAGATACAACAAAAGGGAATTCTGCTTAGCCATTAATATGATTAATTTTTAATGATTTTCTAACTAGTTTATCTTTAAAAGTAGGACTTTATAATACAGCTGCAGATAGAAAATGGGTCTTTTTGCAAGGGTTTATTATATGTCTGTCAATGTCTGATTAGCAGAATAGACGGTAGTTGTTTTCAAACAGTGCTGACCTCATGCATAGAAAAATAATTTAGCAGCATTTCATAATTTAATTCTTAATAGTTTGTTTCTCATCAAATTGAGTATAGTGCGCGTTTTGATCAAGTAGTTCTTACTACCTGGGGAGCAGCTTCTGTATGTTCAGTAGCAGGCTAAATATTTTTCGTAAATGCAGCAGCCGAGGTGAATAGGCTGAGAATATTTTTTTGTTCCATGTGTTACTGTAATTTCATGTTAGACTGTACTTTTAGTTCTTCCTATTTGAAAGTTATTAAGGAGCCTTCCTGCTTAACTTTGGTGCCATTGCTTCATGTATTTATTTATTGTGTTATTGTGAAATAAAACTTCACCTCTGAGAATTTTTAAAAATCATCACCAGCTCTGCATTAGTATGAAGTAATCTCCTTTTCCTGGCCTGAATTATGGTGTAGTACTGCTGTGCACAGTGGTGGAACAGCTACAACATCCTGACTGAAAATTTAACATTTTGTCTGTGGAGGGAGATTGGTGTTATTGAGCCAATATTTTGCCCTTGACCACGCTGTGGTCTCTACAGATTTATCCAAAAAAAGCCATTTTCAAGCAGGAAGCATTATTAATTGGAGGAAATTTCCTGGGTAACCCAGCCAGGTTTAGAGTATGCTTTATGAAAGGCTCTTACAAGGCAGTAGCTTTATCTAGCAAGCTGTTTTCCTGCAAACAGAAATTTGATGAAAGACCAGAGTGCCACACCCCTGTGCAAAGGTGTGGGAAGAACATTTATCGTCGCTTTGCCTGTGACACAAAAGATGTTGCTGATTTTTAATTCTCTGAGGTGATGAGCATCCTGGCCCCTGTCTCAGAAGGCACGTATGCATACCTTAGAATGAATAAAAAGCATGTCATGGAGTATCTTTTCTATTTCCCTAACTACTTCTTCCACAGCTGTTGCTTTCATTTTGACTCCCTGCAGTTCTCTGGGTACAAAATATACAGCCACTTACTCCAGTTACTGTTAGTTACTGTTTTGTTGATTATTTTGGCAGGAATGCTTGCACAGCTGCTTCTCTCTTTCATAAACATCCCTGGGGAGTGAAATCCTTGTTCTGATTAGAAGTAAGAATGTTTTCAGCTTGTACTGAATTCAGGAGAAATCTCCTAAAGACACTACACCAGAGCCTTCTAGTCTACAGAATTTAAATATACCAGAGAGAGTATATGAGACTGTAACATGGAAGGACCATCTGCTTTACAATCCCCTGAACGAGGGTGGCTTTTGCTAAGTTTACGGTGCAGCATCATCTCCCTTGTCTTTTATTCTTGTCACATTGCCACGGCTCATACTGTATGAACTCTGTAAAAAAAAATAATAAATTCAGCTAGTTATGCCACCTTAGCAGAATAAGAGCAATTCCAGGGTGTCAATATCAATGAGGATGAAGCAGGAACAGATAAAGGAGATATCTGGCAACTGAGAGTATTAATTAAGTTCTCAGATTAGATAAAAGAAGATGCAGATTAGGACAGTGAAGCAGTGGAACAGGTTTTCCAGGGAGGTTTTGCAGTCTCCAACCTTGGAGATTTTCAAGACGAGACTAGATAAAGCTTTGAGTAACCTGATCTCATAGCTGACCTTGCTTAGAGCAGGAAATTGGACAAGAGATCTTTGGAGGTCCTTTCCAACCTGAATTGTCATATTATTCAAATCTTTGAGCTCAAGAAAAGCTTGAAGGTGTCTAGCATCTCACAAGGCCCATAAAACTTGCTGCAATCTGGTCTGATGGTTACCTGTAACATCGTCCTTTAATTGATTGCCCTTCTTTCCAGTGGGGCTCCTCGCATCTCCTACTTCTGTTAGGTGACCTACATCTGTGTGGAATGCTACCTAAAACCCTTTTCCCACATCCACTGATCTGCCCCAGACTCCAATACAAAAATTGTACTGATCAGTTGTCCCCAAGGCTGCAACAATTTCTGTTTAACTTCCATGAAGTTATACTGGAGAGAGGAGAGCACAAGGACAGCGTGTACCATATTCATTATATTTGCAGGAATTCTTGTGTTGTTTTCTTTTGTGTGCTCAACTATTGAAGTTAATTTTCTTACCTCTTTTATGCTTGTAACAGTACTATATGTGATCAGTTAATCTGTTTTCCTACTTTTCATGCTTTTATTATACCATTTGCGATAAAATAAACTTTTTGACCTGGCCACTCAAGCCACTTTCATCCTTTTACTCCTGACATTCTTTAATTCCCATGTTTTTCTAACACCTAAAATAAATGACTCACATCTTGCATTTCAGATTTTACTTTTAATAATTCCACTTCCCTTCTTGTTCCCTCTGTTTGGTAGATAAGCATTCTTTGCTCCTGCAGCTATATTCTTTGCTGTACTGCTGCACAGTCCCTACTGTAATGGCTGTACATTATCCCACAGTTCTTGTGCAGGTCGGTCACCAAAAAGCTGTTTCACATCAGAAAGCACATGGCAAACACATTGGGAAGGCACGTGGTGTCGAGAGGCATCTAAAGACCTTCAAGGAGTGCGATGTCTGTTTGAACTTCAGCACCTCTTCACTGACTGTGTAAGGATCTTCTTTCCTTGGGAGAACTATAAGGTTAGACACACGGGGTATTAGCTGGTCAATAGCTGGTGTGACGAGTCCAGTACTGTTAGCTGTATTTTTATATCTATATATAGATATATATCTAATGGTGGACGAAATTACCCAGACATCTAGGATAATATATATATGTATATATATATGTATATCTAGTAACCAAGTAGATGAGGAAAAATATAGTGGTAGCCCCAATGCTTAGCTTTGTCCAACTGCTTTGTTCCCTGAGGAGCACCCAGTACTGTGGACAGTGTGTAAACATGTGTTTTAGGTGTTAACAGTGTGACTTTTCCTCCCAAAGACACATGAATCCTGCAAACTGCACACTTTCCACTGGGATTGTTTTAAAGTGCTTAGCATCCTGCTACAAAGGAACCTGATTGGTTCCACTGGGGGAGGAACTCAGCTGAGTTTTAGCCCTTTTGAATTTCTCATTTTTTTTAGTATGGTAGATCTGTAAACTGAACTACACGTTTTTTTCCTATAGAAACAATTCTCAATCAGCCCAGAGAACTGACCTCATTTTTATGATCTCTCTGATTTATAATGTCAGAACTAATGGGTGCTAAGCCTCAGCCATTGTTCCGTTCAGTTGATAAAGCATCATTGGCTTATAATGGCCATTGTTCTAGTATCACTCTGGGCACAATAACATCTCTGTTCCCTCTCTCCTGCCCCTGGCCTCTCTGTCGAGTTAAGCTTTATGCAATATGCATGTGCTGAAACTAATAATTTTCTTTGAATACTGCCTCCGTTTACAGGTTTGCAGAACACTTGACCGACTTTCATGGATTTAGCCTCTTAGTGACCTGTTAATTATAACACATAAAATAATCCTCATTTTGTAGATGAGGAAATTGGAGGATGTAAAATTAGACATGACTGCATATGACAGCACTCTGAATTTGCTGTGCAGGACACTATTCACCCACAAATTTTAAAATACTTTAGAAAATTGCTCTCTTTTTATAGCCCAGGAAACTAAGACAAAATACGCACTTGTTTAGGAATACATGGAAGACCTGTGGTAGAACCAAAAATAGACTCTGACCAGTGAATTGTCACTCTACAGCTATCAAGCTGCTGATAAAGCATGAAAGAAAATGTGATATACTATTGATACATTTTTTTCCTGGAGTTAGTAGCATGTGCAGTATTAGGTCAGTATCAGTAGGTATGCAGCATAAAGCTTGACATGGACTAACTGAGCACATACCCTATTTCCTAGGCAGAATGTGTAGGTTCTGCTCAACTCAGGGCTGCCGTAACTAGACTGGTATTAGAGACTGCAGTATAGGTGCACCCTGTATGAGTGACAAAGCCAGGCGCAGGATTAATCCAAGGCTACTGGTTAGCAAGCTGCTATATAATTTCATTTTGGTATCAGCAAGGAGAAAGTAAGCAGTGAATTATCAGTGGTTCCCTCCAGTTTTCAGTTAAACCACTCAAGCCACAACAATGTTGTTTTTCTATGGTATTCAGACATTAATGTTTGTATGTAATGTCACTTTTTGCAACTTCAAGTGGTGTTATAGGTGGTGTTCTTGAAAACTGGGGATGGTGTGTTATGGTTTGGAGATACAGCCTATGTTGTTTGTTTTTTTTTTTTTTTTAAAAACTAGCTGTTCTTTTGTTTGCTTAATAATTACAACTTGCTGTCTTTTTTTACAAAACCTGTGAGAGTGCTTGCCTGTGTTCCCATTTGAAAATGGGCTGGACAACCCAGTTTTCTTTTTGATTGGCAAATAAAGCACACACCCCTGCTTCCTACCTGGCAGAGATAATAAATTAGTTTTCACTGGGTTGCCCAAAACTAAAAATGTATTAGGCCATAAAAGCAAATTTTGTTTCAGCATTTAATAATATTTTGGTCTTTCAGCAGTTTTTCTTGTTCTTCTTAGACTGAAAAAATGGTTTACTCACTAGTTAGTTACGGGAGAAGCAGAAGTGGACTAATCACTTGATTAGTATGGCATGTCTGGTATTTCGTGTACTAGTTCACACTGAATAACAGTCTTTTTTATTGCTATATTAGATAGTATATTAAATCAATGGAAACACAGGAAATCTTAACTGGCAGCAAACTAATTAGTTAAAAATATTTATTAAATATTTTTTCAAGTAGTTTATGAACAAAACTTTCTTCATGGATGGCCAGTGAACTTTCTCAATTGAGCTTTCTTCTGTTATTCAACATTGACAAATTAGGTCAAACTGTTGCGATTTCATAGATAGTTGCATATATGAAGCCTGACACCCAAACCTTAAATAGACTCATAGAAAGGATAGCCACATTAAGTTGGATAGAAATTACAG
This sequence comes from Pterocles orientalis, assembly GCA_011057875.1. NCBI lineage: Eukaryota > Metazoa > Chordata > Aves > Pterocliformes > Pteroclidae > Pterocles > Pterocles orientalis. The sequence goes on from WKFP01015431.1 coordinate 446,970, forward strand.
TTGACTTATGGCACCCATAAGACAGTAATGGCCTATCAGCTAAGACTGTTTTGCCTTCTGAAGGACCTCTGCCCTGAGTAGAGAAATCATTAGGGAAAGTAAGTCTCGTACCAGCCCAGAATACCAGTCTGCTTGTAGTCTGATTGTGACCAAATAAACACAAAGCTGCCCAAGATATAGTAGGCTTTTGACATTAAATTAAATAATAAATGTATCCTATAGTTTGTAATTTTTTTTTTGGTATTTTAATAAAATAAAATTCTAATGAACACCTGCCATCAACAATGTACTTTGATGCTAAGGCACAAAAATAGACCTTAAAAGTGGTCCCAGAGAGCTGATGACCAATGCTAAATGTATTTGTCACTTTTTTATAACTTACCAGCTATTATTATTTGTATTTGCAAAGGTGTTTATCAGATGTTACACTGCTGATGAGCTGATGAGTTTATCAGCTCTCTACACACCAATTAGTCTTGGAATCGAATTTGACAATCTGTTTGGCACATGATTAACTTTAGCTGATAATTAGTTGTACACATGATTTCCTTGAATCAAACATTAACTAAATACAGAGTGTAATCATAGGTGAAAACAGGTAGAGGAGAGAGTAGACAGCAGTAACAAATCTATGTTGCCTTTTTTTTTGCATGCTTTCTGTAGGTATAGACTGATTTTGCTGAAAAGGAATGAGCAAGTCAGTTTGATGCCCTCCTAGCCATTACTGTGAATTTGGCCGTTCATCTTCAAATTACTTTCCAAACCTTTATTAATTATCTTTACAACATTCTGCGAGACTAGTAGATAAATATCATCCTGCTTATGAGAAATTGAAACATAAAGGTGGAGTCATTTGTCACAGTGAGTCAGCAATGAATTGTAAGATCAGAATCCAGAAGTATCTGGCACCCAGCTGGTTGGTCAGTTGCTGGATTTAGTCTCTTTCTCAGTCCTGTCTTCCTGTGTGCCAAAGCCCCTTTTTTTTTTTCCCCCTTGCTTTCTTCCCATTTGCCTTCTACTACCCACAGGCCCCACTGGAGATCAGATCATGTCCACACTGGCAGGTACAGTCTTGAATTTTCTTTCTTCATCCTTTCCTACTTCAATAAATGTCCAGCCTTCTTGTCTTAGGTGCTGTGTTTGGCCTGTGCATTTTAGAGAAAATAATAAACCTTGAATTGAAGGTATCTTGCATTTGTTAGTATATTGGAGCATAATTACATAATTTTACTAATTAAGTGTCTGTACCTATCCAAGCTGAATCACAAGAATTGATCTCATGTCTTGAATTCCTTAATGAAATACTTCTTTTGATGGCTTTCTTTAAGTCTTCAAGTCTAGGCGCCTATACAAAAATATTAAGGAATTGAACCATTTTGTTCCAAACACCGATTCCCACAGCCAATTTCAATGTATTTATTTATCTAAGGAATAATAATTGTGAAGATAGGCATGTTCCCCCGGATGATTTGGAATGACTCTCACCTTCCTAGTGAGTAGCTCCTTCACTTACTACTCCAACCTGCTGTTCTCTAGAACAGCACAAGCTCATGTATTGTAGAGCCCTCATTTTCTCCTTTCAGACTGCCTTCTAAAAATCAGTCAGGACAAGTTTCCTGTTAAGACTCCATCCAAGGGTTCTGATGGCTCCAAGTGATCATCCTTGAGGAAGTTATGTAAGGTCAAACTCATGCCATCTGAATTACAACTAAGTGATAGCATTTCGATTAGTCCGCTCTAGGCTCTTCCAGTTGAAAATACTGGACAAAAAAGACTGAAGTAGAATTTGGGAAAGGTGAATATGGCTCTCAATCTCCTGAACCTCAGTTCTTCCAACGTGTAGCTGTAATACCTATTGCCCGAGTGCTGCTGAGTCTCAACATAGAAATAATAGCGAAGTACTCTGAGGATAACATACAAAGCAAAAACTTACCGTGTGAATAAACGCGTACTGTCCTAAAAATTTAGCATGTCTCTAACAGCCTCAGTAGAGTTTTTAGACAGTAAGACTTTTTTTCTCTAAATTTAGACATTTATTATCATCTGTCTGCCACCCAGTTACTACACCAGAAGAGCACAGGTCTCTTACAGGATCTATGTTGTATTTGCTCTTTGTGTGTTTCAGATATACACGGGTCTCTCAAACTAGATGCGTATGTTTAGGCAGCTTATTTTGGCCCTATGTAGCATGTAGTAATTGTGCCAATTTTTGCTAAATTAATCACCATTTTGAAACTTGTTATGCACAACAGCAGACACAAAATACTTGTTTTGCAACGGGAGGTACGAATTCAATTGCTGACAATAAGAACGTGGTCAAAACAGAAAGACTACAGAAGAAAGGAATTCGCAAATGAAAAACCTGTGCTCCTCAGGATGGATGTGAATATTATGTAAATAGACATTAGTTAGAGGCTTAATTGTGTCAATGTTTTCTTTAATAATTATATGTTACGACAACTCTTCTGTTTGTTCATGAGGTTAAATACATCACAACAATGCTTCTGACCATGTCTGACATCCCAAATTGCATCTTCACTTAAGAAACATCCTCTACCTGTTTATCCTATATAATTTCTCAACCACTTTGGAGCCTTATACTTAATTGCCTTTGGCATGGACTCTCATCCTGAAAACACTTGGAAGCACGTGCGTAATAAATACTTGACTATTTCTGCTGAATACAGTAGTGGGCAATTATGTGTTTTTATAGGACTGAAGATATAATTACTGTGCAGCCCATAGATTTGAAAGACTACTTACGTGAAATCTGCCTTGAAAAGCAACTTAAGTTGGTCTTTTTTTGCAGTGAAGCAAGATTTCTGCCTCAGACCCAATTGAGGTCAGGAAAAAAAAATCAGTATACTGTATTAAGAGACAATTTGAAATCCATTGATCTTGCTGTTGTCTTACTCTTTCCATGTGCGAACTTGTGCAGTGTAGTTTAAGAATATAGCTAATATACAGCTGTTCTAGTTCTTGCAGTGCTAGTAACATACAGACTTTGTTAGATTTTTATGCTTCTCGTAGTTGTTTGAAGTTGTTTGAAAATATTTGCGCTTTTTCCTGACACTGATATGGCAGGAAGGAATTCTTGCTAACTCACATTTGACTCACGTGACAGGCTTCATATGACCAGGACCCCCATGATGCCACTAGTTTTCCATATCAGTTCCCTTAATTTATTAATGTTTGATCTCCTGATGTACAAAATCTTAAAGATCTAATTGTGTTTATTCTTATATTAATTTAACCTTAATTTAAATTTAATTGGCTCATGAGCACTGAATACAGACTTATTTTTCATGAGCAGTTCTTCTGTAATGTCCCCAAATTCAAATCAACATCACTTTTTTGACTCTACTTGGTGGATCTGTAATGGGATTTATTTACAGTTCCCCAAAACTGCAGTTTGAGAAGTCGACTGCTAAAGGTGATAAGGTTTCCACGATCGATCATAGAATAATTCAGGTTGAAAGGGACCTCTGGAGGGAATCTGGTACAATGCCCTGTTCAAAGTAGGCCCCAGAGCATGTTACTCGGGGACTTGTCCAGTTGTGTATTTGAAGCCCCCAGGATGGGAATTTCCCAGCCTTTCTGGGTAGTTTGTTCCAGTATTTGACCGACTTTGTGGTTTAAAAAAAAAAAAAAAAAAAAAAAAAAAAAAAAAAGGCATCTTGTAGCTATTGGAATTTCTCATCTTCTAACTTGTGTCTGTTGCCTCTTGTCCTGTTACTGCATACCTCCGAGAAGAGTTTGGCTCCATCTTTTCTGTATCCTCTGACAGTATTAAGATGTGCCCTGCACCTTCTCTTCTCTAGTGTGAATAGACCCTGCTCCCTCAGCCTCTCCTCTTTCGTGGTGTGCTCCAGCTCCTTGGCCGTCTCAGTGGCCCTTTGCTGAACACACAGGGAATCCAGAGGAATCAAAAACTGGTCACATTGCAGTTTGGCACCTCTGAGACTCCAGATGCAGTCTCAGAGGTGCCAAACAGGAGAAAGGAACAATTCCCTGGGCGTGCTGACTACACTTTTGTTAAAACAGCTCAGGATGCAGTTGGCCTCCTTTGCTGCACTCCTTGTTCAACTGAATCATGTTCAATTTGTTGTCCACCAGGCCTCCCCAATCAATTTTTTCAAAGCTGCTTCTTATACAGTTTTCCCCAGCCCATACTGTTGAACGCAATTTTTCCGTTCCAGATATAACACTTTGTATTGGCTTCTGATGAATTTTTTGTTGAAATGTTGACCGCACTTATTTTTCAGATTTTCAATGGGCACTTATATTGAGACATGATTTCCACAATTATTTAAATGTATCACAATTTGGGCCATTGAGCATATTTGTTCCATGAAAAGTTGTACTTTAGCAAACTCTCTGGGTTAAGATGGCAGGTCATTCCATCTGTTTGGGAGTGCTAACCATAATAACAGGGTGGAGAAAAATTATAGCAAGATAACAGCAAGCTATCAGTCATATTTGTGTTTTCTTGTTAGCTTCATTTAAGCTAATGAGTAGATTTATGCTTAAGATATTGAAAAAAAGAGCTCTGCAAATACTGTAAGCCACATTTTCAGCTCTGATAGACCAATGCTTGCACAAAGCTGAAGCTGAGGACTAAGGCCACCACTGTGGCCAAAGACTATCTCTTTGAAAAACATCCTGAGGCAAAGGGGTTTGTATCTTGTCACTGAGCACAGCTACATAAATCTGCTGGTGCTAACAGACTCCACATGCCATTTTGGATATTGGGGGAGTTTGCCTGGCAGTATGTCTGTAATATGATTCAGGCCACAGGTGTCGTTAATGGAACAGAGAGGGAGGGCTTCCCTTGGTATTACTTTAACTTTCACTTCCGATAAATTAGAAAATTAACATAACAATATTAATATGAATGTTCATATTAGAGCCACTACAAAAGAAATTTTAGAGCAAACTTACATTTTGAGGTTTTCTTTTTAATTTTTCAACTACTAATTAATGCTAAACACCTTTTAAGAAAAAAGCCTGAAGATGGACAAAGCTTTCTATGGGAACAGCTTTACCTGACTCAAACACTAGTTAGCTGATGTTTACTTGTGTTAGTGAAGTCATGTACCATCAGTGACAAGAAGGTATCGGGTCGAGTCCAATGAGTAAGCTACTCGTTGAAAGTTAAGCCTAGAATTTATGAGAATTGAAAGCTAAGTAATTGTAGAATGACAGGTAATTGCTAGATGGGTTATTTTGAATAATCAATACAGCGCCAACACCAAAGGATTATATTAATGACATTGCAAAAGGGAAAAAGACTGGCTTATTAATTCTTAATTAGATATGGCAACTCAGTCAATCACTGTCTGACATCAAGTACAGTCAGATGGCAGTACGAGGTTTTTCTTTTACCTATAAATGCATGCCAGAATAATCTGTGCAGGTTTTGCTAAAGATTTATTTGGCTAAGCCTCATTCCTCAGTGCAGAGTCCTGTTTACACAGGGTGCTGTATATGGGTGAAGGGCTCCACCCATATTCAGTCACCTGCAAAACTGATGCCTACAAAACTGATGGCTGTTGAGGTGGATGTTACTTGTATAACTGCACAACAGTTCGATTTATTTTATTTGCTAACATATATAATAATGTAATTTTAAGCACTTTTTGTACCTTATGCTTTGCTTCCCAAAAATTTGCTTTAATATTGTGGCTAATTTGAACACTAAGTGGATACTGGTCTCCAAAGACAAACATGTTTTTATGAAGACTGTTCTGGGAGACACCCAGAAACAGAAATTGATAGTGCAACTGAAGCTCTTCTAAGGGATTTCCGTTTTCCTGCTGTGGGATCACTGATACTACAGATTGTTCAGTTCAAACTAACGGCAGGTCAAAAGAAGCTTTTATTCCCTGGTTCATTTCTACTCCAAAGTCTTTCAACATTGTCTTAAATCTAGGATTTTTTTTTTATGTAATTGAAATCAGTGGAAACTAAATATGTGCCTGAAGTTAAAAATGTGCTTTTAAGTATTTTCTTGGCACAGAATCAGAACAAAATATTGCAGAAAGGTGAAGAGGGATGTCAAAATCTGGCTGTCTTAAAGAGCTCAACCATAATCTTCAACAGGAGCTGTTCAAAAGAATGCCTTCTACTTATAACAGGGGTTTTTTTTAAGGGATACAAATACTGTCTGACTTGCTTTCACATTTGTCTTTATGTATCAAACTTCTTAAACATTGAATTAGGAAATAAAGGCAAAATTCCTAGGTATTAGAAGGCTGTAGGGGAAAAAAACAAATCCCAGTGTTTTCATATTGCATACAGACAGGAAACAAAATCCTGTTTATTAAGCATTGTTGTATTGTTTAGTAACAGAACAATGACACCCTGTAGGAGACAAACTGCAAAGTTCTAATGAAGAAAACTAAACAAAATGAGCCTAAATTGCAGATAGGCTGTTATCTTACCTTCCAGACTCATTTCAGTCTCTTCCTCAACACCCAGTGTTCCACTTCAAGTCAGTAATTTCCCACTCTTTAGAGTGAATGCTCAGTTATGATATAGGGAGTGTGCAGAAATGCTGGTGTTGACATTTGGATGTGAAACATCCACTTGTTCCCAGTAGATGTGGTGTTTTCCCTTTTGTTAATTACTTTTTTCTCATTTGCTAGAAGGTGTTTTTCTTATTTGTGTTTTATGTAAACTATTTTCTTATGACTGAGAAAGATGGGACAATAGTAGTCTCCTACTGAATCAAGTTGTCACACATAATGTAGGGTTTAAGAAAGTTGTTTTGCTTACTAGTTAGGCCATCTCTGTTCAATTACAAACGTCTTAGTTTGGGCATGTGAGGACAGAGCTGTTTCAGCCCCCTGAGCTGGAGTTTTGTGTAAGCTAGATAATTGTAGCCCATCCAAATAAACCTCTGAATCCTGAAATCGCTAGAGCTTCTGGATGGTTTTCCTACAAGAATTTGTCACAGGAGTCTAGCTCTGGTAATGAAAATGATGATTGTTTCAGGTGAAAATGACTGCAGCTTGTCATCTATCCCTGAGACAGGAGCTGCCACTTTGAAGTCTGAGAGAAACAAATCCAATAGGAGTGTAACACTATGGATCTTGGAGAACGTGGGAGGGCCTAGACATTTACTTAATACTTATTAGTATGTATAGATGTTCAGATTACTTACATGTAAGTGAAATGAACAGTTTGGGAATAAAAAGCATCTGTTTTTTAGTGGAAGCAGGAATCCTAAGAAACCTGGGAGACTTTTCTCCTCCCCACCTCTGCTTGTTTCCCTGTGCCAAGTGCATTGCAAACTGTGATCTCTGAGCGTCAGCCAGTGAGTAACAGAGCTGCAGCTCTCCGTGCCTAAGTCATAGCACAGGTCAGTTCAGTAAAGGCTTCTGTGCTTCACCCTTCAGAAGGTCACAGATTATATAGGTATTCTTTCCAGTTTTGCTAGGCTTTGTGTAAGCTAAATGAGTAAAATGCTTTGCTCACTGAGGGGCGTCTTAATGAAGAATAGTAACATCACAATAATTAAACTTCATGAAACCTCTCAGCTCAGTGCAAGATCTGAGCTTACATGAGGTCTCTCACTATTATTCATGCCTCTTTGGTTAAACCATGATGACGTTTGTGGGTATTATTTTGTAAAATGGCTATTGCTCTAGATTCAGAAGCGCTATTACAAACACAGTGCTTATAGAACCTGCCACTGATGTGGACAGTCGTTTAAAGTCAAAATATATCCTCTCTTATTTTTTAAGATGTCTTTCCTGAAAGTGTATCTTTGAATATTCTTGGCATCATAGTTATGCCCTTACCAAGAATTAAAACATTTTCAGTTGTTTACACCTTGTAGCTGAATTGTTGCCCTTGTTGCCAGGCAAGTTAAATATACTGTAACTTTTTTCAGTTCTAGACAGTTGTCTCATTAGAAACATGTTGAAGAATGCTTCTGTCTTTCAAATGAAATTATTTTTATATTTTAATCTGAAACTTAAAATTTATAAAAAACTAATCCAGTTGTTACATTTCTTCACTCAAATAATAACTAGAGAGATTATATTAGCCATATATTTTTAATAAAGCAGAAGGAATTTATCCTCCGAAAAACTTTGTCTAGGAGGACTATAACATAAATACATCTTGTTAATCCTGTGCATCTCCAGTGGTGGGCTGTGAAGAATTTCTTCACATGAAAAAAAAAAGAAAAAAAAAGATAAATTATGCTATCTAATAATCTGGAAAAGTAGTAATAAAATAAATTATTAAGGCTTCTCATAGGAAAAGCAGAGATGGAGGTAAGAACAGGAAACATGAAGTTATTAAGTAGGAGGCTAGGGCTGGCCTTGTGATGGAAGAGGCTACAGAGCTGCCCACAAATGTGTATTCCAGAGAGTGGCAGAAAGTCAGGGTAAGGCGTAGCAAGGTTATTATCTTACTATTTTGGTCAGTGCTTGTCTCCAAAATCCCACTTTTTTGTCTCCACTCCCCCTCTGGCAGTGACAATGAGTTAGACCTGGGCTCAGACCCACAGCTGGTGTGCTGTCCCATTATGTACATTACTGCTGTGAGACTGCTGAGCTGGGTCTATACCAAGCAAAACTGGTAACTCCTCTCACACAGCTTTCAGCTATTAAACACTTCCCTAAATACATCTGAAATCTGTAAATACTGCGGTGGAAAGACTCTTGTGAGCCAGCCAGCCTGAAACAAGAGCTGCCTCTTTAAGAATATTCACAAGCACTTCAAAAAGCAATGTAATAAAATTTGGGTTTAGTGGAGTATTAATATTTGGGACTTTGTTTAGCAGCATATTAGATGTAAAAATGAAAGTGCTTAAGCTACCGTATTAGGTTTAACACTGGTCTTGTAAGGAATGTTCTGTTATTCCTCTTTTGACAGGGAAAGCAACCTGAGCATAGACTTAGTTTAATAAGCATCTGGGGATAGATCATGCAGCAACGTGGTGGCAAATTCAGGAGAAAAACTATGAATTTCCCCTGCCTGCCAACTCTACTCCTTTTGGAAGTAGACAAATGCTTCATAAATCACCTGTGGCCTTTTAGCTGTATGTCCAGGACCTCTGGACATTTGGCAGGCAAATTGTTGGAAAAGGTGCTGCTCCTGCCTTCAGCTAGAACACAATCTGGATGTGTTACCTACTGTACCTATTGGTGCAGGCTGACTCTACATCACACATGCAGTGCTCAGGTATGTCTGGGTCATACAGGACCTACAAGTGTATGAACCGCACAGTTTATTTGCACTATGCAAATCGTTTGCATTACACACTGTGCACTATTGACAGGCTGACTTTATTGTGCACAGAACAACTCTGTTTCATACAAACAATTTTTCACTGACCTCCAATAAATTCAGTGTTTCATGGACACATTGGATTCACTGTATATGCACTGGACAGACTATACATAATTCCATCTGAGAAATCCCAGAGAGATACAGGAGACATTGCTTTCTAAATTTCAAAGGACGATAGGTACATTTTCTTACCTTTTTGTCATGCTTTAAATATCACAAAAAAGACTCATTGCCTAGTAGGAAAAAATGAGGATGACGATATCAGCTATATAATCCAAGGCACATGTATAAAATACTGCACGCAATTCCATCAGAAATTGTTATTTAAACTATAATTCATCCAAGTTGTTCTCTAGTAAAAAAAAAAAGGTAACCAGCAGTGCTGTTCTGGTAAATGTTCCTCGTGTTAACATACGGAGAGTAAATCTCTTTAGGATCCAAATCTGCTGCTGCTGTACTTGACAGACTAGATGGGACCCCAGTAACCAAACTGTAACAGTGGCCAAAAGTGCCACCAGGGACCTGCGTGGAAAAGATGCAAGTCAAATGTGTTGACCTGAATGGACCACTACATGCATGGTGCTGCTAGAAATTGTGCGTCACCTTATTTCCTAAGGTACAAATACTTAGATGCTAATTGGAGCTTTGTGTGTCTACCTGCAGAATATTCCAAAATTGTCAGTAAAGGTGCAAACACTGACCATTAATAGACTTAAAACCAACTAAGTATCAGTTGATTTTCATAGAATCATGAAATCATTAAGGTTGGAAAAGACCTCAAGGATCATCAAGTCCAACCGTCAACCCACACCACCTAACTCACTAAACCATGACCCTAAGCACCACATCTACACGTTTCTTGAACACCTCCAGGGATGGTGACTCCACCACTTCCCTGGGCAGCCTGTTCCAATGCCTGATCACTCTTTCAGTGAAGAATTTTTTTCTAATATCTAGCCTAGCCCTCCCCTGGTGCAACTTGAGGCCATTTCCTCTTGATATGCTGTAGGTTAGTTACTTAATATGGGCTGATATTAAAAATGTTACGTTTTAGGGAAAATAATTCTTTTTTATCTGTTAATAAAGAAGAATAGGAGCCATCAAGAAAGCTTCCTCTACTTTTGATGCCTGAGAAAATATTTTGTGCATTTTCCAAGGAACATGCCGTAAGAAGAAACATTTATCTTGCCTAGAATAAGCAATCCCATTGAAACAGTAATTTTAGCCTTCCTATGCTTACATGAATTTTTATTTCTGTATTACTTTTTCCCAAGGTATAGTTCCCTTTATGCAAAGGATAAACTGTGATTCATTCATAGAAGGTCATCTAATTAATACAATAAATACTTTGTACAAGATCACAGGAGTGGCAAAACCAGAATAGATTATTGGTCTGTTACGTCAGGCATTTGCTTCTGGGATGGCCTATATACTTGGGGAAAAAAACAAAACAAACCAAAGGCAATTTTACATATATAGGAGGGCACTTTGCAGTATTGCACAATAAAAAAAAAAATTCAGCCCTGGCAACCGAGTGTAATGTTCTTAATTATTTTCATAGTATCCTGAAAAATATAGTCTGTTGTAGATTTTGCTTTTTAAGTTCTATGAAAATGCAGTTTTTGCTGGTGGTCAATATCAAAAATAGGTCGAATAGGGTGCAAAAAATTTGTTTATGGAAGGAACTGGGACACTTGACCTGAAGCGGAGAGCCTGAGCCAGCATCAAGTGAGTGAATTCTCTGTTATCTTCAACTTTTCAGTTAAAATGCTTAAATTTTGGTACCTTGTTATAGGTTTTTTTTGAAAGCTATGCATCGTGAGCACCGTCATTTGCAAGTGTGTCAGACATAGTCTTGCGATACTTGATGCTTATTTTACAACCCCAGCTTCTTGACTTAATATTCCCGAATTTGGCATTTTTTAAAAGGTCATAAAAAGGCAAGAAAAAGGATCCAAACCCAACGAAGAACACTTATGTCCCACGATACCAAATGCAGGTCGCGACGATTTTTAGGCGGGTATGGTGGTTGCTCGGGGTCCGAGATGCCTGAGCGCAGGACGCCGCAGCCTGCCGGGGCCGTGCCGCCGCCGGGCGCTGCTCTCGGCCGCCCCGGGGCGGGCGCTGCGGGCCGGGGACCGCCCCCGGGGCGGGGCGGGGCGGGCGGGGGCGGTGCCCGCAGCCGCGTACAAAGGGCAGTGCGCGGCGCAGCGCCCAGTCCGGAGCTTGCGGGGACCCAGGCGGGCGTCGTGCGGCGCTCGGCCCCTCCGCTGCGGAGCGTCCCCAGCCGCCCGCGGCGCATAAGGCCAAGGCTTTCCGACTTCAGCTACAGTGCTAGCTAAGTCGGGGAAGGCAACACGGAGCAGAGCCGCGCGTCCCCCCGCCTCTTCTCGGCATCGGGCTGCGGCAGCGGCATGGCGCGGGGAGCGGAGCCGGCGGGCGAGCGGCGGCGCTGCGGTCAGTGCGCGGCAGCGGAGGCGGCCCGGCCCGCTCCCGCTCGGTCGCAGCGTGTGGGGTGGGGGGCGAGGGGCCCTGCTGAGGCGGCTGAGTGGCATGTGACCGCGGGAGGTGGGCTCCGGCGCCGTGTGCTGAAGGTGGCTGCGCTCTGGAAAGTGTTGGGTGCCTCCACGGCAGCGAGTGTGTGCCGAAATGTGGTGGGTGTGTCCGGATCTCCTTCAGTGTTTGTTTGTTATTTCTCATTTAGGATCTGTGGTTGCCTATTTTACGTCTGCAAAGTTTCTTCTTTATCTCGGACATGCACTGTCCACTTGGGTAAGTAAATATTGGCCTGGTAGAAGTAGGATTTTATTAATATAGCTATGACTTACCTGAACGCTGTTGGTACTTCCCAAGAAATCTTCACAAAATAGCACACCACCACAGAGGTCTCATTACAACCCCTTGCTGTTAAAAGTCTTCATAACCTTTACGTGATCTGTTGCAGTAGATTTGGTTTTCGTTAGTGCAGAGTAGTGCAGTGCTCAGTTTCCTGAGGGCCTGGTTATGTACCTGTTTATGCTTTTAGGTAGCTATGGAACCAGTGAGACTCCTTGCAGAGTAGGTTCTGAGTGAAAGACATGAAGCATAGTCTGTAGCAGAATGAAAGGCAGTCCGTTGCAACATGTATTTGACGGACTTGGATACTTACTAATGGGAAATGCTCAGTGTTTATAGTAGACACATTACTGCCCCTTATTAGCAAAAGTTGTTGAGAGTGTCAGGAGTCTCTTTTTCTGTCAAAATGTTAGCCTTCTGAGATGCTTTCCTTCTGTATTAAAGTAACTTAGTATACCAGTTTTTACTCACTTGAAAGATACTAAAAGAAAATATGCACTGAAAATAGACAGTCTGGTTCTATTCCATATAATAAAAGTGTACATATCTTGTAATACAGACTCTAATGACTTGATTCAAAAAGAAGTGGAAATTTTCTTCCCTAATATTCCCTGTTTTGTCTTTAGTCCTAGATTCGGACTGGTTTAATGTGTGCTTTGTATAGCGTTGAACAAATGGCCGATAGGCGGTTGCAACATCGCATGCCTAACTCTGGCAGCTCCTCGCTTTCACTAGCCTGAAAGGTCATCTTGATGTTTCTGTTAATGGTAGAAGACTTGGAGCGATATCAAACGCTTGTTTAAACAAGTGTAATATTTTAGCAATTATTAATATTATTGAAGGAGCTGGGTGGTGACGTTACTGTTTGCTTCACTGATTTTTAGAGGCCAGGATTGTTACCTGCGACAGATTCTGTCAGTAATGTACACAAAGTGCCTAACCGGCAATTCGGCCAACCCTGCTTAGTCTTCTCTGATGAGCTTCAAAGCTCAGCAGTGTGACTACTCTCAGAGGGCATGAGTAAAGGTGACAAAGCAGAGTTTGAAAACAGTATTATACACTATAATAAATATTAAGCTGCAAGATGTCTGTTCAGCTGTTAAGCTATGTTAATAGTGTACTCCCTTGTTGCAGTGTCTTTTTCTTTTGGGCTTAAAATCTTGACTCAAGAAAACACCAACCAAACCTGCTAAAGAACAGAAATCTAGCTTATTTTGACAGAACTGGGTGCAGGACTGCACCTTTTGTATCTCCTGGGCTGTAGTGTTCCTATAGGCTGAATGTTTTTGCTAACAGAAGGAATGAGCAGGTGCCTTAATCTTCAGAACTCAAAGTAGTACATCATATTTGCTCTAAAATCCAAAACCTGGTAGAAAGGTGGTTTTTCTGTAATTAAGAGAGCTAATTTGTGTTTTGTGTTACTAACCCATTCCCAACTACAGAGAGAAGCTGTAAATGATTGAATGTATCGCATCTCCTCAAATGTTCAGATTTGTACAAAGCCTAGACTATGTCTTAGGCTCTGTTTAGTAAAGGATTTGCATGTATTCTTGGCCTCAGTGATCTTAATAGGCTGGAGTCCCAGGCCTTATGCTATTGCCTTTACGTTTTTAATTCATTGCTGTCTATCACTTGGCAGTAAAGAATGAACAGGGTGAGACTGGGTTTGCCTTCTTGGTGCCAGGCCTAATGCTTGCCAGGAGGTCAGTTGCAACTTCCTGGCCTTATCTGTGCCGCTCAGACCTCAGGAGGCCTGATAGTAGGTAGTAGCCTGGCTACTGCTTAGCTTGTTGGCTTCAGTTCTGAGACAGGATTGTATATGTTCAGTCTGAGATAATTACAAGGATAATTATAATGACAGAAGAGCAAGAACCATCTTTAAGAGGATGGTAAGGCTAAACAGCTGTAGTTACTTATTTATAAGAGTTGAAATATACATGTTTTGAGACGTTTTAAAGTGGGATTAGGGTATATATAGTCAAGGCTTTGCCCATTTCTTAAGGCAATGTTTAAATTCAGTAGATCATATCTTGAAATTACATGCCTGCTTCAGGCCTCTGTGATTCACTAATATTGTTCTTCTGTGATGCTAATTTATCTTTGCTTGCTCTTTATGGCTTTTAATTCTTCAAAGAAATCCATGCTTCCAGGTTGAAACAGGTTTAGTTACCCCAGAATGGCTCTGTGTGGATTGGCCTGATCAAAATAGGGTAAATGTGTTGGATAAGGTTGAACAGAGTTCACAGGCTCCTTAAATGAATTGTGCAGCAAAATCATGATCTTGCTAGAGTCAAAGGAATCTTCCTGTGAGTTTCAAGTGAGAGCAGGTTTTTTCACTCTGGCAGTAGGGGCTGCTGCTGATTTTCACGTTGTTACTTTTTTTGATTTAATACCTTTTTCATCTTGTCAGAATTCAGTAACTGAAACATCTCTGCATAAAGAAAAAAATAAACTTCTGTTATGAAATTTTAATATGAAAGTACTCTTTTGCTTTAGTTTTGTAGCTTAATAAACAGTTACCCAGGCTAATCAAAACATAGTTAATCCACCTGCATGTGTTTTAAGTGAGATTCAGTAAAGAGGTACCTCAGGTCCTATTAAATGAATGCTAGACTTGGGAAATTACATCCATGTGTTTTCATTGCTGGAATCCTTTCTATGTCCTTCTACTAACCATGGAATAAAAGTGGAACATATTTTACAGAAGACTTTAGGTGTCTCTGGAAAGTGAAAATGGGTTTATTGTATTACAAGAGGGCACGTGTAAACTGATCATGCTTATAGTTGCATTTTTTCATTTATTTTAGTTAGAAAGCATACCAAATACCCAGAGTTCTTACTTGAACAGGTGAAATTTTTCTTCCCCCGTGATTGGGATATAATTGTATTTCTCCCTGTGTTAAGGAAACAAATACATATATTTACATGTTACAATGTTTGAAGAAACCTCCTTCAGAGAACTACAGTAACATTGAAAGGCAAATTCTTTTTGTGCATCTATACTACATTGAAGACTTTAATCAAACTTTAAAATTATTTTGACCCTCCAGATAGCATGCTTTTTATGTATCTCTTGTTTGCTGTGCTATATGATGTGTTAGATTTGGCAGACTTTGCTTTTTTAAAGTGTTTTTCTGCTATACCTCCACCAGCCATTTAGAATATTTGAGGTCCTTAGAAATTTGTACTATTTGCTGAATCACACAGCAATCTCTTAAGATAAGGCAGCAGAAGAAAACAGTTTCTTATTTGGTTTATAAAAGGCTAATGTTAGGGACTCTTATTAAACAAGCTGTGTGCTCTAGAATAGTATGAATGATTTCCATTCATCTGCTGCATTATTGATTACATAAAGCATTTTCTGTAGTGCATTTCTTACAGTATGTTTAAGAATAAAGTGAGATGTGACTCCCATCATGTGACAACATAAAAACCTCCATGTATTCATCAGCAAGCCACAGGTCTCTTTGGTTAGTAAACTAAAAATGTTTTGAAGAGTATGAAAATTACTTCACTTGGACACGTTTAGTAGTTGGGACTTTTTTTTTAACTGTAGTAAGTGGTATCAGAATTTTGTGTCCTAAGCACTAGGTTAAACTAGCATAGGCTAAATAGTTTGAACTAGCAATCCTTAACATTATCAAAAAGAGCTCAAGTCCATTGACTTCAGAAACTTCAGTTAACATTTAGGACAACACCTTCCTTTATTTGCCCTGAGTTGCATCATGACTTGCTTTGGCTTCCCCCTCTCTTGTGTTTCAAAGCAGTATTTAAACTTTGATCATCTAAGAGCAAACTGCCATCTTGAAAAGTTATTGAAATAGTATCGGTAATCAGTAACTCTGATGCTAATATTTGGTGTGTGCTGGAGAATCTGTAAGCTTTCTGAGGCTTGTTGGTTATGGCTGGTAACAGACTTTGTCCTGTAATATTATAATAGAAAATATTTGTGATTTTTTTTATGTAGTATTGCAAGCTGTAATGTTGCACTTGATTAGGACAAATGATCTTGGTGATACTGGGATAAAATCAATGGTGACAAGATATAGTCATCAAAAATCCAAACCCCCCAAAATACAAAACAAAACCCAACCAACCCCCCCTGCTTGTGTAACAAATCTTTATTTTAATACACACTTTTGTCATGGCATTAGTAAAACAGTCAACTTGTG
Source organism: Pterocles orientalis (assembly GCA_011057875.1). Taxonomy (NCBI): domain Eukaryota; kingdom Metazoa; phylum Chordata; class Aves; order Pterocliformes; family Pteroclidae; genus Pterocles; species Pterocles orientalis. The sequence continues at coordinate 463,283 of WKFP01015431.1, forward strand.
TGCTTGCAAAGTGCAAATAGTAATGTTGTGTATGTGCTCTGTTACTCTTAAAGGGAGATCGTATGTGGCATTTTGCTGTGTCTGTATTCCTGGTTGAACTGTATGGAAACAGTTTACTGCTGACTGCAGTGTATGGACTGGTCGTGGCGGGATCAGTTCTTCTCCTGGGAGCCATTATTGGAGACTGGGTGGACAAGAACTCCAGACTCAAAGGTTAGATGCCTAAAGCCGGTTATTTACTTAAGGGTGGATCAAATTAATGTAAAAAAGATAAAGCTGTTAAGAGTTAACTCCTCAAGTCAAATACAAGAACAGGGCTTTTTTTTCTTTTAAGAAGGGTAGTGTTTCAGAGTGGTACTGATTATACAAAGATAGTGTCAAAGACAGGAGGAAAAGATTTCTAAATCATGACATCTCCACTATTCCGGCTGAACCCATACGATACATAGAGATGCACAGAAATGGAAAAGGTAAAAAGTACATAATTTTAAGGAGTACAGACCAAGTTCTTTAAAGTCTAATACTAACGTACACTCTTGTCTTCTGTCTGGATACAAAGATCTTACACTTAAGTGTAATCACACACTGCATTTGTGTTATGCATATCTTGAATATGTATGCCCTAGTCTTTTATAAGTAACATGGCATCAAGTTCTTCTTACACATTTTTAGTTTCCAAGAGTTTACAAAATAACATCGCTTCCATGGTATGCTGAAGGTTGATTTTCGAGACTCAAGCTAGGTCTTCTATTTTTAAAAACATTGTCAGCATTTAAACAGGTGCAGTTTCATTTTTGGTTGAGAAAAGTTCTATGTTGCCTGTGAATTGTTAAGAGCTATAAAGTTACATCAGATGTTAATTTTTTTTTATTTAAGACAATGGAAGACTGAAAACCTAATATGAAGTATAGTTTTACCAATTATATTTTGGGGGGAGAATATGAAAATAAAAATATTTAAAGAATCTCTGCATGTTCCTTAGTTATAACCTCCTTAATCTTATAGTTAGCTCATTGTTATGTTCATACTGTTGTTTGTTTTCTGTTCTGATTTAAAACAGTGGCCCAGACATCCTTGGTTGTACAGAATGCATCTGTCATCCTGTGTGGTATTATCCTGATGATTGTCTTCTTGTTTAAGACACAGCTTTTGACCTTATACCATGGATGGCTTCTTGTGAGTGCTTGAACATGTTAATAAGGAATTAACTTACAAAGAAACTTTGGGGAGCATGGGAGACCAATTAATTTCTATTTTTCTCTCTAGTCTCTTTAGACATTCCTGTGAGCTAAAACTGGCAAATGAAAGTTTGAGCTAGTTGGATAAACAGAGGTGATTGTTTTTTGTCAGGAATTGTAAAGTAGACTTGGTCTTGTTTTGTCTGAAGTATTAACATGAAAATGTATGGATTCAAATGTAAAGGTGTATTTTCGGGTTGTACAGAGCAGGAATGGAGATCTCCCTTCATCAGTTTTCTCATCTTGTAACTTTTTCCTTCCATTTCTCTAGACAATGTGCTATATCCTGGTTATCACAATAGCAAATATTGCCAATTTGGCCAGCACTGCCACAGCGATCACAATTCAGAGGGACTGGATTGTTGTGGTTGCTGGGGAAGACAGAAGCAAACTGGCAGGTGAAATATGTTGCCTTTTTAATACCTTAAATATCTTACTTTCCACCCTTGATTTTTAGACTAGAGTTTTATAGAGGTCAGCACATCTTTGCGTTCCAGATATTATGAGAGAACAGCAGGAAAAAAGGGCAGTCTTTATATTATCCTTCCCTGCTCTGGACTACACTTACTAAGATTAGAAATTACTATTATGATTACAGTTCAGTTAGGCATCCCTAAACTTGTTTTGTCTCCCTTTTAGTCATACTGCAGCTTTGTCAGGAAAACTTTATTCTTACTGAAAAAATAAACACACAACACACTCTTAAATAACCAGTGTTTAATAGCAAAGCTATTTAACTTCTGGGCACTTGCAGCCAAGTCTTGCAATACTTTATTTTTAGGTCTGGAATGAAACAGAAAACTGTTGCGTAACTGGGTTCCTCACATAGGGATCAAAGTAAGAGGTACATGAGAATGAAGTCCAGAACAGTAAAGTAGGTGGATCAGGAAACTGCCGGTAGGGAATATTGTGCACGCAGATATATTTGAAATCTTGCACTTATCTAGCATTAGATGTCTAACTTGGATCTGTGAGCACTTTTTTCAGTTGGAACTGAAAGCTCTATATTCCTTTGATGTCTGATATACAGACTTAAATGTTTACTAGACGAAAAATATTATTTTCCTTCTTTTTGTCTTGTATGGTGGCATGGCGTTATTAGGGGAGAGAATGAGTTCATGTTCAAACTCTGCTGCAGCTTGGTGGACATGACACTACTTGGATGTGAGAGACTGGGATCCCCCCCAAGGATGCATTGAACTAGTCTCCCATTTTCTGGGAAGGTACTTCTAGCCTAGCCACAAGGCCATTTGCACCAAGGGGTTGATCTTTGGCTGTGCTGCTGCTCTGATTGTAACAGACAGTGTGGGAACCAGCATTTTTTGCGATTGACTTGGACAAGCTATATGGACTCTGGCTCAGCCCTGTAAGGGGACTGAAGCCATCCCAAATAGAGGAACTGATACTGAAGTGCAAGCAAGGCACAGAGCAGCTTCATGTTGCCAAGACATTTATAGCTCACTGAAGTAAGTCTGGGACTAAAGTTTTAAGTCTGACACTTGTGGAGTTCAGATACTTCCAGGCCTAGACAGCATTTCAGCTTCTGGACTCTTGATTTTGTATGAAGCTGCCTAAATGACCCATAAAGTTCAGTTTACATGCTAGAGTCCTTTTAGGGATTTGAATCCTATATTGCACTTTTATTCTTGTTGTTTTTTTCCCATTAAGGAATCTTATTTTCCTGTCTCAGGAGAGGGCAATTCTTAAATAGATGCATTTAAAGTGTCTTGCTTTCATTTCCCGGTAGATTAATTTTCCACTGTAGTCTTTTCTTTTGACTGTGCAGTGCATGTCCAGGTCATGCCTTTTGTAGAGCTGCAGCAAAGATTAACTGTCTTTATGTATGTGAATCACAAGTAGAAAAATATCATCTATTCATAAAAGCCTTCAAGTTCTAATGGTTCTCATTAACCTTTCTTCTTTCATCTCTCTAATCCCTGTATTACTTACTACACATGAGATAAGGTACAGACCACACCTCCAGAGAACTGCTGCACAGAAGGCAGTCCTGCCTCTGTACTGCTTCATGATCTCTGAATTATATGACCACTTACATTCTGTACTGAGAAATCAGGCAAGAGGTTACGTTCAATTCTCATGCAACTTAATTTAAGAACAAAAAAAACCCACTGAACTAAGCGCCTTAGTTCAACAGATGTATCTAAAGGATCTCTTCAGGCTGAATAGGGTTGTTACATGTTTAACCATAATGTCATTTGGAGACTATTCAAATTCCTTAACTTGAAAAAATTAAATGCCAGTGTTGACTTTGCAGCAAATATGTCTGTCAATCTCTACACTGTTACTTTTCCTTAAAGAGGAGCCTTAATGGAATAGGGAAATAAAAAATTGCCTTGACTTCCTCTTCTTCATTGTCCTTGATTAATTTTTCTATTCATTCTTTGTACCTTTCCTGAGTGGAAATGCTAGCCTTCCTCAAATAGCTCAAAAAACGAAGCTTAGTTCTTGGAATTTCTAAAGCCAAGTATTATATAAATATCTAACTTACTCATCTTGGTTAACTATCAGTCCAAATAGTTAACACTGAATTTGACTTTGGATTCTAAATAGAATAACCTAAACATTTATTTGAATGGCAAGCAGTAGTTCTCTACAGACTCAGAAAAGCAGCTTCATACTTGTATGCAGTTTCACTTGCCCTTCAAAAGTTCTCATTTCATAATTGGACTCTAAAATGGGTTTGAGATGTACTTCTAAGCAGCCTGAAGCCCTGATGTGCCAAACCAGTGTCAAGCAACTTTTAGGGATGGAACAATGGCACCATTAACTGGAAACTTACACGAGCCCAGAGGGTTTAGTTACACTAAAGCTGGTAAGATTGGGGAGGGCGAGACATCCCCTGCCAGCAAATGGAAGATGCATGCATACTAAGAATGGGCTGCTTGTTTTGACCATAAATATCAAAGTATGGAACAGAAAGGAGTGAGGACTTCGCTCAGTAAGTTCTGAGAATGGTTGATGGCAGTTGTAGGCAATGTGACTTGATAAGGCCATTTAAAGCCATTTCAAAGGTCCGCTGCTATCACAGTGGGTACTGTGGTCATCAGTTATTAGAAGTAAATGGATGAGATTAAGAAATAACTGGTCTAGTATTGGGAGATAGTGCTTGCTAAAATTATTTGTACAGGAGAGAATTCCATCATATGAGATTCCTTTAATGTCTGGAGCTGTGTGTGCTGGGTTTAAAAGTTACAGAGATAGGCTTAGGAGTCCATAATGTCACTAATGATGTAAGGGTAATCTGATGTCATGACTAACAGGTCTACCTGTACAAGTGCTCTCAAATGTAAACTCAGTGTGTTAAAGCTGAAAGACCTCATGCAGAGAAAACTGTCAGTAGTAGCGATTTGGCTTACAAACATCTTGATTGGTCCCAGTCAGCTTAAAGATTGGAACACTCTGAGGGTGTCTCTGATTAGCAGTCTAACTCTTCTGCTGGAACCACTTAGAGTTGACACAGGACTTCTTAGCTTGATGTGTATATATGTGCAGTTCTCAGTTATGTTAGTGAGTATTTCACTGTAGGTGTTCAGCAATTACTTTATATCATCAAATAATTTCTGACAGATATGAATGCCACAATAAGAAGAATTGATCAGTTGACCAATATCCTGGCCCCAATGGCAGTTGGTCAGATAATGACATTTGGCTCCCCGATGATTGGCTGTGGATTCATTTCTGGCTGGAACCTGATGTCGATGTGTGTGGAATATCTGCTGCTCTGGAAGGTTTATCAGAAAACTCCTGCTCTGGCTCTCAAATGTGCAAAAGTTGAAGAATCGGAACTGAAACAGCTGAATGTAAAGAAAGGTATTGAAAACACAAAAGTAACTGTTCAAATTTGCAGTATATTCACTGTATCAGTCAAACTGAAGTGTTGATTTTTGTCTTCTACAAGCACTGCTTTGAGGCTATATAGCTTTCTACTCATAGCTTGAAGGTTTCAGGTCTTGTGTAATAGATACCAGAGACTCTAATCTAGGTGACAATTCTTTGTGCAGCTTTCTGAGGAGTCCCATAAAATGCAGCTAAAGTATGAATTCTCTCCTCTTAATCAACCCTTTAGAGTAAGTCTGCCCTGTTTTTAGGGCTAATTACAAGGCATACTCCTGTAGATCTATACCATAGCTAATAAGCTGACAAAGCCCTTTGCTCTGTAGTGTTTACAAGCAAAACAGACTGGGTAGGACTCTTTCTTGTTAACTTAACTCTACTTACACATAATACTAACAGGCTTTCAGGAGATTGTAGGATATGTGGTAATACTTCTAGTCTGACTTGCTTCAATGAGTTCCACATGATGCAGGAAATGATGGAAGGGGGAAAAAAAGTGTCTTTGACCTTCTACTCTCCTTCCTTGTCCAGGCTGAGCAACTGGGATTTGCAATGTGGATGGCTATGGCTATAAACAACCTTAAAATTTGTATTAATTACTGTAGATAGTCTTAATATCAGAAATTAAAATTGTTTTGGAAGCGGACTTTCGGTTATGACTTATTTGAAACGTCAGATACTGGAATACAAAAGTGTTCTCCCAGTTTTGAGATAGCAGTATGTGAATAGTACCGAAAGCTCGAGCTGTGGGCTTCCAGCTGTAACATGTTGTGGGTTGTTTTTAAAGAAAGATTATTAAAAAATCCTGGTTTTTCTTTAAAAGCTAGCTAGCAATCTGTTCTTTGCTCAATGTATAGTAAGATAGGAGGCTGCTATTGAAAGTGCTGAAGAGACATACCTTCTTCCCAGTCAGCAGATCCATTGGAGTAGTAGCTGGTACGGTAAGCTATTGTCCTGATGGCAGCCTAGGACAGGGGAGCAAGATAAAGAGGGTAGAAGGCTCAATAGCTTTGGAACTGGCTCTTGAATGTTCCCAAAGAATGAAGCATTTAGCAAATGTCAGTATGTAGGAAACATCTCGGTCTTTACCATTGATTGCAGTGTTCTGATTTCAGTAGCAGACTTGCATTTTTAAAAGTTGCAGAAATACTTTGTGTCTCACTTGCTGTATGTGGATTTTTTTTTTTGTTGTTTCAAACTTGACAGTGTAAAAACACTGCTCAAGCATCCAAACATTTGTATAGCTTTAGTGACGTTACTAATCTAAGCACTTTTTGACTGTGACCAGTGGAAGTGCCATTCTCCTCTATCAGTGTGAAAATGGAATTGTAGAAGAGGATGGTTTTGAGATTAAGTCAAGTGTTGAAAACTTTTGTCTTTGGTAGGCTTCAACAAGCATCTCTGCCTTGGTTCTTCTGCCATGACTGGAGATATTGACAGATGTTTATTCTCTACTTTCTGTGGTTAGTGCATTTAAACATACAAAGCTATGTTAAAATGCCAACTAACACTGTCATTCATTAAGCAAATATTTTTTTATGGAAAGGGAGCATTCAGTCAGAAGTCTATTGAAAAGAAGCAGGCGATACTTTATCCTACCACAGTTTAATTAAATAAGCAGAATTTTAAATTGCTAGGGATAAACTTTACTTGATCTTACTATACAGATGGGATTTAAGGACACTTTAAAACATTTAATTAATCAGAGGAAGGTTGATAGCAGAATTTCACTGATGCACTTCTGCAGCAGTGAACTTGCTAACTGCAAACAATTGTCTTCCAGTTTACACTCTGCACTTTCCAGACAGAAGTGTATCTAACAGTTACATTTCTGTTTACAGAGAGCGACATGAAACCTGCTGAAGGAGTGCAGTTAATTGTTGAGAAAGATGTAACTGGCTTTGAGCCCCAACAGGAGAAGGAAGTCAGCTGCGCTGCCCGGATTGCTGAACCTTTCATCACGTTTCGTGATGGATGGGTTGCGTACTACAACCAGCCAGTGTTTCTTGCAGGCATGGGTCTTGCATTTCTGTATATGACTGTTTTGGGCTTTGATTGTATTACTACAGGCTATGCATACACTCAGGGTTTGAGTGGCTCTGTGCTAAGCCTCCTGATGGGTGCTTCGGCAGTCACCGGAATCATGGGAACAGTAGCTTTCACTTGGCTTCGTCGCAAATGTGGCCTGGTTCGCACAGGCCTTATTTCTGGAGTTGCTCAGTTTGCTTGTCTGCTCTTATGTGCCATCTCTGTGTTCATGCCTGGAAGTCCTATGGATTTGACTGTTTCCCCATTTGCTGACATCAGTGCCAGGCTGTTTGAAAGTGAGCCATTGCCTACTATAGCATCTCCGGAAGTTAAGCCTGAAATGGTTTTTGCAACTGGAATGCCCAACGTGTTAAACGGGTCTACTACTCCTGCTAACGGTGACCCAGAGATGAGTCCTGAGCCTGTGCCTTTAATCTCTGTTAGTCTTCTGTTTGCAGGAGTCATTGCTGCTAGAGTTGGTAAGTATTACGTTTTTATTAAAATCTGATTCATTGACTGCTTTTAATTATAGCAATCACAGTGTCTGTCAACTAAATACAAATTTCAGTTTAGAATTGTAGGCTACAGTGCAGTACTAATTTCTTGCCTATCGTATATCGCTAGGAGGAGAAAAGTTACCACGTTTGGAGGTGAATGTAACTTGTTTTTTGGAATGCTCATCTCTAGATCATCTTTCTTCACAGCCTGATAAAACCATTTGTTAATAGGAAACCAAAATAAATACATCTCCTATGAAAAACTTCGAACTTAGCAGTTTACTAAATTAATCCATTCATTAAATGAATTGTCTAACTTTTAAACTTGTGATCAGCAAAGGAGTTTAGAACAAACTTTGTTTTGGATGACAGCTTAATTTTTCTGAGGAATTGCTGGTTAGTGTAGTAGTAGTATCTGTAAATAGAGAATGCAAATACATAAATGTAATGAACAGTAATTCTCATCTGTAGAATTTTTGTCCTCTTAATTTCTGCAGCTTTTGCTGAATTTTGGAGGAATAGAATATTTGATTCACACGTATTAAGTTTATTTGCAAGATAAACTTTTAGTCCATTAATGATTCAGTTTTAAAACAGTATAGAAGCTGGTGTCTACAAAGACAGTTGTAAATTATTATGTATTCTGTGTAGTTTTTTTGCAAACACCTTGTGCAAAACTTAGCACTTGTAGTTGGCATGAATACACTGTAAATAGCTGTAAAACAGCTATTTAAATAAGGAACAGATGAGCAAAACATTAAGTTGATTGACATGTTGAAGTAAGATGTGACAGGCAAGTTAATGTGTCAGGCTGTATGTATTCAGGAAATATTGGTAAAGGGAAAGTAAATTGCTTTTGACTGTCAGTGTGAAATCTGCTCTAGCCTGACAAGAGGCTAGCTTGTCCCAAGCATTTTTGTCAGAAGTTGATGCTTGGAAGTATGAATTAAATTGTGCCAGTAGTGAAAGCTTGCCATGAGAAGCCTGGTTGTACAGATAACTCTTTTTTCTCTCCATAGGCCTTTGGTCCTTTGATTTGACTGTCACGCAGTTGCTCCAAGAAAATGTGGTAGAATCTGAAAGAGGAATCATAAATGGTGTCCAAAACTCCATGAATTATCTGCTTGATTTGCTGCACTTCATCATGGTCATCTTGGCCCCAAATCCTGAAGCTTTTGGCTTATTGGTGCTTATTTCTGTGTCTTTTGTTGCAATGGGCCACATAATGTACTTCAGATTTGCCCAGAAAAGCTTGGGAAAACAACTTTTTATTTGTTGCACTCCTGATACCAAAGCAGTCTCTGAGAGTTCACCACCTGGTAATACATCTACTGTCTGAAAGGATCCACTTCTCTTACTAACCTGCTAGTGCTACACAAATATCATGGTTAAAACATATGCACGGCCTTTCATGACCCAGTCTAAGGTGTTTCTTTAGAGTTGAATGCATAACTTTACTGTTTGAGGAAGCTGTCCCAAGGAACTAAAATTCACCTTACAGTGACCCTGTAAAAATGTTCCATGTTTGGCAGAGGACAGTGTGGTTGGATCATGACAGCTGGTATTTCAAAGGATCCCCACAAGTCATACATCTAGTATTTGATCACAAAAAAATAATGTTGAATTTCTGTCCCTGACCCCCACAGTGGTACTGTTTAATGGTTGTACACAATTTGTTCATGAATTCTGAGTAATTCTTCTGCTCATGGAGCAAAACGAGGGGTTTTTAGTTGCTTCAGAATAATTTGATATACAGTATTTGGTTTTGTGGGGTTTTCCTTGGTTTTTCTATTGCCATGAACAGTTCTGCTCCCTTATTTTCTCAAATTGGTATAAACATCCTCCTTAGATTCCTGAAGTGTTAAGTTCTCATGTTTTCCCCAAACACTTGTTCCGTATTCTGTTTGTTTCGGTTTAACTCTACAGAAACACCTGTATAGTTTTTTTTTGCAAGTTTTGTTAGACGTTAGAAGAGTGCTAAGTATAAGATATGGTATTATACTTTTGTTGCACTTCATAAACTAAAATATAGCCTCAGTTTAGCAGAAGCTATTGATGTAACATTATAATGCATGGCTTTTTTATTTGCAAATGACAGGTCTGCTCAAGTTTGATGTAGCAGAAAGTGCTAAGGTCAGGCGTACTGGTACAGAAAGAAAGTGTGGGGCTAGTGTAGTTCTCACCTCAGAGTACAAGCAGCTTTAGTTTAATTTCAAATGCTGTTTTCAGAAGCCCTATTAAAGCCTGATGTATTGGAAAATTTTTAGTGTTCCAGGTAAAAGTCAAAAAGTGGATTGCTTAAATTTATCTGTTTCACGTGTATGTAAATTTTGACTTAGTTTGTTCTAAAATGTCACAAACAATGAGATGTCAGACTGTGTGGCCCTCTGAAGCACATTCAAAGCAATGAAGAATGATATATCCCTCTGATTTTTCAAGAAGTTATTGGGAGTTTTTTGGGGTGGTGTTTTTTGATTTTTTTGTTGTTTTTGTGGTGTGTGTGGGTTTTTTGTTTTTGTGGTGTTTTTTTTTTGTTTTTTTTTTTACCCTGCATGTGTTCTAACACAGTACTTAACACTTCATGTGCACTTTTGTGGAAGCTACTCCATGCACTTTGCTTTCTCAGTAGAATTGAACCCAGTGGTGTTCTGAGTTTCCCTATGGTGTGACAGTATGACTTCTAAATTGAAACCTTTTATAAAATGTTTGTTTGCAAAGTAAGTAGTATGCAAAAACATATGTCAGCAATTTGTGAAAAGTATCCTCTGTAACTTCTAAGGTTTGTTTTATTTTGGGTCCTGTCCTTCACCCAGTCATCCAGGTTGCCAGACTTCAACTCTGGAATGTGTGTGAACTCCATTGACATTAAAGGCGTTACACCAGGGCTGAATCTAGGCCATTCATCTTAAAATTTGCAACGATTACTTTTTATATCAAACTAAATAGAATGTAAAAAACCTCTAGTGGCTTTTGTCTCAGATACAATATTTTATAAGAGGAGTGACTGAATGGGAGTCCTATGTACTAAAGTACTTGTAGCCCTCAGTATTCAGTAACTGGATGTAACAATTTTTTTTCTTCTAATGGACCAAAACTAATAATTACTGCTATATTACTGAAAGTTTCTCAGGGATATTTTCACTAGGTTTATAAGTGTTTATACTTTGACCAAGCTTTTGGGTTTTGTTTTGATAAAATAAAATATGTAAACTAGAGTAGTTTTAAAATTTGACTCAATCCTGAGTGTAACTTCTTCAGGAAAAGGGAATTTTGCTATCAGCAGAATTTAGAAGTCCAAAGCCAAATAAAACAAGGCTATCTAGATTTGTAGAATAAATACGCCCAAAGGATAGTATATACAGTATGTGATAAGTACACTAGTAAATACAACAGCTCTGAATTGCCAAATATGTTTTCTCATGAGTATCTGATCTAAATTGGGACCAGATTTCAATATTGCTTAATTTAAATAAAGGTAGCCCAAATGTCAGTGAATGCCTCTATACTGCACTTTGGTGAACATCTGAATGCCACTTTATATGTTGGACTCACTGGCCATCAGGGAAACAAAGCTGAAAATGCAGCTGCTTGTGGGCTGTCCATAGACTACAGAACCCAGCGTGCCTAAAGCTTAATGCTGAAGCACTAAGCACCAGCCATCCCAGAGAGGATGTACTCCTGAAATCTACAGAGCTCCAGAAACATAATAGAGCTGGGAGCGTACCATCTTCCTCTCTGTTTCCAAAGTCTTTTTTTTTTTTTCCCCAAGAGCAATAGAATCTTATTTGAGTTGAGTAGCAGTTTGTTTCATAAGTAGTGTCACTAGATAGTGCAGTCTGGATCTCAAGCCAAAAATGTAGTATTGTGAGCAGGCTGGACCTCTGTATTTTGTACACATAATGTTACTAGGGTTTGTATGTGCAGATAACAGCTGGAAGGTAAGACAGTCCTAAAAGAGAAAGAAGAAAGGTGGATGCTAGCTTTAAGAGGAATAAAGAGGTCTATTTTGGAAATCTAGTGTTTATTGGCCTGAGTCAGATGTCTAAAAAATGTATGCTGCTTGAGCACAACCTGTGTGTGTATAAGTCTAAGATGTACGCAGACACCTGTACTGATTAGTGCTTTGAAGCAATGTGGAGCCTGAAGTCTAAGATAGCAGGACTTTCATGAAGTTAAGCATTTTTGGCCTTGTATTTATTTATTATTTTTAAATGTGTCCAATTTGGATGAAAACTGCCCTTAAAATGTACGCACTAAAAATCAATCTTACCAGAATAGCATATTTTATTATACAACCTTATGCTGGACATAGTATTGATTTATGTATTACTATTGTTAAAGCTAATGAATAAATTTGCATAAAATTTTATTTGTTTTGTATTATTCAGTTTGTGGACATTTTGGTATGCTGTATTTAACATGGATCCTGTAGATGAAAGTTTTTCATAGCGATGGGATGGAAACTGCCTTGAAGCACAAACAGATAGCATTGAGGAGGAAGCAAACAAGGGTAGTAAAAGTCTTTGGGTGACCCTATAGCTCTGTCTTCAGTGAACTGATTTTAATTTACCATCCATAGTGGTAAGTTAAGACAGAATAGCTGAAGCTTTGGTCTTATAACCTCACCCTAGGACCAGCATTGGTGATACAGCAGTTTTGTGTATTGGCTTGCTGAGCAACAGAAAGCAAATGATTTAACATTCCCAGTCATCTTTTTGCTATATCGAATTTAAGATCGTGGCCTTCTGCAGCAGCAGCCTGTAGGTGAGAACACTAGGCACACAAGTGGTCACAAATAGATGCAATACTGTTAATATTCTGGGTTTAGTCTTGAAAAGTTCTTCAGTTGAGTATTTTATATAGGACTGCTTCTTGTTATATGTATTTAAGACATGTTTGCTTGATGAATTGATCTTTGGGAGGATGTTGTGCTCATTCACTAGGATTTCCCTGAGCTGATTCCTCTTTGAACTAGAGGTTTTCTTAGAAAAACACCTTCATGGGTTGTCCCCAGTTATGTTATTACCACGTTATTCCCCTGTGGGAATTAGAATGTGGTGAGTTAAAGCTACAGGCTTTGTTGCATGCATCAGACTTAGTGCATTAGGGCAAGTGATGTGCCTCTTTAATAGGAGCTACCAAAATGTCAAAGTTAGATTACCAGTTTTCGTTTTTAGGAATGTTTACCTGCATCACTGCCAGTTACAAACTTAAAGTGCTAGAATACTGACTTGAAAATGTAGTTAAACTGGCCCACCCCTGTAGGTACAAAGAAAAAGAATTGTGAATGGTATTGTGTAGTATACTTAATGGATAAAGAACACTTTTTTTGACTGAAGAATTTAACATTTGATGGTTTCACTGTCTCTTTACTCTGTTGTTCATATTTTTGAAAGTTCAGAGTTTACTAAGACCCCATGGAATTCAGTGCTCAGCAACCAAGGGCAGAATGATTGAAGATGCCTGCTACTTTGCTTAGATGCACTACTTTGCTTACTAGTTAGTTGAGATTTCAACCCTGCCTATGGAAGGCAACATATATTTCATATTACATATTATGTTAATTTTCTCTGGAATATTTAATTGATTTTATTTTCAAAATAGTTTTCTTAAACTGAGCACAGATGATACAGGAATTGAAAATTGAATCTTAATAAAGGAAAAAGGATAGAGTGAACACGGTCCCTTCAATTTAGACTATTTTCTGTTTCTTTCATGAGAGAAATCTCTTTGAAATTCTAAAACAGTACATTCATACCTGGTAGTTTTAAAATACTACAGTTACTTCTGTCTCTGCTTCTACAAAGTATATGGTGTATATGTCCCAGGTTAGCAGAGCCAGCTCTTTTCCTTCATAAGTTGGCTGAGTGTTCCCTCAGTGATCACTGTCAAAGATGACATCTTTTCATGTCATAGTGTGACACTCCATTCCCACTGGACAATGGCTTCTTTCAGAGCCTCCTGCACAGCTAGTTCTCAAAGCATGTATTTAAACTGATCATCTACAAAGGATCACAGTTTGCAGGTAAAGCTTCATTAAAAACCCAAACATTGTGTAATAGAAATGAACAGGCAATTCCAGACTGAAATAATAATTTTTACTGGTTTTTAGTATTAAAAACTAGCGTATGCTACTGAGTCAATGCCAAGTCATAGGCTCTTCACAACTTTGAAACAATACGAGCAAACCTGAAATAACCCACAGTGAAGATTGTTTCTGCTGGAGAAGAATGCAACTAATAGGTCTAGCTTTTTTAAATATAGTGCTGTGTAGATGATTATGCTTTTTTATTTGCCTCAAGATTGACCTGTATTCAGGTTCTCCAGGAGTGTTTGTATCTTTCTCAAATACTTAGTGCTAGGGAAGCTATTAGTAAGTATTAGAGTAACAGTTCTTATTATCTTGCCCACTGTACTCGGACATTCCTTTTCCTGATTATGGGTGCTCTTAACTACGTGGTGTAATAATCACTGTAGGACTAAAAGTGTTTTACTCCTGGAGTTAGACTATGCCTCTAGCTTCTGCTTTAAATAAGACAGACTCTATTTTGCAACCTTGAAGGGCAGTAAAAACTGAACAAGGATGTTTGCTTAAAAGCTTGCAAAGTGGATGGACAAAGTGCAGGCTGCTCAATAATGCTTTTTCAAATACTTCAGCTTGTCCTTGTCTGGGTCAATATTTCTTTCTAGTTAAACTTTATTGCATTTGGTCACAAGAGAAGCATGCAACCATGTGCTCTCCACTCTTATTCTAGGTATAGAGTGATGGAGCAATCTGTTTTCACACATGCAGAGTTAAGAGTTCTTAATCCTTTGTAAACGTACAGGAAGTTACTTATGTTTAGAAAACCTGATTCTCCTCCTTTGGCAGATGAGGGAAAGAATGTACAGTAACATGCTGCTGTTTAGAACTCCAGTAGGTATCTAAGCATTAAGACCAAAAAAACCCCTAAAACAGCAAAACACTTGTTAAAGCTGTCCAGATTGGCTTAGAAAACACATACACTTTGTTCCTGGCAAACCATTGTCCACTTCAATCAGGGGAAAGACAATTTATGGAATATCTGCATCCCAATGGCACCATACCAGAATCTTCCTCAAGCAGCGGAACTAACGAAGCATGGTTTTCTCTATGTGTCCTTGGTCCATACGTGCCCACAACTGCAATAATGGTAGCTCCTACCCCTGCCTTGTGTAATCCTAGCTCTTCCACAAGGTCTCCTTGCAGTTCTGCCCTCTCCCCTGTTTTGTCAGCAGATGAAAATAGAGCACGTGCTCTGTCTGATTGTCAGGAGCAATGCAACAGGCCCATGAGTGCTTGGGGACTGATTAGCTCACTGATAGGACAAACAGCACACGAGACTTGTGCTTATGCCAAAGGTGTCCCTCTGAGAAAGGAAGCAGTTTGAGGATTCTCCTCTACCCAGCTGCTGTGTCTCACTGAGCTGTTAAAGTCAATCTTTGAGACCTTTCATCATCTTTAGGTGGAATTAACCAAGTGGTTCAAAAGCTGTTTTCCAGGAAGTGATGAAGGTGACAGAGAACAGTGTGATTGCATAAGTCCTATGTCCTTAGGAAAAATGGGTAAAAATGTGTTCTGCCTGTAATGTGATGTGTGATACAGCTTTATGTCCATTGCCAACAGCACATCTTAACAAACTGATGAAGTGGTCCAGAAAAAAATAAAGTGAAATCCAATGTGGACAAGTACAAGGAACTACATTTAAGCAGGACCAACTGGATGCTCAAATGCAGGATAGGGAACACTTGCCTGTTTTTGTAGAAAATAATTGTGAGGTTGTAGCACAACATAAGTAATATAAAAAATAAACTGAAACAGGTCTATAGCATGTATGATTCATGAACTGGATTGCACAGGCTGCTATTCTCTTTGGAATTGAGAAAAATGGAGTACTGCATCCCATTTTTCCTTCATGTCTGTCATGAGCAGTGGTAACCAGAAGACTGCAATAGTTGTAATCAGTGCTCTAGGAAATGAAACAAGAGTGAAAGAATTAGGGTCATTTAGAGTCTGAGAGGTGATGTGCTAACAATACCTGCCTATGTAAAAGGGGATGGAAATAATGTGCAATCTTGCTTGAGAAGACAAGCATTAATGAACTCAGATTACAGCATTCTTGAAGCCCTGGAAGTTGTGGAGTTTCTAATCCTGAATGTTTTCACGGGCAGGTATCATTTTTCCAGCTCTATTTTTCTCCAGTTGCATGTAATGTATTTCTGCAGTTCTTCCGGTTCAGTATTTCCTCTAGAACCACTGCTGAGAGAGTAGACCAGTTCACACTGACTTCTCACACCAGCTAACCACCAGGTAATTGCCCTCCAGAGATGCGTGCAATGGATAGCTTGTCCATCAATACCGGTATCTTTTCATTTAGTGTCTTAATGTTTGCTTTCAGTTTATGAGCAATCTCTGAATTCACTATTACAAGCTGTTCTGCAGATTTATTAATGCGTTCAGGCATCTTTTGTAAGAATGAAAGCTTTTTCCTGAGTACCATCAAAACTCCACAATTACCACAGTCAGATTTCATAGAGCAACGATACAGCCGATCTTCAAAGGGGTGCTGCTGAAGACAGAGAGCTGAAATATGTGGTTGAAAGAACCACAGCATGAAAATCTTCTTTATACTTAGAAAGGACAAGGAAAGCAGCTTTGGCACCTTTTAATCTAAGGCTCCTGTTCAAGTAGGACACCCAAAGTGAAGAAAACACATTTCCTCACATGAACATTTTCAGATATTTTATCTTGAACTAAAGGACTCCAACTGATGCTTCTTGATTAATGTTCATATAATTTCAGCAGAGAATCTTCTTTAACTAAACAAGGTTTTCTGAAGTAGTTGGCATGACAATTAGGAATCCTAGATTTTCCCTCAAGTTATGTTGGTACAACAGCACAAATATTCCTATTTTCACTAAGCAGATGCCAAAACTTTTTTTCCAAAATGCTCACAGTGCAGAGCCTGCCTGTATTGTATGTATGCATCTCCTATACCATCTGCTTCTTTGAGCACTTTTGGCTGTCTGTAACCTGCTGATTTACCTAAGAGCTGCAGAGCTTAACTTGGAGAATTTGGACTGTGTGTTTTCTGGGACTGCTCCTAGAAAGACACATTTTGGTTCTAAGACTGCTGGAAAGGTAAACACAATGTTTGAATTCCTTTATTTCTGGGAGCCTCCTTGCCCTGGCTGACCACATTAGACATAAAAACTGACAGGGAGTTATAAAAATATGTGGTCTGTCCAGCTGAGGGAAGAGGAGCTGCCCATGTTAGAAATATTTGTTCAGCTGCTACCTGGAGTAAGGCCAGTCAGAGTTACTGTTTACGGTATGAAGTGTGCTGCAGTCCATTTATCTTCTAAAGACAACAAAACTAGATAAAGAATCTGTTCTTTGGGACAGTTTTGACAAAAATTGCAGAGGCATAAAAATTACTTTTTGAAACTTTAGGAGGTGTTTTTTTATTTGCTTGGCTGTAATATACTATTCCATGTCATCCTGTACTGACCTTGGCATTGTTCAGCCGTGCCCAACAGGAGCAAACTGTGACACAACAGGAACCAAAGAAACTCTAAACAGGCTGTCTGAGCTGCAGAGCTTCCCTGGTGGATGTCTGAGCACAGACAACTTCATCCACGCAACATCTTCTTTAAGAGGTTTTGAATGAGCAGAGAGAGCTGCTTTACAGAAATCCACTGCAAATTTCAGGACCACAATATCAAGATATTAGTGGACTGAGTGGGTGGCATCAGGAACAAACTCCCCTGCAAACCCCTGCACACTGTGGGCCATTTGGAATACAACCAGTTTCTGGAGAGAAGCTCGCAGAATAGTGCTAGAAGTAGTGTATGCCCACGGAGGGAAAGCAAAAAAAATGGAGAAAAGTTTTGTACAAGAAACTCTCTTGAATGCCTTTTGAAAAGTTTGTTCCCCATTGGAAATACCAAGGAACTTTATATGTGTCAGGAAGCCTTTAATTATTTATTTTTAAGAGATAATGTTTCTCTTACTATAAAGCAACAGCCATTTTTGTCATGCACACTTCAAGGACCTTTAACTTTATGGTCTTTCTACTGCCTTTACTGCCCCAGGATAGCCTTTCCAGGGATTTTCAGTTGCCAAAGGAGTAGAGTTACACATAGATGCCTGAAACTGGCAGATACCATTAGCCTCAGTGCAAAATCCATATCTACAAAAAATACGTCTCATCACCTTTAATTCTTTCCCTTGAATCTGTGTCATTAGGCTCACACTTAGCCAAAAGAGAGAAAAGGAACTGTTCTGCCACTGTTTGTTTCCTCTGTTTCTTTGATTTCGTGTGACTATTGTGGACACAAGGAGGAGTGGATTTTCTGAACAGAGGAATTCAGTGAACAGAGGAATCAGACCTCAGGATGTCTAATCTTTGGATTCACAGCAAAAGCATCCTGATTAGAGAATAATGATTTTTTTTTTTCTTAAGATGAACGCTTAGGTATGTCCTCCTTCCACAAATAGTGAATTCTTATCCAGTTTCAGTAACAAAATGGTAACTCGACTTCTTTCTTGGGTTATTAACACAGGTTACCAGTTCAGGGCTATAGAGGAACATATGGTTTCATTTTATCTGCTTACCTGTGGTAAAATATAAATGTCTTATCTGAATGGAACAGAGCAAACAGAAGAGACCAAGGCTGATAGCTGGACGTTCAAGCAGGAAGCTGTAACTTCAGCCTGATTTTGTACTTCTTTCCCATGCTGCAGTTGCTGTCAAGTTGGCGTTCCCCACTTGGCCACAGAGGACATAGTTTAGGTGGGCATCAGAGCATGGCAACTGAAGTGCTAGAAGATCACATTAATAACCTCAGTTCTTTCTGGCAGTTGTAAGACCTCTTAAATGTGATGAAGGAATTGAAGGACAGATCAGCATTCTCCTCCGCCCTAGCCACATACCTCCACATCCACAGAGCTTCAAACCATGGAAGTTGCACCTGTGTGTTCAGGATAGGTGCTCATTTCTGGGTCTGTACATTTCCCATGCATCACCTATTTGCTGAAGATAATTTTGTATTCTTTGAAAAATTTGACACCAGAAAAGAGGGGTCTGATGAGGTATCCAATCAGTGTCACTTCAGCAGGTTATCGGTTGTTTGCATGGACTGAGCGTCAGGGTGCAGCCTTACCTGCAGCCTAGTGACAAACAAGATGGCCAAGGTGGCAGCGCCTTTCGTTTCTGTAGTTTACTGAATGTGTGCAGCATTACTGGGGATCATACTTAAGCATTACTTGAGGTCATTCTGTGCATCTCCGTGCACTGCTATTATAAATTCCAGGATCTTTCACTTTTGGAAAGGACAGCAAGCCAATGTTATACCAAATTAATAAAGATACATATTCAGAGACTGATTTACCTTTGACCATTTTGGTCTTCTAATTCTCTTCATTAAAAGACAGAACTGTTAACAAAAAATTACAGTTCTAATCCTCCTTGTTAACACTTCAAAATAAAAGGATATCAGGATGTTATTCTGCTTCTTGTTAGACACATTGAAAACAATTTAGTCATTATATATTGCTGCCTGTGAGAACTGTTACTGAATAAAAGTTTAAGCAATAAAATACGTAACTCACCTCAGCAGTATTAACTGCAATTCCTACAACACATTTTTATTCAGCTAACTTTGCTTACATCTACGAAGAACACTGGTCAAGAAAAGGGAAAGACACGTTTCGCAAGATCATCCTGAGGAAGTGATACAAGGCATTATTAGATGTGCTTGAGGATGACTTAGCAACTCTTATCTTACATCATGCTCAATAAATTATACCAGAAGTTTGGCTACGATCACAAAACAATAGGATAGGGAAAGTAAACCAATTATGGAAGCCTTAAGTACAAACATTGGTTAGAAATGGAAAATGGTTCTGACTGGGCTTCACAGAGCAGCAGAGCATGGCTGATAGCAAGACAGGAGTGGGAGAAGGCAGTTTCTGCAAATGAAGGTTTGTCCAGCACCCGTAGAAGAGTGTGTTGGAGAGCTCTGACTGGGATGATAAGAGTGTATCAAACGTTAAGGAAGTAGGAAGTATGGCAGCCCAACAGGAGTGTGTGACAGAGGACACACAGATCCTGAAGAGTGTGGTTTCACGTGGTACCTCTCTTCCAGTCATTATTTAAATCCTGACACCCTTCAGACCTTTAATTTATCAGTAGACGTTCCCATCTCTCCTTGCTCCCTTGCCCTGAAGCATCACTTGTCACACTAGAGTAAACCACTTGCAGATCTTTCTCCTGCCTCCGAATTCATCTGGAGTGAGACAGTTGTGTTTGATCCTGACTGAAGGTTAATTTATACAGGTCACTTGTGGCTTGGGCTTGATGAGCACAGGGGACTGTCGTTTCTCGACTCTGGTACTCTTAGTCATTTGCTGTTGAAATCTAAAGAAGCAGGACCAAGAAGTAAAATGTGTTTGTGAATTTCAGGAAAAAGAGTAACCTATGGGGCAGAGACCAAGAGGAATTACCTAATTACCACTGTGCTGAAGAGTTCAGTGAATTACTCATGAACTTGTGAGAAATACATAGCACAAAGGTAACTGTAATTATCGTGTGTTGAGGGTTCATTCTCTATAGCAGAAACGTATAGCCCAGAGTACCTATAACCCCCTATGCAGCGTGGATACAGCAGATGGCCTGTGCCAGGCAGCTTCACTAAAGCAACAAATTAACTCAGCTCGTCTCTTCAGCAGACCTCCTGTGTCCAACCTACCACAGTTTAAAGTTCTGTAAAGGAAACTCTGGAAATATCATCCTCTGCTTTCTGAGGAAACTGCTCTCCACAGAGACTGGAGAGCTGGGCTGCCCACGCTTCCTGCCCAGAGATTATTTTGCTTTTCAAAGATGGATTTCATTTGCAAGAAAAAATACATGGCTATATGTAAGTTCCAGAGAAAATGCAAGAGGTGCAAATTCAAGTGTCTGTGTCACTGCAGGCTTTTTTCTTACCTCTCCTGTAATAAAAAATGTTTGAGAATGTTTCATTATGTGATACCCCAATTCTTGAATAAAGGTTACAGAGCAGATGGCTAAAGGGTAACATACTTTCTGTTCTTTTGAAAAACAGCAAGTGTTTTGAATGGTCAGATACTACACGGGTGGCAGTCAGCCACTGCAGAGGTCAAGCTGGCCAGAGGGGTGGGAATTAACACTCCCAGATTGAGCAGAGAAAACTGCAATAGTATTTCTTCCCTTCTTAGGCTTCTCCCTACAATTTCTCAGTGCCTGTCGCCTGGCAGCTTCGATGAAGGGGCTGCACTGCATGACCTGTCCCACTAGCAGGGCTAACGCTCCCAGGGCGAGGCCAGGGCCAAAGCAAGAGGCCGTGCACACTGGAACAGGGGCCAGAAAGGGGATGAAACTCATGCTGCTGGAAGAGGGGTGCCTGGCCACCTTAGATGGACTTTGCCAAGTTCATACCAGCAGCCTGCGCTGCACCCTTTCTGCTGATAAACCCTAGGACTTCAGCCTAGGGCTCCATCACATCAGGGCAGAAGGAATAAGGGAGGAGGTAACGAGGCACCCAGAGAAATTCAGAGGGCAGCTCTGGTTTCTTCTTCTGCCTATGATGCCAAAGGCCAGGAAACATAGTCATTACAAAGCCTATTAGAGAACATAATTAACCCAGCTGAAGCTTTTAAACTCAACTTTATAAAACCTCTCCCTCCTTATTAAGGGTATTAAAGAGTCACCTTTTCCAAGACCTCAGAAAGAACCACTTTCTTCATATTAATTCAATCTTTAAATTATGAAGTAAAGGCTCTTTTCTCCCTCTAGGTCTAAGAAATGACTTACAGACTATGTATGGAGAACATCATAGTCCCACCAGAGAGGACTGCAACTGGGAGATGAGCAATATCTGCTACCCATCAAGGCTATGTGTGTGAAAAGGCAAGTGAAGTTTCTTCTAAGCTGTCTCAAACTCAGAAAGCTCACAGAATGCTTTGCAAATGTTTTTGGGACTTTACTGTTCTGTTAAAAGCTAATGTTGTGAAAGGGAGAACTACTGTAGGAGAAAACGTACCTGCTCTTCTCTTTCTCTCAAGGAGGCAGAAAAGTCTGTAGAATGCTTTTTCATCTTTGTGATCAGCAGCTATTTAGCAGGCTTTCAACAATAGGGAACATTAATAGCCTGTATGTGCTTTGCCAAATGAAACACTATTTTCGGTATGAGCCTAAGGGCATGATTCAGCAGTTTCCTAGCCAGCGAGTAGTTCAAACCTTTCCCAGAGTATTTTAAGACTTGGTATCACATGTTCCTCAGTAACAGTTTTCCTCTCTTACTTTATCTGTGATTATGTGGTAAATCTATTAATGTATCACTCATTAATAAGTCCGGGAGCACATTAGGTTATACGATATAGTGAGAGGGCTCAGCCAAATGGATGCAGTGATCACTAAAGGTATTCCCAGTGAATATAACTATCTGTGGCACTCTTTAAGTACTTCAATTCTTGTGAGAAAATTAAGTTTGAGCTAAAGAGACCTGAAACCCATGAAATATTACCATGGCAGGGCCAATTCATTTGCATTGTATCATGCTAGTTTTATGTCACTTTGCAGACAGGTAAGAGGATTAGTAATGCTCTCAAGGCTACTAATAGAGAGGAAGCAACTTGTATGCGTTTCCTGGATGGGGGTTATGGTTGCAGTTACTGATTTAACATTGACAACAAAAATATACAATGATCAGAGGTCAGCTGTAAGGCTGGGAATTTGAACTGACAGTGTATGTGTGAACATAAGCATAATGAAGAAGGTAGGATTCAACTATTTTGAAATATGGGATGTGTGTGTGAGATGTTCTTGTTTAACCTGCAGTCAGGAGTGCAGTGCTGTACCTGGCTTGTGTTGAGGGTTCATTCTGTGCAGCAGAAGTATCACATCATGAGCAGCAAGCAATGTTTTTGTTGCTTTTGCCATAAAAATCTTGATTAGAGTTGAAAAGGAAACAAAACTCACGTGATAGACACTTCTGCAGTTTATAAATCCCCTTTATTCACACAGGAACGCTTTACACAAATCCCCTCTCCCCACTGCCCTGCCATCTCACTGGGTAGCTGACTAATAGCACATGCAGGAGCATCTCCCCCTTTAGCTTCTGTGGGAGGAACCCTGATATTGTGCTTTATTGTGGGAAAACACTTTGGCCTCCTTGCTGCAGTAGCCCACGTCTCAAAAACCCAGCTTTCATGGCTTACCTTCAATTTTCAGGCAGAAAATAGGATGCAGCACATCTGATGCCCCTTGGCATGTCCACCCCATTCCTTTCATGGAGAGGAAAAGCCTGTGCGTAAGATGCTGCCCCGGGGAGCTGCTACAATCTACAGAGCTGTGAGGTTGCCTTCCAGCTCCCTGCAGAAGAGACCCAGCCTGGGACTGCCCAGCCCGTTTGTATTCTGTGGGGCAGGAAGATTAGTGGGATCGTAAAGGGCAGCTTCCAGTGTCTGTGAAATCAAACTTATTCCTCTGGAGAAAAATTTCATGGTATTTCCTTTGCAGGGAGGGGCAGGGAATGACAGGTGGAAAGAATCCAACATGATAGCACTGTGCTCCCCGAGAAAGCGAAAAATAATCAGCACATTTCTCAGCGAAATGTACAGATTCCTGTTGTTCTTATGGGAGTTAGGCACCTAAATGCCTTTGCAGATTCAGTCCATGACCAAGAACTAAAGCAAACTTTCCATCTAGGCAATAAAACTAGATTTTGGTTCAGTGACCAAATTGGGGGGAAAAAAGAGATTTCTTGAGAAGGGGGGGGGGGAAACCAAAAAAACCATGGGTCTTGCTCAGCCTCAAACACTCTAATGTTCTTCGCAAAAACAACAAAAAATTAATAGCAAAAGAACACACACTGCAAAATATATTTTGGGAAAGCTAAGTTTTATCAAAAGTATGACTTAAAAACCAACACTGCCTAAACAAAAGTAATCCTGCAAAGCAGAACATGGAAATGTTTTTAAATGTCAAACCCCAAACAACTTATTTGGTTTTTTTTACTCAAGCGAAGAGGAATATCTGTTTATTTTGGTTGAAGCTGTTTGTTCTGTGGTTTAAACCAAATTCAGAACAAAACTTCCTCCAGGCTATAGTCCCAGCCTGCTGATTTGTATTTTGGGAGGTACAAGACGTATGGAAATGAAATGGTACGAATGAAGGTTATGTCATATCAAGGCACCAGAATAGCAACAAACCAAAGAATTAAGGAAATAAAACCCCTCCAAGAGTAAATCAGTTGTCCTTTGGCAAAGGTAACTTAAGAAGATGTCTGCTGAAGGTGTTGGGTCTCCTGTGTGCGCTCAGATGGTCACCAGGAAGATTAAACACTTTGGCACTGAAATACAAATGTGAGGCATGTCACATGAGTCTTTCTCTTGGCTATTTCTGGCAAGAAGTGCCCTTTAGGTCAAGGGATAAATAAAGGCACCATTATCAGTCAATATAGGGGGGAAAATGTCTTTATAAGAAGGTATGTAAAAAGGAATCTGTAGTAGCTGGGTACCATAGCGAGAGCTGACCGGTAGCTACTGGCTTAACACAGTATGAATTAGTAATTTACAGAAAAAGCTTTTGTTTATCCCCCTAGACTCCCACTGAGTTTACATTTTTGTAAGTAAAGCCAAATGAAAATATGAAAGCCTTACAGACCTTTGGGCTTGTCAGCCACTATCTAAGGCAAAGTTCAGCTCTCTGCTCTCCATCACTGAAATTCTTGGCAGGCACGACAAAGCTTTCCTCCTACCACTGCTGGAGCCTTGCCACGGCTGTTTTGAATGTCTCCCTATTTTAGTCTCAGAGAAGCTGACAGAGGACATTTGACATTATACCTGTAGCCTTTTTTTTTTGTGGTGAAAAACCTAAAACTGACTCTTGAAACAGCTGTGTTTATTCCTTGAGAAATTTGTAAAGTATTAAAATTTGATTTATATGTTCCAAACACTTCACACAGATGCTCCTATTAAACAGAAATCTGTGGCACACCAGAGCACTAGTAAAGGTAACAATTTTACAATATCTTGCACTTATTTTAAATTCTTTTCGCAAAGGTGCTCATGCAGTTCCTAAGTGGTGACAGCCTTTTCTTTATGTGTGTGTTTGTTTTGGTTTTTTTTCCTCTCCTTGTAAGAAAGTCCCTTATCAACACACCCAGTGCTTCTGGATGGAGAAATGACTTGCTTTTACCTGCTTTAGCTTTACTCTTCAATGTAAAACATCATTCTACTCAAACTGTACCTGCAGGTAGTTCTGTATGCTTGAAAACCAAAACCCTCTGAAATCACTTCACCTGGATAACACTGTCTAATGAAAACAGAGAAACCTGTCCAGGACCTTCCATCATTTAAAAAATAAAACAATATTGCCTTTACCACTCATCTTTCATTTTAGATTCTGAAAATGTTTATTGTTAGAATGAGAAGGATATAAACATAAAGGCTGGAAGCCACAGATCTGATAAAGCTCTTGATTTGAGGCCCAAACCTTTATTTTTCAAGTAAACTTTCCTTTTAAACCATTGCAGAAAGCACTTTATGCAAATAGATTCCCTGTGTGGACGATTGCCTTTAGGAATGAGAAAGAACTAAAAGCATTGCTTGTCTTAGTAGTAAAGCACTATCAGAATGGCGGTTATAGCTGATCACAGGATACCAGTCCACTTTTCTGTCTGCAGACTTGATTCTTGGGAAACTTGTGTTGGTCACTATAAGACAGGTTTTACTACTAATGTATTTTGAATTGCATTAAATCACAAATGTGAGTTCTGATTATTAAGTCACAAAACAGCTGTTGCAGAACACAGTAACTTATCTCCTTGGGTAGGAAACAATTTGTTGTTTGAGGTGAAATAGTAATAATTTAGTTAGGATTTTTAGATTTTTTTGCAAATACAAGTTTCTCTTTTAGGTTAGGCTTCACATGCAAGGAATGACAGGGAGCACTCACTGTAATGGTTTAAGCTTTATGAACCTAATGGCACTCCAACTCAAATAATTATTTCTCTCTTAGCCTGTAAAAGTGCTCATAATTGCTTCTGTTTCCTGAGTTAAACGGAAGCCAGGAAAACGATGCAGTTTAAGTTGAGAGACTACAGGTGAAATATATGCACAGAAGAAGTTCTTCAAAACAGCCTAGCTTCTGTTGACTGGCTGAGATGTAGGAGCGGAAAAATTATCTGCAATAACCAACACTCTAAAAGAAGCCCACATGTTTTGAGAACAGATTGCTGTTCATCACCCATTGCAGAAAAGCAACAAAAATCTGTCAGATTCTGGAAAACTTTGGCTTAATAACTGCCAAAAAGGTGGCAATCTCAGCTGTCCTGCTCTCTAGTGGAGTGAATACAAAGGTTCTCTATGAACTAGCAGTCAGCCAACTTTAAAGGTTATTCTGGCATTCATACTGCTGATCGTCTTTAGCTTGATCTCCTAGCTTGAGCTTGTTCCTCCCCTGAGCTTCCATTGAAGGGGTAGCACTTTAAAAGGATTCCCTAAGAAATGGCTCAGAGCTCCTGTCTGCTCCTTCACCGTTTTCCCCTTCATCCTTCCTGGAGCATCGTGTCTCTAAACACAGTGTGACACAGGGCTCAGTTCTTATGCCACAGTCCTGGCATAGTGTATCTACTGGTGGACATTTTTAAGCTACTTTTGATGGAAAAATCAGCCTTCCTTATATTTTATTAGGCTTCAAATACTAGTTTATTGACAAAATAGTGGAAATACTTCCTTAAAGAGACGCAGGGTTCAGTAAAACCTTTCTACGCCCATTAAAAGGATGTAGATACGAGGTCAGCAATGTATAAACCACCATCTGCAGTGTACCTAGTCTATGCTTAATTTAATACAATGAACTTCACCTCAGCCATTAAATATGTGTCTTCCATGCAGCCACTGATAACGAAATGTTGTGCTGGAGAGCAGATTCATCTCCTTGTTCAGAGGCTGTGAGTAGCAAGGATGCATTAGCCATTGAGGAGCCTGCTCCGGTGCCTGTTCAACATCAGGAGGGCTTACTATGACTTTTCATACAAGGATTTGTTAACTCCAAAACATTATGTCTATGTGAACCAGAAAATTCATGTGGTTCCCCTTACCTCAGGATCACTTGTTACAATATTTGCTACTATTTCTATACTTAAAAAGAAAAAGTCATGTTTCTCAGCACAGATGCTGATACTTGTAATTGGAAAGTTTCATTTCCTTGAAGCTCTTCTCTTTCCTCTGCCCTTGGAAAAACAGAAATGCAATTAGGAAGTCAAGTCGCTGTCTATTGGTTATCTATGGAAAGTTGGCACATGCCTCACATGATCTTTATTTTTGCTTCCAAAAGAGCTAACGTGCTCTTTTGCCTTGCATGTGGTCTGGAATGAACCCCTAGCTGCTGTTTATGCTCTTTCAGAGAAGTTACTTTTTTTTTTTTTTAATAATGTAGACTAGAAATTTTAAAAAAATAAAGAAAAGGCAAGCTTAAAACTGAAGGTAAATATTTTCCGAGTTATATGTATAATATTAGTTTCAAGTGATTTCAGATGCCAGCATAAGAAGGGATTCTCAAATGACAATTAAAGTGTTTTTGTAGAATTGATATTATGGGCCAAAAGTTACTTGTCACATCATACAGACACTTGCCAGAAATGCAGGGATGACAGACAGCAGATGCAAAATGTCTGCGTATTGCTGAGAGGAAAATGTTGCAAAGGTATTCAGACACTTTGAGAGGTGCATGATGAAAACTTCAGTAGAACAGGATAAAATCCAGTAAAGATTGGATCTGTGTGCCTCTAAAGCTGTAAGAATACATTTTCTTACGTGTCTTCTGATAAAGTTAGTCAGGTGTTGGTTTTGCCTTTTGGTGAATGAAAGATTTTCATTCAATTTATTTGCTACAGCATTAGAAATGCCACTTATTTTTAATAAGTCCTGAAACTACTCAGGCCTCTACAAACAGGGAGAGTGGGTTTCTCAGATAAGTTTTGGTGGTTTTCCCTTGCACATGTAGTTCTCCACCAGAGAAAACGGGTGGAGAACCTCTATCAGCTTTTGCTATTTAGTACCAAAACCATAATATGTGCACCATGCATAATGGTGCATCCTCATGTACTGTCAAACTCTAAATGTGGCCAAAAAAAAAAAAAGAGATTTCAGGAGGGGAAGTTTTTTCAGAAAGGAAACCTTGGCTGTAAATAGTCTATTTTAATAGATCAAAACCTGGGTTTAGTGCATTCTGATTCCAGCAGTAAGTGTGCTCTGTGATTTACCCCTGGGAGCAATCCCATTCATTGTGCTCATGATATGTAAAAATATACAAGAAATAATACTTCTGGGGTTTCACATCCTTTCACAACATAATCAGAAGACCCAGGAGTAGATGCCTGAGCAGTGATAGGAGCACTGGGGAGTCATATGTTTCCCATGGAAATAATTTCTGACTTCCCGCTCTTTACTGCCACGTATCTTCAAAGCAGAAAGCCAGCTTGTGTTTTGAGCAGAACAATTATTTGCTTTACATCAAAGTTTTATGCAGTCCTTAATTCAAACTAGGTTTCAAAGGAGTAAAACGAATGCAGGTCTGTGTAAGACATGGGTGGTGATGTGTTTTCCACTCCTAGTACACTTAGTATACTTTACCAACATTCATAATTTAGCTGCTTGCCAGAAAGAAAATATGGTTTGCTGTTTCAGAATAAGGACCGCTGCTAATTGTTGCTAATTCCTTCTACTTCTGCAAAGAATTATAAAAGCAGTCTTCTCCACACCGTACCTGCTGTGTGATTGTAGTGTGATTATAGTTTGTATCTCCAAGTATTTCGGTTTTGAGTATCTGGATGGTCTAGTCCTATATAATATAACTTTGTCCCTTGGGATCATACTCTTGTTGCTGCTTGCATCGTTCCTATGGGTAAGAGTCAAAAAAACCCCCAAACTACAGGCCTGTTTTCTTAAGCTTAATGGATTAATCTGCTGTGTGAACAATTGCTTGTGTAACATCATGCTTATGATGCAACTAAAATAGTCTGAAAAAAGAGAAATGGGACTGCTCATACTATAAATGTTCTGCATATTGTACTGTAAGAGTCTATCAGTATAGACAACTGTTGAACACAGACAAGGTTCTGTGATAATCCTGATTTTTTGATCCAAGCATTAGACAATTTATTTCATCCTCAAAATAAGACTTCAGTGTTAACTAGTAAAAAATGTGGACAGTAATATTACTACCTTCGTGCTGATTGAATCACGAAATAGCTCAAAGCCTTGTGTCTGATGTGACCGTCCTGTACTGCGGGACCCTTAATTCTGTCAGTGGAAATTGCTGGTTCTGCAGGTTGTTTGCAGAAAGCCAGTTGTGAACATTGTGCTCTTGAAACTCACTCAGTCCAAATTTGTGTGAGCTGAATGTTGTTTCTGTTTCCTGAAAAGGTTAAAATGGCTTTGATTTTGTAAAGCATTCCCACTAAGCTATCTGTTTGAGCCATTATGTCTGTAGTTCTTTTAAGAAGCTCCATGCCTCTGCAGGGAAAGACACGAGTGTAGTTGTCAGTCACTCTTATATTTACCTCTGTTATAACTCTTTACTAAAATCTTCTTTAGACTTGAAGTTTTTTAAATGGGGTCAGGTCCTGGTTAGGTTTTAAAACAAAACAAAGACAAAAATGGTTTCCCTTCATACTGTAGTTCCTTGTGGTCAGGAGCTGAGGTAGCAAAAGTATTTTGCTTTCCAGGCTGCTGTTACACTGGCAATGGCACCAGCAGTGATGTACACTTGCCAGATAAATAACTTTGTCTTCCTGACTGTGTGACTTAGATGGGTGAAGGCTCCTCTCAGAACAGGGGAACCTCAGCCCCAAGCCTCCATCTTGGGCAGAATCCCTGTCAGAAGTAACTCCTTGTTACACAGTGCTGTTAACATTTCTATCCTATATTTTTCCTTTAAACCTCCATGTGTTTTTTTTCTACTTACAGAGACTCAATTCTTCAGCAAGATGCATTCCTTCCTGGGCCAGCCCAAGAGAGGAGTCTTAGAAACAAATAAAAATGAAGTGTCTGAGGAGTCCAATTTAGACATTGTGCTTTCTTCTTATCTCTTTAGTTTCCCTTAGACATGTCTGCCTGCCTTCAGACTGACTTATTTCTTCAGACTGCCAGACTTGCTGGAGTCAAATCCAAGGGGAATAACATGAACTCTATTAACCCCGATGCACAGTCCGATTCTCCCACGTGTCAAACTCCTTAGTGGCTCTATCTGTTTGAGGGATAACTTACATTGTAAGGGTCAGAAGAAACTGAAAATTAAAATTGTTTTTAGCAACCAGAGCCTAATGCAAGTCATCGCTCCCTTGTTCTCCTTCAGCAGTGGACAGGGTGAATTTGTATTTTCTGCTTTTTCTTTTTTTTTGTTTTCTCCTTTTCTCCTTCACAATGTATCTTCTGTCAGGATGGCTACGTGGTGCAGCTGAGGACAGCAGAGCTGCTTCCATGCCCGGCCATATGAAATATATGTCATCTCATGAAGGAAGTCAGCTCTCAGGAACCAGAGGAAGGAAGTACTCTTCCTGTTTCATATTAGCCCCGAAGACTCTAAAGCTACTTTTGTGATTAATCTAACCTAGTTGCAGTTGTCATTACGAAAAGATTTGTTTATGTTGTTAATCTCTGAATGTCTTTCCTCTTTGGAAGTCAAATATGGTGTAAAATCCTTGGTATAACCATAATTTTTAATAGGAAATATGGTATATTCCTTTAGACATAGATCACAAATTTAAGATAAAAGCACTCAGTGTAAGGCATACTTTACGATTTCTCCATCTCGGATATTTTACAGGGTTTTTTTCTAAAGATAGCTTTTATCTAGGACAAAAGTTGCACCTTGAGACAGTCCAAAAGATGCTTCAGCAGAATGAGGCCACACAGCTCAAGGTATGCTTTGTGGGAAGTAAATGATTAAGGATTTTTTCTGTTTCTTGTTTTGGTCCTTTCTGTGGCCCTGGAGGTCTTTGTGGGAATATATCCCAGTGAAATTGCAAAAACAGTTTCCTTATTTTATCTAGTGGGTGGCTCATTCTTTGGAAAAATAATTAAATAAAGGAAAAAATGAAAAAACATGTTAAAGTGGACATGAGAGAACTAAAATGAAGACAGTACGTTACTCAAGAGTTGTTTTGTTTTTTGTGGTTAGTCAAGCTGTCTTTTCTCTGCACAACTGTGAGGATTGCTAAGCACGAAAGATCCCCTTTTGTAAACGATCCAACCCACAGTGTATTTGCTGTGTCAGCTTTCTCATCTGTTTAGGTGCTGGCAGCAGGAGAAAAGTGCCATGACTTGTGACTGGTTCAATGACCAGACATTTCTGAAGTAATGGTTAAGGAATAAAAATGACCCTTAAATCATATGATTTTGATCTTGAGAATATATTCCTGGGATTAAGGCAAAATTTGTCGTGGCTTCAGTTTTGATTTACTAAAAGACAAAATATTTCGCATGGCAAAATATGAATGTAAAAACCATGTGTGAGAAATTAAAAACTATAAAATATGAACCTAGACTCTAAACTGCTTGGGTATACCACAGTAATATTTTTGTTCCCATGTGAGATCAGCATTCTCAGTAGCGTAAATATTTGTGGATCATGCTTTTTTGCTTTAATTTTTGGGACCCGTGTCCTCAAAACTGTCTAATTTCACATGGTAATTCTGATCTAGCACTATTTTTGTATTTTCTGTGTTTGTGATCATAAATTTGGATCAGTTTAGTTTCTCTAGAAGTGAAAGCAAAATTGTATATATAGAAACATCACCAGTGTACTTGGAGGCATTGCTGCTCTTTTAAGCAGAGGTGTCTCCAACTGGATATGCAGTAAGAGGCCTTTGGCACCCAGTGCAAGGAGCCTCTTTCATTACACATTTCCATAATCCTTTATGTAAACACTGAATAATTTGTTCCCCATCTTTCTTAAAAGGCTGTAGGTTTAAAAGCTTTTCAGTATTATGATACATTAAACAAGTTTCTCAGCATGATCCTTGGCTTAACTATCAGAGAAGTCTCAAATGGTGTAGTAATGCTGATGGTTTCCTAAATCATCCTAAGAAATGAGCCTTTAGTAAGTCCTTGACACAAACTGAGGCTTTTCAGAGAGGGTTTTCTTTCTAATTGTTCACAGCTACACATTTCATAAATTCCTTCGCTGCTGAAATATTGTCTAGTGACATCTTGTGCTACCTTCCCTAAGGATGCAGAAAGTCAATACCAAATTACACGTGATTTCAGTGCCATGGAGCAAGAGTCCTCATCCTTTTGGTGGCAACCTCACTTTTGAGTTTGTGGACACACGATATAATTTCTGGGCATGAGCCCTCTCCAAATTCAATGTTGCAGGTGTCCCACTGCATTTCTAGGACTTAGCTTCTAGTTTCGGAACTACTGCAGTAGTTAGCTGCTTGTGCTGAGTCAGTGTGTTAGATAATATGTGTGTTACATGGAGACAGTGTGGCCCAGGGACATGAGGTAATCTATATCTTTCATGACTGAGAACCGGCTCTAGATGTTACCTCACTAGGATTCATTCCACATGCAGAGAGATAGAGAGGTTCATTTATAATGGAAAATGTGAAAAAGCATCCCTAGATATGCACGGCTATTTCAAAGCTGTAAATTCTTTTAAGCCAACGCAACCTTGGGAAATACAAAGTACAAATATAATTACATGCTTGATTACCTTAAATGAGTGTGAACTGAGAAAGATTGTGTGTATGTTTGTTCAGTTGAGACTTTTGCTTAGTAAAAGAGTACTATCTGCACCACTTTTCCATTTGATTGACTTCATGGGCTTCAATGGGAATTGTTTGTAATTGTGAACATGCATGTATGCGCATTGGTTTGGGTTTGTTTTGGTGTTTTTCCAGATCATTTTTCCTAATATCCAATGTAAACCTCCCCTGGTGAAACTTGAGGCCTTTTCCTCTTGTCCTGTTACTTGGAAGAAGAAACTGACACCCACCTCCCTACAGCCTCCTTTCAGGCAGTTGTAGAGAGCAACAAGGTCTCTCCTCAGCCTCCTTTTCTCCAGACTAAACAACCCCGGTTCCCTCAGCCGCTCCTCATAAGACCTGTGCTCCAGACCCTCCACCAGCTCTGTTGCCCTTGTTTGGACACAGTCCAGCACCTCAATGTCTTTCCTGTAGCGAGAGGCCCAAAACTGAACATGGTATTTGAGGTGCAGCCTCATGAGTGCTGAGTACAGGGGGACGATCGCTGCCCTAGTCCTGCTGGCCACTGACAGTGTCTGCTCCAGAGTTTTAGAAAAATTAAACCAAACAAATCATAAGTATATATCATTGGGTCCTGATCACCTACTTTATTTTATTTTCTAAGTGGTAGTGGAACTTAGCAAATAAATGAACAGTCCAGAAACATGGTGTTGATTAGGGACGTACATGTTTTCCACTTGCCTGCCATATAGCTCTGTGGTTTCTGGGCATACGCACTGCAGAGTTCCCCGATTTCTCTTGTTAGCACACAGTTGGGAGTTGATATTGCTGAAACTACAGACAAGGGAAAATGCTGAGAGGAAAAAGATTCTTTGCCATGGAATGGTGTCCTGTGTTATATTTATGGATTTATTTAATTTCTGTAGAAGAAAGTCAGAAATAAGTAGCTCAACTATTATAGGAATATAAATTAATTATGGACATAAAATTTAAGTGAAATAAATAGAAGACAGTTTCCTAGTAACTTCTTTTGGCTAAGATGTTCAGAAAAGTAGATTAATTAAAAAGAAATAGTTCTAAAAGTTGCGTTTCCTCTTTCAAAATGACCAATTGTTTCCAGAGTGCAACAATGTACACTATTGAAAGAGTTCAATGGAACAAGTGGTTAGTAAAATCTGTCTAAGCAGTGATATCTGGCATCCCAGGAATTACATTTGGTAAAGGATACGGAAGAAATTGTTGTCTTATTCTATGGAATATACCATCAATATGTCAAATTCCTTTACAGATGTACTCTGCATGTCTAAAATCAGTTCTTCCTTTCTTGTTCTTTTCATTTTCTCCAGTTGAGCACAGCCAGAGAATAGTATTGTATTAGTAATGGGTGGTGTGTATCCTTCACAACCATTTGTGGGCTTCCAGGCAGTGTCTGCATACCTTCTCTAAGCTATCGGCTAGGATTTAGCATGTTTCTCTTAAGAGAATATGCTGTAAATACTAACATCTGCTCATATGTCTATTGGATGTATCAGTAGATCTGCAGGAGGTGGAGCAATGGAGTAAGCTGGAGACACAGCTGTCAGGTTACTTCTGCAATATTTTTCCTCTCTTTTCTTTTGAAAGAGCAGAAGTGTAACTGAACTGTGGCCCCTGGAATCCTGAAGCTGAAGCTAGATTTACTGTCAAGAAAACTTTTCAAAGTATTTAACTCACATTTTATCTTTTATTTCTGTCCATTATACTTAGATGTACAAATGTGATGTGCCTTCCCCTCCTTGTTTCCAGGTACTGTTGTAATAAAAGATTACATATGTAATTAAATTAGCTAAAATCCAATAGTCTACAAGTATTTGAAGGATGCTATGAACTTTCTGAACTATTTTTGAGGTCATTACTTCAATCAATTAATGTTTGTTTAAATGCAGACACAGCTGTTTCATGCTTTGGTTTTTACCCCTCTCTGAAGTGAATAAACAAACACATTTGGTTGACAAACCTTATTTCTTCAAAGCCCATAATCTCAAATTACAAATATTCTTGGTCTACAAATTGAGGAGAGGTGGATGGGAAATTGGCTTGGATTTCAGTCAGGTTTTTTTTTTTCTGATGCTGTCGCCTTCTGGTTTGTAACTTACCCATAGAGCCGTACAAGGAAAAAACCAGAGCGTCCAGTAAATTGCTTTTAAGATGGATCTTGTTGCCATCAGTGTGACAGCAAAACGAAAAGACAAATATGTTCACCCTCTGTGCTGTATCTAGAATGTGTATTTGGCCTTAGAGGCCCTGAGCATAAAAACCCAACACATTTCCATGCTTTTGACCCTCATCTCTGACCAAGCAGCCATGCACAAACCCCGCTTTGCCCAGGCGACGTTTGGGCTGTGTTTAAGCAGCAGCCACCCCCCATAGTATGAGGCAGAAGCAATGGTAACATTTTCCCCTGGAAAAATTTAGACCAATATAATATTTGCCTGTGCTCTTCAGCCCCTCTGATCTGAAATATGCACAACAAAGCACTATTTCACTCTTACTTTACAGATAATAGCAGCAGAAATACTTACTTTTTTTTTTACTCTTTCTCGATAACACCTTCCTACAGAGTGCTTCAGCATTTCCCAGTTGTTCATGTTTTCCCACAGATTTCTAATAGTCTTATTTTTCTTTCTTTAAATATATATTTCCTTCATTTTATGGTAAATTTTCCTTATGAAACGCCTAACCTTTTTGATAGTTTGAGCGAGTAGTAAATACAGGATTAGCAAACTTGCACAATGGGTTGGTTCACATTTCTTTCATTGCAGTGTGATCTCATTAATGAATAGTCAAATTGAATTTGGAAAATGAATGCAGGATAAAAAAAAAGCTGCTTTGTACCTCTTAGATTCTACTTAAGAAATAATTAATGTTGACTGGAACTAATAAAAAGGTAGACTTTTCAACTTAAAAAAAAAAAACCACTTTTAAATTGAATGTTTATAATGAAATTCCCTGTTCTTCCAATTTATTGAGAACTACCAACACCTAAAGATTCTGTGATCATTTCTGTGGAACCCTGCTGATTTCATTCTTACTAAATTCTATAGATCTGAGCATACAGCTGTTATGAAACTTAAAAGAAAATTACAATTAACATGATTATTTCAGTAAAATGTTAAAAAAATTAACCTAATCCCTATTGTTAAGTGGACAGTTTTTTTTTTCGTAAGGACAAATGAGTCATAAAAAGATTTGTTTTCCAAGGTCTATTCAACGGCTCATTTTTAAAACTTTATTTTGATCAGAGCCATGTTCGCATTAGCATGGAAGGGGTTTCTTAGTAACTGTTGAATCTTTTTAAAAAAGGTGTCTAAAACAACCGTATGGTTTAAATTCCTTCATTAAAGTAGCCTATTTCTACAGTTCAGTTTTGTTTTCTTGTGAATGAATACTTAGCACATGAAATGGAGCACAAGAGCTTATTCCACATTTCATGAGGGATATCCAGTACCGAGTAGCTGTGAATGCTTCATGTCTATAGCATTCTGTTTGATCAGCAAGTACTTGTGAATGGGAGAAGTGTGGCTGCTTTGAAAACAACTGAAGTTCGCTATTCCTGCCAGGGCTTTGCTTGTGAAAATGCAAACTGCACTTCAGTTATGAGCACCACAGTTGTGATGGCCAGAGCTTGATTACATGTGGAAATTAAAACAGAAACAAAACCAACAGTTCCCAGTTGATATCTGTATCTTGCTTCGGAGACCCTTTACTTCTCTGTAAAACTCTTCCTTTTTTTTGTTTTTAAGATCCCTGTTTGTTTTAATTTTTATTCCTGTGATTATCAATTTGAGATAGATCAATATAGACCTGATAGTTATTTCCTGCAGATTTACTGAAGTCTCATAAATTTTCTCTGTAAGAGCGCTCTTTAGCATCTGCTGTCCAGTTACTTTCATCTGTTTATATCTGTTTTTATTCTGCATCTGGAATATTGTGTCCAGTTCTGGGCCCCTCAGTTCAAGAGGGACAGGGAACTGCTGGAGAGAGTCCAGCGCAGAGCCACGAAGATGATTAAGGGAATGGAGCATCTCCCTTATGAGGAAAGGCTGAGGGAGCTGGGTCTCTTTAGCTTGGAAAAGAGGAGACTGAGGGGTGACCTAATCAATATTTATAAATATGTGAAGGGTGAGTGTCAGGAGGATGGAGCCAGGCTCTTCTCTGGGACATCCAGTGATAGGACAAGGGGCAATGGGCTCAAGCTGGAACATAGGAGGTTCCACTTGAATATGAGAAAAAACTTCTTTACAGTGAGGGTGACAGAGCACTGGAACAGGCTGCCCAGAGAGGTTGTGGAGTCTCCTTCTCTGGAGACATTCAAAGCCCGCCTGGATGCGTTCCTGTGTGATCTGATCTAGGTGTTCCTGCTCCGGCAGGGGGATTGGACTAGATGATCTTTCGAGGTCCCTTCCAATCCCTAGCATTCTGTGATTCTGTTTTGATCTCTGTTGTTTTAATTATCTTCTTAATAGCTTGCTCCAAATTCACAGAACATACAGCCTAACACCAATAAAAACTTTCCTTTAAAAAAAAAAAAAAAGAGAGTACTTGTTGCCCACAGTCAAACCTAATCTGTTATAGTGTTTTCTATTGTGCGATCTGCTGTGTTGCACTTCTGAAGTTTTTGGGTTGTCTCTGATTGAATGTCTTCATAATAACCTGAATCACTCTAAATAGCATGATTACAAAATTTTAGTAACTTTCCAAATCCATTTGATGTGGCTGCAGGAAGCCTTCATTCTGCTTTTCTTAATTATTTGTACTTTAAGATTCTGAACTAGACTGAATTTGTTAATTTTTTTTTGTTGTTGTTGTTGGATGTATTTTAAGGTCTATATGTTAGCGGGGTCTTGATGTGAGATTCTGGTTCCTGTGTGTTAGTGCATGATCATCCAGATCACGTCCCATCAGCCAGTACCACGGGTGGCTGAGTGCATGACTGACAGGGAAAGGCACAGCAGCTGTCTTGCTGATTTGTCACGACTGACTAGGAGAGAATTGATTTCTAGGTTGATTCCATTAGAAAAATGAAACTTCCCACAATTTCTCATGTGTGTCTCCCTCGCCTCCCCTTCCAAATAACTTCTGAGCCCTTTGGTCAGCTTCAACACTGTTGGATGAGAGGTTACACTACAGACAGTTAACTGAGATGAGTGGTTGGCAAGGGGAGAGTCACCATGAGCATCCTGCTGAAGAGGAGTCTGTGGCTTGGCACCAGAGAATTCGTCTGGAAAAGAGACATGAGTGCTTCAGGTAGATGAAAAGTAGCCACTGGAGATCAAGCAAAGTCCAAAGCCACAAAATTAAGGGGAAACTAGCAACACTATGCTGTGCATAGAACCTTCCCCCCCCTCCAAAAAAAAAAAGCTTTTAGGTATGTTTCTCTTTTTTGGTCAATTCCCCTTTGCAGTTCCCTTCCTTGCTGACACCTTGCAATCCGACCAGGTACCTGTGAGTTTCTGCAGATTCATTTGTGTTTGACTAACAAAGAGTTAAGCATAAAACTGCTTAAAATATGTTTTTCTAAATGTAGGATTTCTGTATTCTACATCATGCAGCTGTATGTAGTATGAAAAATATGCTTGAGAACTTGTGAATATTTTTTATTTCTTGTCAAGAGGCAGCTCTCTTTTGAAATGTCCATATTTGAACTGGTAGCCAGCTTTAAGTTGAGATCTCAAGCATATTATATATGTATATCATAGAACCATATATATATATATATATATACACACACCTCGTGTATCTTTACTGAATTGCTGCAGGGTCTACTGGGTTGTTTTGCCTCAATATGCAAATAGATTGATTCTTTACTGAGCTGAGAAGGGCAGTAGGAAACCTCCACTATTTGTATATCCCAACCCATCTTTAATTGTTTTGTAAGGAGTTGTACTTACAACAAATTATTCAAAGCTGAAATGTTTTTGGAACATTCTTTGCTGGTTAACTGGAAAGCCATTATCTATTGCTTCCAGGTGATTTGCACTGCTGTGTGTTCAGAGTGATTTTTCTGGCTTCATTGAAACCAGTTGATTTAGAAGTGGTTTTTTATTTTGCAAGTGCCATGAGCTTTTCTTTCCTTAAATCCTTGAGATCAGCTAGTGGATTTCACATAGAAAAGGAAAGATAAACTGTCACTGTATCCTGAGTCTGCTCACAGAATTTGCAGTCCAGAAATAACATGATGGAGAAAGCACTATGAAAGTTTTCCTTTCCTAGCATATGTGATAGTTCTCGGAAATCCAGCTTTCGTTTGCACTATGCCAAGCAAAAAAGGGCTCTTTTCAGTAGGGGATATTTCAGGGTTTAAATAGTCTCTTTGTGGTAAGAGTACACTTTTAATACTTGACCTTCTTTGATTTTGAAGTGACATGGGAAATAGAGCAATTTGCAGCGTCTCTTAGTTCATGAGACAAATAAGGAGACTGAAGTGATGCTCTTTGGGACTCGCACTTCATTGTCTTTGCAGTCGTGATGGCACACAGCGTGTGCTCCTGATCGGTTGCAACATATATAGCAGAACATGTCAAACCCACCCTGATTCTTCTTCCAAGTCAGATCTTTGACCTTTTAGTTGTTTTTTGTACTGGGAACTTGTATTTAACATAATTATAATGAATCCCCTGATCTTCCTGCTACATTAATGTTCGAAGCGGGAAAGTAAGAGGATTGTGAAAGATCTCTCTCCTTTCCCCTGTATTTCTTCCTTAGAAGAACTAGAACCGAATACAAGAGATGAGCAGGGCCCTGGGGAAGCTCAGAGCACAGAGGAAACTTAACCTGAACAAAGCCTTTCAGTGCAGAAGCGTTTGACTTCGTTGGTGCAAACTGCATATTGCCTTTGAGTAACAAACTTCACAAGAGCACCAAGTTACTTTTTCTTTATTACTTTGAGAAGTGACTAACAATGAAAGACATGACATCTCAGATAATGTCAGGGAGTTTGTTTGTTGGCTTGTTTTACCGGTTTGGGGAAGAAACTAAATCTCCTTTGGTCACTAAAGGAAATAAAATAACCAAGATATCTGACGCTTTGATCATAGGCTCAAATCTAAAAAGATAATAAACTAAGTAGCACTGCAAACAAACAGAAGTTGAGGCATCAGTAGCAGAAACTGATAACCAGTTTTATGGCTGAGATAATTCAGATTCTGCACTAAGATGGAGTTTGTAGTATAAGAAAGCCGTTTTGAAGAATAGATGAAAAAACATCATCCTTTTCTGGGTAGTACCTTCTACCTCAAAACCTATTATTTTGTTCCTGCTCTCAAGAAGAAATTAGATGAGTTTATGGCTGCAGTGTCTGTTCTTAAAAGATAAGCGTAATTCTTAGCAACACAGCTGTATCTGCGAAGGTCAACAGATGACAACTGTCGTGGCTCCAATAACGATACTTCATCACATGTTAAACTCAATTCTTTAACTGATTTCATCTTAGAAGCCAAGAAAAGATTCCCCCTCAGCAGTTTAATGCCATGCTAGTAGCAATCTGAAAGTGTTTTCTGCAGGCCACTGCTCTACTTAAAGTTTGTTTATTTAGCCCATTAGTTGGGGAGAGGAGGAAGAAAGTGTGTAAGGGGAAACCTGGAGCTGCTGCGTGGGAGCTGGTGTCTCAGGTCTCACCCCAAACAAACACCTCTGAGGAATGCTTGAGGTGTGGCTGCGGCTGTCCCAGCACAAGGGACAGGCTCTGTGAGAAAAGAGTGGGATTTTGGGTGTGGAACATTAAAACCTCATCTCCTGAGCCTACAAAAACCTCTTGAAGAAAAGCCCTTCCCTGTTCTCAGTGGAACTTGGCTGTAGTTCTGTGAACATCTTGAACTGTTTATTTGTATATTACCTGGTATCATTGTAAGCCAGATTTTTTCCCCCAGCCTGGTTCCCCACGAAGGCAGTGACCGCTTGTGTTGGCACAGGTGATGCTGAAGCCAGCAGCAGATGTTAGCTGGAAGGTGGGAACACTGCTTTCCATGGTGGCCCATGTGTTTAAACCATTTGAGAAACCTGCAGCCTCAGAAACTGCTGATACGCCCGTTCCCTGAGCTGTGTGGTAATTCTTCCTTACAGCCCCGTCCTGTTATTTACCTAAAGGGCTTCATTTGGTGTGTTATGAACAATGTTAAGAAGAAGTTATTTAAAAGCAGTTTACAGAACATAGCGCTCAGAACACTGTTCATAGCAGTATTTTAAGATTTAGTACTTTATCTTGTTGTTGGTTGTATGTCTTTGTGACCTTGCACTATAAAGCCAAAGGGTGCTTTGTCAATGATTTCTGAAGAGTCAGGATTTCACGCCGAGTTTCTTTCCAGTAACACAAATTTCATTCACAACTTCTGCCATCTGATAATGATTTCATCTTGTGAAGTTACTCTGTTGTGCCAAGTTCTCTCCCTTATGTGCTAAGTTAGTAAAGTAGTTAAAATCCTGAGCTGTTCCAAGTAATATTTAAATGTCTTTTGCAACCTTAGAGGTGAGTGACCCTGCTGCCCTGGCTAAACTCCAGTTTACATAATTATAATCCACTACTTAACTCCCCAAAGAAATGCTGTGCAGAGGCCAAAACTAATGCCCACACTGTTCCATCCGAACTGGGGTATCCACAGAGCCTCCACACCTGAAGCGGTGCTTGCTGTGCAATGCCAGGGTGTTAGCCGAGGTAGAAATTGCTGCCTTTGCTTCTGCCATTGCCAAAACTGACTCTGGCAGATCCTAAACGTAATCAACAAGGAATACAAGCTAGAACGGAGAAAGAACAGGCTTTGGGACTATCCAGAAACATTTGTCAATATTAAAAAGCCCTGACCAAATTTGCCTTTGAAGTTATAATAAATCAGTTAGAACAATATTTGACCTGTAAGCACTTAGCCCAAAGAAGATCTGGAGGATAATTCTTATGCTTCTAAGGGCCTAGAGAAAAGCAGAAATGAAAGGTTAAAGGAGGTGATTCTTTGTTTAAAGGAAACAGAGTAGCATGCTTTCATTATTTTTTCTAAGGATTATAAAAAAAGAAGTTAACAACAAACCTGGAATGATAGAAGAGCAGTTTTTCAGGAAAGAAAGATTGCTTTTATTAGGGA
Source organism: Pterocles orientalis (assembly GCA_011057875.1). Taxonomy (NCBI): domain Eukaryota; kingdom Metazoa; phylum Chordata; class Aves; order Pterocliformes; family Pteroclidae; genus Pterocles; species Pterocles orientalis. The sequence goes on from WKFP01015431.1 coordinate 504,767, forward strand.
AAAACTGTGACTGTCAGAATAGGTGAGCATTGAACAGATTACCTAGATCGTAGGATGACTTTCATCAGAGGTTTGCAAAAGCAGACAAATATCTGTCAGGAATAAGTATACTGCAGGCTGCTCCAGGGCAGGAGGGCAGACTAGAACGTCTGCTGAAGTCTCCCTGTGTTATATTTCAAGTCGTTGTTTTCCTTGGTCCTATTCTCTGCTGATTCTAATTCTGGCTGGTACCCTGTGCTTTCAGAGGCTCATTGCACACTGGGATCTGGCAGATGGAGATCTCTGAATGGGGCTCCCTCAAGGTCAGACAGCCAAATGATTGTCAGGCAGAAATACATGTGAAATTCAAAGACCCAGGTGATGCTAGAGCACGGTGCACAATCTGCCGTTCTTATTTTTTCTCTGTTCTTGAACAACTGAAAAAATATAGCCACCTCTGTTTGCTAATGCCAGCCTTTAACATAGCTTCCCTGCCAAGTCTGCCCACCGAGGACCAGGACATGTTTTGGAGCTACATTTTGCAGAGGTATTTTATTACCTGTTGTATTTATCATCTAACTGAAATCATGATGTTAAGTTCAATCATTTTCTCTATGTTCTTTTATGTCAAATCTTTCTCATAAAGAATAATAAAATCTTTATAAAGAAGCCATTAGAAGGAAGAAGCAGAAGCCAAAAATCAAATTAAGATTTGGCTGGGGGCATTGCAGTAAATAGGGAGAACTTCACAGCCACCGAGATACACCAAGTTTAAAAAAAAAATAAAATATTGAGGAACAGCAGAAAACACCTGTTTTAAAAATAAAACATTCCAAAGCAAGTACAGAGAGATGAGTTGCAGCCCTCCCTCTGTTGTAGTTGCTTTATCTTTCAGACATTTTCAAGGTTGGTCAGAGTAAAACTCTAACCAGAAATGTATTTCCTGCTTGAGCAGAAAAAACACACACACACACACAACTACAAAGCGAGGACTCCTTGTTATCCCATTCAACCTAGTGTGCAAAGCAAAACAAATTTACTAAAGACAGAGGTTAGAAAACATCACAACTATATATTTTCTGGATGAAGGTTCCTAACACACTGCTCTACAGCCTGAATACAAAACTAAATTGCATCTTTAGATGCTAAATTGCATCTAAATTGTCTCTTGTTCTGATCTGGTTACTTTCCAGTAAAGCACTTCGCTTTCACATTTGCGAGAGTATGTGAAGCTTAAAAACCCTGCACTAACAAATACTGAGATTTCCTTCTTCCCTTTAAAGCTACACATAAGCGTTATTGACACAGTAACAATACCAGGCTCCGTTTTTGAAACAAGGTGCATTTAGATCTCTACTCAACTTGCACTTTTTTTCCACAGAGCTAAAGTCTGATGTTATTTAAGGAAAAAGACAAAAACCTTTCAGTGTGTCTTTCCTAGTACAGTGCACGTTGGAGTGGAGAGGGGGAAATCTGTTTACTAATTTTTTTCCTGTACTTTCTTTTTTTTTTTTTTTAAACCTCTGAGTTGTCAAAACATGTCATTTGTCAGTTACAGTCTTAACACATTTCCCCGTTTTGTTCTGTTGAAACTTTTCATCTAGGGAAAAATCTATTGGATCCAAGGTTCTGAAAAGGCTGCATCAGTTGTAGATCTGTAGATAAGATGGATGGAAAGAAAAATTGCATACTATTTGGGGAAGCTGTGATTTTGCTCTTCAGCTATGTATACCAGAAGGTTATCTATACAGCTGTTATAAAAAGGGAGAAAAATAGAAAAGCAGAAAACTGTCTGTAGTCATGACAGTGTTACTTTGTTTTCTTGCTCTCCTCCCTGTAATTTTGAGAGAGAAATGAAAAATGAATTATCAGGCACATTTTGAAAACCTTTAGAGGTTTTAAAATACATTATTTTTCTGTCATAAACAGGCCTGCAAACAACAAACCAAAACACCTAAAATATACAAAAAACTTTCCTTAAAATTCGTAATAGTCTTGTGTAAATAATGTATGACAGAAGACGTTGCCCCTCACAGTCCTAAGTAATAAATAGTCTGAAGAGCTCTGGTATGTAACGTTCTTGTATTAGAAGCTGCAGAAGCCCTTTGCTGCCAAGAAACAAAGTTAACCCTAACCAGTTTAGTCTGAAACTCTAACAATAAAGTATGTATTATTAAAATAATGTCTGATTAGAAGGAAATATAAAGAGGGTGCAATGTGCTCTCATTGAGCAGTTCACTCTACGTTGCATGAAATGAATTCTAAGTAAGGCTCTTCATGCACAGCTATGTCTGTTGCACTGTATATGCCCCAAATTCATATTTTGACATGATTTTAAAATTTACAGAACAAAATGAGTGCACTAGATTTTCCACTTCTCTGAGTTTCGAACTAATTTTTTACTTAGATTGAGACAGCAGTCAGACCTATTGGTGGAGTTATTTTTAATAGTTCTTTTCAGTGGCTGCTTACAAACGATTGCTGTATTCTAGAATACCTGGTCTTTGCTTTGAAATGAGCACCCTGCAGAACCAGCTTTTCAAAACTTTCATCCCTCCCTCCAGTTCTCCCTTCTTATGGAAGTAGAGGCTGTTAAAAATTATAAACAAAGGTCTTGAACTATTTTTTTGAAGAATATTTAATCTACAAAGCTTCAGTTTACAGTATAAAAACAAGATGTCTGTTTAGAAAGCTGATATCCAACTGTAGTCCATTTTTCTTATTTTTCGTAGCTCTTTTTCCTGGGATTTAGACAGTTTATATGTCATCTCTCCTAATAATTCCATAGGACTTGTATTTTCTTGTTCCATTTCAGTAACATCTCTTTCCTCATCTGAATCATCCTCTGTTTTTTCACTTTCCATTTCTACTTCATCAGCAATTTCAGCACTGTAAGAGGAACATGATTAGAAACAACCCCGTTAATTAAATTAATGGGTACTTCCACATACCATACTATCGCATACTATAGGAGAGAGGTAAGTTCTCACGCACATACCTCAGTAAACATAAGATTAATCTCAGGCTATTTGCCAACTACTCTACTTCTCTTGCCATTTCAATTACAAGCCATTTTTCAAACAGCTGTCCTCTGTTCAAAGTAAATGTAACAAACAAAATCTTTTTCTTTCTCCAAATATAATCCATCATGTCAGAATAGGCAGATGAGTATTATGTAAAAAGTTATAATCTCACACTCCTACAGGACTGGAAACATCAGATACACTGGTAGATGAGACAATATTCAAGAAGGCCATTCTTGTCTTTCAAATCTGAAAAAGGTCACTTGGTCTTAAAACCTGAAACCTGCATGGCAGAACAGTACTAGTCTCCTAAAAATCATCTGTTCTAGTACAAACTATTTATCACTCATAAAATGTAAAGGGTGAAACGTGTAATAAGTTAATATCTTGACAAGGAGAATAAAACGATTTAACATTAACAAGTAAATTAATCTATACAGTGATATATTCTTGTCATTCTTCAAGAGCCCAGTCCTACAGCTCTTATATGTAACTTTAAGCACACAGTCAAACTAATCACCAGTGTCAAAGTACAAGCTCTACATGTGCAAATATTTACACAGGCCATTGAACTCCCAAATTCTTCTACATGCAAATTTCTACATATTCCTTGTATTAGATTTTTGCCTGTGTTTTGTTTATGTAGCAGAATGACTTTTACTGGTGTCACCCAGTAAGGAAGCCAGTAATACTGGCCAATACAACATATCAGAACTGATTATACCACTGTTACGGCAGAATATAATGCATATGCAAAAACTACACCAACTGCTGGGTTTTCTTCTGTGCAAGCCCTGGCAGTGTAAACCATCCTCTCACTGGTCTTGGCAAATTCAGAATGGCAGCTGATACCAATGGCTCATTTTCACCTCTGGCTTGACAGTGCCATTAAACACTTTAAAGACTAGATTGCACAAAAAATGCAAGCATTCAATTGGCTTCAGTGTAAGTGACAAGGTATTAATCCTAATACAAGACTACAGTCATATTCCCCGTGCCTGCATTCTTTTCCTGGAAGCATACATCAGTCTTGGAGGAACAACCTACAATACATTTCAGGTACCTACTAAACTATGCCACTTAATTGGCATCAGTGCATTGGAAGGCAAGCTTAGCAAACTGTGTTCACAGTATACACTCATCTGGTGTAGCTTAATTAGGAATGAAATTTGAGTTCTAAACAAATAGTTAAGATTAAACCCAAGGGCTAACTTCTTGGTATATCCAGAAACGTAAACTAAGAATTATGCAAGAAGTTATCATAATATCAAATAAAGTTGAGAATATGACATCTGTCAAACACCACTAAAAACATTAAATCCCTGGAATAAAGTAAATTAATAAAGAATGTTTGAATACTAAAAGCAACATTTTGCCTACAAGCACGTTACACTAAACAACAGCAAAAATAACAGCAACAAAAGAGCCAATAGACTAAACAGCCAGTCCCTATATCTCCCAAAACCCTAGTGGTTTTAAAAAAATCTTGCCACAATAAAGTGTTCTACTAATTTATGTCAACAGGAGAATGAAGTGTGTTGGAACACTGCTTTTACATTTTAAACAAAGATGTACATAATTTAACATAACTTCAATAACTAAGGAGAGTTCTTTAATTTTTCTTACCTTTTTTTCTCTTTGGAGATGAGCAGTGAATTAATAAATATAGGACAGAGAAAGGAAGCAGATGGCAAAACATGTGCCGGAGTGTGCAAAAGCTGAAAAGATAAAACAGAAGCTTTATGAAAGCTTTTGTTTGTCATTATTTCATTTGTACACTTACTGTAATTACTCCTACCTCTTTGACAGCAGGTGAATCTTGCTCGTTCTTATTCTGAACAACTAGTTTTCCAAGGCCTGTATCCTCCTGTGACTGCTGATGTCTGTGCTTTCCCAATAGCAAGCTAAATGGTGTCACGGGAAGACTTTCTTCTACTGCCAGCTTGAAAAAGGTGAAAGTTTTAAGTAGAATTTTAGTGTCACAAATCTAAGTTCTATCTCATTTTGAGTTACCAAAATTCTGAATCAACCTAGGAGACAAAACTCTACAGTAGCCATATGGCTCTTTGTACTCATTTTATGTAAGGCACCCTGAGAGCCCTACACAGAAGTTATCAAACTCTCCAGTATCTGCATTTGGATTCAAGAACACCAGATTTTAGCTGGCTGACGTACCAATTAACTTACAAATGTGGAAGTTAGTGCGTGTACCAGAAAAACTAAGTACAGCTTTCAGATTCTACTTACGACTAAAAGATAATTTATACACCCAGCATCACCTGCAGAGTGATTTAATGATGCAACTGGAAACAAGCCATGCCAGCTTCCCTTCTGGCACTTTCCTAGATCAATATACCTTAATCTGAGTACCAAATTATTCTCCTACTCTCCAAAGAAACTGATTGCTTAAAACCACATTCCCACTGGATTTTGTATTAGAAACTAGCCATTTTCATCTATTTTATCTAAACCAACCAAATCAATCAAGTGCTACTGTTTTATTCTGTTCAGTGGGTATGAAATGCTTCTTCAACATGAATTTAAAAGATTAAATTTCCCAGACTACTTCTCCACAGAAGTACATGCTGGAATGTAATTTTGAAACTCCTCCTCCCTGGTAAGTCACAACTGACTGACAACTGTTCGTCCTCACCAGAACTGCAGTTCAGGCCACACTTCAGGTTTCAAGTGTTAAAGAAACCAAAATAAGGAAAGAGCTTATTCAAGGTTCAAGTCATTTTGCTTCACTTGCATAACCTGAATCCTTTTAGAAAAGTACCATTTCATATCTAAGGCTCTGGTGGGCGTTTTCATGACAAGAGAATTTTTATCTGACAAACGGAACATCAACAGAATTTTGAACTGCTCTGTACAATCGTCAGAACTGCTGTAAGAGGTACCTGTTTGCTTGATGGTGTAAGCCTGTCTTCTAGAGACTTTGTGCTAAGCGTCATTAGCTCCTGAAACACAGAATGATACAGCAGAGTTAAAGTATGTGAAACTGCTTTCCATATTTCCATACCTTGCCTACAGAAGCTTCTGACTGGCCCAAAAGCTTGCATCAGTCAAGTGGAAGAGGCAAACACATCTCTTCATTTTATAAAGAAACTGAAAGGAAGGAGGAATGAACCTAGAAGCTCTCTACAGAAATTTTGGGAAAACAGACAGACAAAAAAACACCCACCCACATATTACACAGAAAACTGAGGATCATATGAAACATTTCATTATCAGCAATAATACAGCTTCTAGCCAGTTGTCTAAATTTAACAGCATAGGTAGTATTCCCAAATTATCTAGTTTCCTGTATGAACGAGGCAGCAGAAACTATTAGCAGCAGAAAACCAGTAAATAATCAATTTTGAACTTAAGCTGGTTTGGCAAGTGAAAGCTTTTACAAAGAACAAAGCATGGCTTACACTGCCTTTAAATGACAAAAAGAAACTCTTAGACTCAACAGCAGAACTCTGAATTTATAGCAATCCACACTCAGGAAAATACTTTTTCCCCAGGAACCACCTGCCAATCACTATTTCTTACTTGTGCATCCGTAAGAAAAAACAGTTGGGATCTTCTTAGCCAGAGGTATTTTTCTGAGCCAATCATTTCAGGTTCATCTCTCGGAACAAAGGCAGCAAGCTGGATCTTTTCTTTACAAAGATTTCTCTGGATATAGATTGGCCGTGGCTCATTTGGTTTAAACACAAACACTGCAACACCAAGAATGTTTTATTTTTAAATAATGAAATTCTTACCTTCCTTGATACTTGTCAAAGCCCTATGTATCATAGCCGATAAGGGCTGGACAAGATTGTTTTTAAGCACTAGTTTTCAGGAATTATGATTGGATAATAGAAGATAACTTTCACATTATTCTAATCCAGAGAACATACTTGGAAATTAACTTTTCTGTAGAACAGTAGCTCTAGGAAGAGTAATCATAATGTACAGTCAAAGCTCTATAACGCCCCTGTACAGGTCAACCACAGCTTTGCATTTTCAGGAGAGAGCCAAGAACTTTCAAGACCCTCAGCCAGAGACCACGGTTAATCCTGTGCTATATCCTGTACTGGAAACTTAACTGTTGGAAGAAAAGATGGGGAACCAACAAGCTTTACTTTGCTGCTGTCAGACACGGCACAATTTTCCACAGGTTTCTGCAAACACAGGCTCAAGTCTGTTTTATGGCTTTCATGGAGGTTAATTCTAAGAAAACCTTTTCTAGAAATTATGCTTTCACAGTTTTAAATTCCACTGACTATTACTTGTCAAAGAAGCCTTTGTACTTACAGCTGGACTCTTTCGAGAGCCATGAGACAGCAGCAATATATTCTGAAAGGGGATCAGGTTGCAGAACTAGGATGTTGAGGTGGGCACTCCATTCCACTGAAAAGCAAACACAGCAACAGCCAGATGTGAAAAGAAGGCATTCAGTTCTGTCCCACTGCTTTGCCAAACAAAAGGTCAAATGGGAACAACACACAGGGCCTTGACCTCTGGAAGAGGCATGCAAGTTCACTTATTCCCAGATGAATGAAAGCACGCAAAAACTATCAACTTCTACACAAATGTAGGAAATACCAGCTATTACTGTGTTATCAGTCATCTACCTTAGAGTTTACTATGCACATGCACACAAAGCAGATGCACGCCGGACAGGATATTATCTTGACTGAAGTATGAAAATCATTACATTTCCACATGCCATTTTGCAGTGGGTCAATCTGGAATCAAACTAGAATTATTTTAAGGTTTCACAGTAAATTCAAGTGTTAGGTGTTACCACTCTAGCATACATTTAAGCTGATCTTACATGCACAACTGAGCAGGTTCCAGCAACACAGAAAGCCATAGTCAGTGGCACCAATGAGGTACTTGGAGCACATTAGTCTCCCAAAGCAGATGCTCCTACAGAAGTAAAGAGTCAAAACAAGTTAATGACCTTCAGATTTCATCTTTGTTTCTCTGTTCACAGGTTACAAGAACATTAATTTAAGATTTAGTAGTGATATTTAAATCAGGCAAAATTTGCTTTTTTGCTTTCACCTCTAGTGGCATGAAACTTCACACACAACAACCAGATAGTCTGGGAGATTTTAAAGTATGCATAAATCTATAAGGACTACATGTTCCTAAACATTCTGATTTCAAGGAGCGAGTTTAAGATCTTAACGCTGTAAGTACTAGTAAGCGTTCACATTGGGACTGGAAAATAAATTCCATCATTAAAGAATTTCTACTATTGCTCTAAGCACTAGAAAGGGAGAAGTAGTAAATAAAAAAAAAGTTATCCTTAGAGGTTGCTCCAACTGAAGAATGTCTGTGATTTGTTTTCCTTTATTTTAATTTCTCATTCTTTTGTTTGAGAACAGTAGATTTCTATCACCTATTTCTAATCACCTTTTGATTTCTAATCCTACAGAATGTTTTCAAAAAAGCTAGTAAGGGACAGAAATTCTATATTAAAACATAGCCCTCTGAAGTTATGCAATTAACACAGTCATTTAATATAGTCCTAGAGTAATTTTTTTTTTTTTAATATAGCATGAACTATAGGCTACAAAAGGAGCAGCTGGCTTGGGAAAAGCTTGCCACTGTGCCAAGCTGTCAAGAGAAGCCTTCCCCATATATACAGTAAAGATGGGGCTAACATGCCTCCCATGATTTTCCTGAAGCTTCTCAATTTCTAATCTTAGAGGACTAGTATAAACAAAATGGACTTGATCACACAGAAGAAAAGCCTACAAACATACACAAAAAACCCCCATGGAAGCCAGAAATCTCTGTATTTTTTGGTGAGTCTTCATTTCAGTCTTTAAAACATTATGACCATGCAATGTTTTGCCTTCCATTTTAGGTGTTTCCTGGAAGTGGGTATCTGAAGTACCTGAAGCCGTCAGCAAACCCTTACCAATGAAAGAGAATGCTACAGTAGGTTTGTAGCATCTTCCTGTTTCAGCAATTATTTAGATGCAGAGATCTGGCACAAAGAACCAATAGGTAAACCAGTGAGGTTGCCTATTGCCCTATTTTTTCAAGATTATAATATGAAAAACAATACTTTACCTGGATCAGAAACTGCTGGATATTTGCACAGTCCATGAAGCTCAATATTAAGGCTGTCCTAGTCTTTGGGTCTCTCTTATCTTTTTTTATATCTTTTATCTCTACCATCAAACTACGACATTCCTCATTACCCCTACATAACACAACAGTACCTAGACCTTCAGGATGTCTTTTATCATAACAGCACACAATGAAGCATGCTGGGATAGTCTGCCAAGCAAATATGGGTTTTCCAGAGGTCAGAAAGGATCAGGATATATATTTTATAAAGCCATATTGACCTTATTATTGTATTACGGTTTATTGATAGGAATTCTATTTGTATGCACACATACAGGAATAAAGAAGGAACTTCTCATATTTTTACTTTTTCAGTACTTTGATTCACACCTAGATTAATGGAGAGAAAGAGAAGGACTATTAACACACTGCTGTGTGCTCAATGATACGTATTTGGATATGGGAGGTACAGGAGTCATAAGCAAGTAAGATGAAACCGCAAAACTTGATCTTATTATTTTTAACAGTAAATTACCCACCACCTAAAAGCCATTTTACATTCTTTTCTGTATATGAACTTGAGACTGTTAAATTCAATGTTTATATGAACGTAGATGAGGTCTTGGACTACTGTCAATTGGTTCTTTCTGTGCTGAGAGTTCAAGACATAAAAAGCCAGATGAAAAACATACCTTATTTTTCCAGGTGGATGGCAAAATGTACATTTAAGATCCCAAGTAACTGAATCCCATACAGTGACAGTTTCTTCAAAGCTAACAGCAAGCAAAGAGCCATCTTCTGAGAAACAGCAGTTAGTAGCTTGGTAGTTGTGGTAGCTGCCTACGAAGTCACAGCACCAGCTCACACTCTGCTGTGCTGCATTGAACAAACAAGCTAGTTAATTCAAGTCTATACACGGAGAAAGAAGAATTGAAGTATTAGGGCTGCAAAATAGGCTCAAGAGCAAGAGAGTTTTGTTTTAGAAGGCTTACATTTTTGACTAGAGAGAATCTGTCCTGTTCTAGTACAAGAAACATCTAGTAGGTTTTCCATTTGTCCTCAGTTTTGCATCTGAATAGTGAATTCTGACATTGACCCGGTACAATATTCATGTTTACTTTGACAGCTACATGAACGGTGCTCTCAAATGGGCAGATGTTAGATAAATACTGAAGCAGATTCAACATTTAGTGTTCTGAAACATACTATTCTTTTAAAACTGTAGCAAGAACACAAGCATTACTAAAAACCTGAACACAGCTTGCATTTGAGTCCCACAAAACTCATGATTCACTTATATAAAGTTTGAGGCTCACCAAGTGACCCATCAGCATGCTTCCTTGTCTTGGTTAACCTGCCAGTGTGTTAGTTGGGATACCCTTCCTATTGTTGATAACTACCATAAAATAAACAGAATCAAAGTGATGTACTTACCTCAAACATACATTTCCCAGTATAAATAAATTCACACAGCATGCTTTTGAAACATACGAGTAGGATGAGGAAAGAAAGGAAAATAAGTTTGCCCTATGCTAAGATATCCTTTATAAAGTGGCTACAAGTTGATGATTGAAAGAACTGCCTGTAAAAAAAGCCAGAAACAATTCACTACTTTAAAGTCCATGGCACCATCTAGAGGCACAGCAAGAGATCTGCTGCAAATAAAAAAAGCCTGAGTGTGTTCTACTTATGAACTAATGAGTTTATTAATATTTGCTGCACAGAAGCTGCAGCTTATTGAATCTTTCTACCCGAGCATTCCTACCCTGCCCCTCCAGGCAAATACACCACAGAAGTCAGCACTAACTTGCACTTTTACACACACCACGAAACAGAGTATAGTCACTTAAAAACCAAACAAATATACACAAAAACAAATGCCTGATGAGGCCAGTCAGCAGATACAAGACTACACTGTGGAGGGAAACAGACCCCATTAGGTTCATCCCCAGCCCACACTGTACTCAAGATCAAAGCATGTACTCATTAAGTTAAGACATAATCTAGGCTTAAAATAATTTACAATCAAAGAAAAAAATAAGTCAGATACCATTAAAGGAGTTGCTACTAGGTATATATATACACATAAATCCCAGTAAAATAATATAAGCTTTTGTTTTTCCTTCTCATGAGCAGCAACAAACACCTTGGAAAGAAGAAGTAAACTCGGCAAAGTACATCTACCAAATGGAAACCTCAGTTCAGAAGTACTTTTGAATACGTTCTCACCTGGCCATGAAAACACAAACCCACTACCAAACTGCAAGCAGTTCACCAAGACCACTACCACATCTATTTGGAAACACTAAAAGATGAGACAGTGAGTGGCACGAAAGTTCCAGCTCACTTTAAGTGAGCTTTACATTTAAGTAAAAGGAAATTAAGAAGTAGGAAATCTTTTGTATTTCACATCCAAAGGCTACAGGCTAATACACGTCCCCCAGATGCTCTGTTTGAAACAAGTGACCATCACCATGCATTTTGAGAGGTGAACTTTGGTTACGTGAGTATCTTGGAAGTAGATCCTAAATATCCATTCTAGGATTTTCAAATATCTAATGGGATGGAAGGATGTTAAAAAAAACTAACTCTGAAGTGATGGAGCTGCAGAATAGCAAAATGCTGTTATTTTACATTGTCACCTAAAACATAATATCAAATTTCTGCATCCTGCTCTCTTGAGCAGGAGTCTCAAATAAACACATTATATCCAGAGGAACGACAAAAATCCATTTTCCCAGCATGGAAAAAACATTACCACAAACAATCCTTTAAACAACACAGGCTGCCATTCCTGTCTGCAGCAGGCTTGGCAAGGTCTTTGCTATTTCAGGAACCTCCATACCAATCCATAATTCTGCAAAACTATGAGAGAACACCATCACAGAGGATGCTCAGGAGAACACAATGCTCCATGTAACAGCAGAAACATAAATGCATGGGACTTGAGGGCCTAGTTCTGAAAGGATAAAGTTGGGTCTGAATTTCTATAACATGTTACAAGGTGGCAAGTATGTTACATTTTGGCCATACTTACCCTCTGGATCAGTGTCTTCTACCATCACCCAGACTTTAAACACACAGTCTCTGCCAGTTGTTACCAATATCAGAGAGTCATCTTCCAACTCATCCATGTCACGAAAGCACATGTCTGTTATGTGGTCCTCATGCGGCATATTTATTCTAGTATTCAGCTTAAAGCTATAAAGAAAACAGAAGCTTTCCAAATGAAATAAAAAGGCATCTGGGGAAGATTTCAGTTTAAGACAATTCCGGAAGGAGCAGGGAGAAGAGGAATCAAAGCAACTTGTGTCTAATTAGATAGCTAAATGGTATTGCATTTACAGATCACATCCATACAGCAAGAGAGACAGTAGCCCAGCACTGAGAAAGGATTAGCATCAAGCAAGAATCACTCTCAAATACTCAGCCTGAACTCTGGGCAGCCTTTCCAGTACTTAGACAATCAGTCACATAGCTACTGCACAGACCAGCTTTATTTTACTTTGTTTCTTCTTTAAGAAAAATAACAATTTATAGTCAAAGTATTTTTTTTTTTGTAAATGAGAAAATCGGGAAGTGTATGAACCAGATGCATATCAAGAAAAGTCATAATGTTCTGTACCCTATCTAATCAATTAATGATGGATTAGACAGAGGTGGGAAAACTGAACAAGCTATAGGACCATTCCAATAAGTCTACAATTTTTAATACCAAGTAAATCTGTGAATTCAAGTCCCGTGGTTAAAACAGCCTGTCTGTTAATATAAGTCAATTAGATTCAGAGCAATTATTTCCAATCCGTATTTACTTCAACTCTGTGCATTGTTTCAGATGCATGTAACGTGTTGTAAACTCTCCCTGTGATCTTTCCTAGAATTTTATTAGCTGATCTGGAAAAACTCTGCCTTTGCAAGACAGCCTATGTAGATATTTGTGTGATACTTTAGATTTTGACACCTAGAAGGCCAGCTCTCTTGTTGTTACCTTTGTGTTTCTTCATCATAGAACCACAGCTTCAACTGTAACTCGGGGTCAGTCACTTCTTCTCTCTCTTCTACTGTTGCCAACCACTTGCCTTGTGGACTAAACGCAACTTTTACCAAGTCAGCTTGGTTTAAACCTGCCTGATGAATGTATTGTCGTTGCACAATATCCAACTGCAAAACAACAAGAGCAAAACTAAATTCCAAAATTCAAATGGAGATTCAGAGATATCACTCATAAAAGCATGGAGAAATTATGTTCTGAAAGCACCGATTAGAACTGACTAGGCTGTGGTATAAAAAAACCCCAAATGTGAGGAAAGCGTAATTAGGGCATGTACATTCCCCAATAACGCTAAGTATAGGAAAGAAATTTAATAAAAAGAAATATATTTTAGAGGGATTTTACCTAGAAATTTTTGACATTTAACAGGAACAGCACACTGTTTTGAAGTATTTATTCAACTGTCAACACTTGGCTATGCTTAAAAAGTAACAAAAGTTTGCGGCAAAGCTGAAAACATCTCAGCTTGGAATCCAATCTCATGGTAAAGCTGCTGGCTGTTTTCCTGTTCGCCATATTAAGCCTTCAAAAAGTTAAAATCTTAGTTCAAGCCCATCCAACTTACACTGAAGAGCTGTTGGTCACTTTGTAGACAATAGAACTGCAAGTGGCCAGGCTCTCCATTCAGGACCAAAGCTTTGGTTCTAGGATCAACCACTAGACCAGTCTTGACATCCACACCTGGAAACAAAAATAAGATGACAAACAACCTAAGATAGGAAGTGACACATTCTGCCCTCTAAGTGGAAGATAAGTGTTATTGCACTTACTTTTGATTAGCCCTTGAATACTTTTGGAAAATCTTAGGTTGCTGTTGACTATTGTGATTCCTGAAAGGAAAAGCAGACAAAGTCTCGCAAAAGGCTTCTGCAATCTAACTGCAAGCAGTCATCACACAAATTCACACAACTGATGAAAGAGTGAAATATCACTTCAAGCATCTGTTCTTTCAGATCAATATTGAACTTTTATGTAGCATCTAGTTAATTAATCTGAAATGAACAAAATAAAGCTCACACACATTTGCATTCCATTTTGTGTTAAGCGATACTTAAAATATATTTTAGCTTACTGTTGTCTGCGTGCAAGGTGCAACAGAGCGCGCCGTCAGGTGACACAGAGATGTATTCAATAGGAGATCCCAAACGAGGAAGGAAATCCTTCTGACAGTCTGATTCATTGTGCCACAGAACTAGAACAGATTCAACTCCACCGCTCAGCAAGCTGGTTCCTTTGCCAGTAAAAAAAAGTGCAGTTATAGGTTTTGGTTAAAAAAAATATATCATCAGCATATGTGTTTACAATGACAGAAAAACATCGGTTTCTCAAAAACACATCTTAAACTGTCATATACAAAGCAATCATCCCTCCTATCTAGCCTGGGCAATACACATGGATATATTTCTCATTATCCCATGCTGAATTGCTTAGAGAAACATGGATTAAGCAACAAGAATTTGTGCCTACAGTAAAATTTAAACAATGCTTTGGGAGCAGTAGATCCCATTACCTTCTGAATCAGCTGAGTATTTGCATTTGAATATAGCTGTATTGTTCTCCTTCTACCAGCAATACTTTGCAGTAAGAAATAGCCTAAGGAGAATAGTTCAGATCACAAAACTCAGATAAAAGTTAACTAGATTTTTGCCACTAGTTTTGAGCTCCGACAAGACTGGCTTGTTTTATTTGATTGCAAATAAGACTCTGGCAAGAACTCACCACTATTACTGATGAAAGGTGGGGGGGAGAGTGGAGGTGGGGGAAAAGAGGTAAGAGGAGGGGTTAGATTTTACATTCTACCATAGAAGATAGACATTTGACATTATGAATGCCAATCAAAAATTATCAAAAAATAACAACTGCTTCCATTTTTATTTCAGATCTTTCCTGGACATATTTAAAAGTCTAGATATTAATTTACTAGTAAATGGACAAATTTGAATTTCTATTCATTTTTCCTTCCCTGCTGCAACTCTTTGACTTTGAGAGGTTTTTTTGTTTGTTTGTTGAGGTTTTTTAGGGGAGTTTTTGTTTGGTTTTTTACTCACCCTCGATAGAAAAAGCTAGATCCATGACAGTATCATGATGCCAGTGCAGTGTGGAAAATGTGTACTCCTTCTTGTGGTAGAAATTCCTCCTGTGTGGGGAGGAATAGAACAGTTCTTTAAATCACATCAACAACAGAAAATGAAAGGAAATATAGAATTGAATCAAGTATACCATCCTCTAAATTCTAGACTAGAGTTCTTTGTATGCTCAAGTGATGCAAAGGGAGGGAAGGAACTACACTAGCAGGTCTTTGGCGCCTTTCTGGTGCACACCACGCGTCTTGGACATACTGAGCAACTCAGTGCTGCACAACAACTTGCCAAGCATACTGTTCTTAACCCCACAACTCCACCTGCATGCCCTCCCTAGAACTCTACTTGCCCATACAGAGTTATTTCAGCTGCTCCCACATTACGTTTTTCAAATACAGTTTAGGTTTGTGGAGCATAGCATAACAGGAATATTTTCCCATTTGACAATAACCTGAAGCTGTACCCTGATGTCAATGTCAGACTGCAGGTTTTTGCCATTCTTTGCTCATTATGACTTCTGAAAATGGCAATGCTGAGGACGAATTAGGCAGCTTTGCTCAGGTTTCACTTAATTCCTATGGCCACATCAGTTTCTGGGGTACACAGTTGAATCAAAATGTGCATACCAGAGGCGAATCTTCCCATCAGCACTGCCAGTTGCAATGCAATCCTCTGTAGGATGGCATGCTATGCAAGTGAAGTGATTGTTTCCACCTTTTGTCTTCGTTGCACTTACAGAAAACCTTCAAGAATTAAGGAAGTAACTTTATTTATACAAGTTATAACAAAGCTTCAAAAAGATCAGCTAATACACATAAAGATAATTCTGACTAGCACAATTAAACATGTACTCTACAAAAAATAGCAAGACTCATTTTTCTCTTTATTTCATTAGTTCTTTGCCTTCAATCAAGCTGAAAGATTTTCCCTTCTCTCTCTTCTTCCACCCCAGCTTTGTCCCCCTGCCCCTATTTTTGCCCTGAGCAAACTATGTCACTTCTTTCAGTCCAGCATCAGCCTAAGCATCTACCTGAAAAAAAACCATGCCTGAGCTGAAAAGATAAACTACAATATCACTGCAGCACCTCACTGTGTGCCTCTAAGGGAATGTTCTTATGTAGCGACTACATCCCCTCCAGAATAAAACCAAATGGTTGCTGAGAAAAATAAAATGTACGCACACATCACCAGTTAACAAACATTTATGATATATTGTACTGAATCATTTTCTGACATTTGCATTCTTACCTGTTCAACTGTTTCTGTTTAAAAAAATAAACTTGGAGATTAAGCTCCTTCACTGATGCCACGTACTCACCCTGTTAATAGTAAAACAGCAATTTAGGACGTACAGATTATATTCTTACACATTAAAGAAAAAAAAATCACATATCACAACAAAGTACTTAAAATTGGAGATAACATACAAACCAATGGTAAGTAAGTATCTTCCTATTATAAGTGTTGCGTTTGTGTTTTTATAAAAGAAAGTACAGGTCTTACAGATTCATTTAACTTCAGTTTTGTTTCAGTGCTACTGTGTTTGTATAAAAGCATAAACAGCATATAGTTAACTTCAGAGGAAAATAAACCCAACCAACCCACACCCTACACAAGAAAAAACCCCAAAAGGCAAATATACTTCTCTTCCAAATGCAATATGCTTTGGTGATGCATCCACATCATCCAAAACCACCGACAATTCCTTGGCTTCCACATCTTGGCCTGCTGCTTTTGTCAGCTTTACTGAGACCAGCTGGAATGTATCTGACCAAAGAAAAATCTGTTATCCAAAGGCTTTTATGAACAAGTTTATGTACACCCCTTACAAAGGAGATTTACACCCCTTCTACCTTAAAACTAACATGCTAGTACCTTCCAATATTTTTTATAAGTTTGAAAAACTTTGTAATGCCTTTGAAAAAAATAATTGTTTCAGATATTTTGATTCAAACAACAGTATTGAAGCAGAGGGCTAGACAGTGGATACCAGTGCAACTGTAAGCAGAAAGCAATAAAAGCTGCATAATATTTTCTCTTGCTCTGAAGTTACATTTGCACCAAAATAGTAAGGTCAAGCTATATTTATATTTATTTCAGGCAGAATTCTAGTAAAATTTATGTAGGCATGCTGTTAATTAGGACAAGTCTATTTATGTTAACACTGCTTAAGGTAGAAGAGTAGTCTCAAGTACTGCAGCATCCCTATATCATGGTAAGCAGTGCTTAAAGATTTATTCCATTTACAACATCAGATACACACAGTATATGCTTCAAAAGTGAAGATAAACACTCATCTAGACAAATATTAAAAAAGAGCATAAAATTAAAACAGAAACAGGGGCACACAATGTATGACTGCAGACACCTGTCACAGGATTTAAGAAATATTTTCAAAATTAATACATTGAACCACATTCCTGCAGCATACCGTTGACTGACATGACAGTAGCTTAGACACAGAGTGACTTGGCTGACAAGGACGATGTTGATCATACACTACCTCTTTCACCGCTCTTTGGAATGATAACAAACACTGAGTCCTCACAACTAGCAAGTGCATACAGTGCCAGAAGTTTGGGTCCTACACTGAAAGTCTGAAGAAAAAACAAAAAGCAGCTCAATAACTATTACACTTGTGCATATGGTTTTCAACAGTGAACACTAAGTTTTTGCAACAAGGAAAACACACATGCTTTAAAGAAACTTCCATCTATTAATTAAAATTCCCAATGCTAGGACAAATATAAATACCTTTACCCTATCAGGGACTAATACAAATGACACATCCATCAATTGCCACATTCCATTACTGCCATAAATAGATGGTTTTTGGGCTGTGTTAATGGCAGAACACCACATCTCAGACTGATCTGTGCCCATTTGTAATAACAGCTGCAGAAATCCTTATTCTGCTATCAATGGGTCAAGAATAATATTGACATGTGCTTAACAAGAATAACCCAACTCACTTTAATGGGGATCCCATCCATGAAGTCCCACAGCTTAATGCTGCCATCAAGAGAGGAAGAATAGAGCTGAGGGAAAAAAATATACATTAGCTAAAGTAATACATCAAAGCCAGCTTTTACATAAAATCACAGCTTAAAGTTGAAGGCATGATCAATGAAACTGCAATTCTAAGCAGCTAAATAATCAAAAATACATGACAGAGCAGGTCTGTGCTGCCTTTACAGAAAGTGCAATAGAAATACAACACTATTATTCTAGCTTGAAATCAATATTTTCATGAAGTGTGAAAAAAAACAGGTATTTGTGTTTAATGACTTGAGACTAACAGAGCATGCACAGATATCCATTATGGGAACAGCTATTAACATTGGCATCAGACTTCACACAGGCAATATGCAGACACAGCCCATCTTAGCAAACAACTCCTGTTCACATACAGACATCAAAACCCCAAACAATCAGAGAGCTGGAGAAGGAGCAGCAGGAAGAGGGAAGGCAGGCTGCCGGCAGACAGCGCGCCACTGGGCTAACGGAAGGGATTTAGTCAAATGCCCCATCCCTGGAGAGGTTCAAGGCCAGGCTGGATGAGGCTTTGGGCAACCTGGGCTAGTGGAGGGTGTCCCTGCCCGTGGCAGGGGGGTTGGGACTCGATGATCTTTAAGGTCCTTCCCAACTCAAGCCCGTCTACGACTCCAGGCAGATTTTAGAGAAACATCACCTCAACAACGCCACAGCCGCTTCCCAAACTCCAGCCAGCCCCGGACCCCCGGCACCGCCCCCGCGGAGGCCCGTAAGCCCGGCCACGCAGCCAGGACCCCCGTGCCCCCAGACCTGCATGTGGTTGCGGGGGTTGAGCTGGATGCCCGTCACCCGGTCGGCGTGGCCGCCCATCAGCCGCAGCGTCTCCTCGGTGGCCAGGCTGTACATCTTCACGAAGTCTCCGGCGGCGCAGAGCAGGTACCTACCGGGGGAGCGCAGCCGTTACCCGCGGCACAACGGGCCCAACCACCACCGCGGGCGCGGCGGGCCGCGGGACACCAGCTAGCAGTCGCCCCTGCTGCGGGCCGCGGCCCCACTTACTTGGAATCGGCGGAGAAGACGGCCCTGGCACCGTGGAGGGCGCTGCCACCGCATCTCACCACGCGCAGCGGCGCCGGCGCCACCATCTTCCCTCGGCGGAACCCGCGACCTTTCACCCCGCCCCTCAGCGCGGCCGCTCTCGCCTCCTGTTCCGCCGCGGCTCTATGGTGTCCGGGCCTCGCGCTAAGTTCCGCCCGCCACTATCATGGTGGCTGGGGCGCTCTCGCGCCGGCGTTGGTTGGCTCTTCGGCTGTGACGCGCGCTAAGGGCGGGCTGCTCGTGGGCGCTCGCGGCTCCTCAGGGTGCTCCGGCGGCCGTTAACGGTCGCGTTGGGCGTTCCTGTCAGAGGCGGTGAGTGAGGGGAGCCCTGGGACCGGTGCTGTTGCTGCCTGTTAGGGAGAGCCCGGCTGTCTGTCGAGTCCAGCCGGCCCGCAGAAACTTCCCCTCGCTCTCCCCTGGCCCTGGCAGCTCTTCTCCGTTCCTGTGCTGGAGGGACTGAGGGACCCCTGAGGGGGAACCCGGCAGCCGGGGAGCAGCGGTGCTGCCTAACTCCAGCGGTATCGGCGGGCTGGCGCCTGCAGGTGTGTGGCGCCTCTGGTTTCTCTTGGTCACTCAAGCACAGGGGTTTGTTCTGGTCCCCAGGGGTGGCTGCTGAAGTCAGGCTATAGAGGGTTGTGCAGGCTGCTAGGCAGCTGTAAGGGAAAGCCCTCTGGCTGGGTCTAGAATTGCGCGGGAATGGTAACCTGAGGGGAAAAGTGCGTACTTCCCTTGTCTAAGGGGGCAGAAAAGGTCGGGCAGAATAAACTGATAGATATGCTTTGTTAAAACCCCAGTTATTCATTGACTTGGACGAACTGTGAGTTTGCGGAGTTACTTGAGGACATAATGTTCTCACGTCTGAAGGAAAACTGTCAGAAGAGATCTAACTGTCTGGAATAAGGCATGATTTATGGTGTCTGGCCCCATCTGCTTTAGAGTAGCGGTTACAATTCTTGCACAGCTGTGTACTTCAGGCTGCTGTTGACACTATTGAAACAATCTCTGGTATGCTTGTAATTGATTTTTAAACAGTCCCACTTAAAATAACAATAAAAATAGGTGCACTCTGGAGGGCTAGTTGTGATTGTCCTGCTGTAGGCTAGGTTGCGTCCTTTTCATAATTGTCGACTTAATTCTAGTTTGGAGGTTAAGCGAGGATCGTGGGGAAGGCAGTGCACGCAGTGGAGTGTTGTGGTTATAGGGAACTGGGTATGGGTGTGAGAGAGCACAATGCATCCAGAAACTTGACTACTAATCTCAAATGCTTTAACAATTAAACAGTATGCACTTTCTGGGGCTGAGAGCAGAATTTACAAGTTCTGTTTAATTACAGTTGCTCGTCTTAAACGGCTGAGTCATTGTCTCATCATGGTGAATATTTTAGAAAGTGAAGGCAGATGCGCTCTAATACCCTTCGTGCGTTGGGCAGTGTGACAGTATATGAGCCACAGATACTGAGCAAAGCCAGAGTTCTATGTGGGGGGAAAAGAAAGGTCCCTAGGAAAAGATAGTACCTTTAATTTAATCTACATTAATTATGTGAATGGGAAAAGTCTTATTATCTCTTTAGTCTGAATCTACGCTAAATCTAGTCAAGCCTTATTAAAACCTGGAAACTTGGCCTCTTTAGCTTTCTGCTTGATGAAAGAGAAAGGCAAATACCTTGTGCATCTTAATGCATATGTCTTTATTATACTCTTGTAGTGCACGTATAATTTGATCATTTTAAGAAGTCAGTCATTAACTTTGAAGATACTAAACTATGTGGAAGTCAAGACTACCCTCAAACCAAGGAGGTAGATGTCAGTTCTACTATAGGAACACAATCCAATTCACTGGAATATTTAGAATAGCACTTCTAATATATTTGGACAGCATTAATTAGCATAATGACACAGTGCACCTACAGATTAATATATATATGTATATCATAACTATCCAATGGTCTTTTGCTACTGAAATCACATTAAGTCTTGCTGCATTACAGAGTTCTAATGTTTAAGCATGAGAAGGAAAATACGAATTAACTTGTGCTGCTGGAAGCAGAGAAACCCAGTGCTGAAAGCAGTGACTGTGCTGTGGGAACAGTGTTCTGCACTGGTACTCGTGGCATATGGTTTATTTTATCTATCTTTTCTTCTACCCTATGCAATATGTTCCTTTTCTAATCCTTTCTCTTTTTTAATTTGAACTTTGTACTGCCATGTTTTCATCCATTTGACTGTCTTTCTACTATTATGTTATGAATAAAGAAATTTGAGCCTGAAAACGTTGTCTCGTATTTAATGAATGTAAGGTTATGGGTACAATTTATGATCAGGTCTCCCTTCAAGAAACAACTGATAGTATTTTCACTTTTTTTCATTTTTAAAAAGTCCAAAAGATTTTCATTTTCAAAGTTAAAACAGTTGCCATAAATTTACTAACAGTCCTGCGTGTGTTAAAAAAAATTAATTCAAATTCTTTGAGTTCAGTGTCATAACCTTTTTTTTTTAAGTGGGAAAATGTGACTTGCTGCAGAGGTGTATAAAGAACTGAAACTACTGACTTGTAGCAGTTTGGGGGGTTTGAGGTAGTAGGAGATGCTGAAAGTATCTGGTTTGTGGTATTCAAGTAAGTAAGGAGCAAAAAACCTGTTGTTTGTTTTTGTTTGGTTAAGTCGGGGCTTTATATGTCTTTCTGATTTATTGTTTTAAATTTACATTTCCAGTATATAAAATTAATATGTTTGTCAGTGCAAGTCTGAAGAAATTTGCCTTTGTCTCTCCTGAAGTAATGTTTTGATTCAGTAAGAGTTCTAGTGCTTCATGGTTATTTATGAGGAATTAATTTGTTACTCTTTTAGAAGTGATTGGAAGTACTACAAGGTGTAATTTTTACAACTCTTATGTATTGCAATGAATGGAGCCAATAGTCTGAGTATTGGCCAAAGATTTAAAATTCACTGTGTGTAATTCTAGGTAAATTAGTTGGAGAGAATGCTTTTATAGTTCTGTGACATTTATTTTTGATATTTTACATTAAAATAGAATTACTTATGAATATGTTATCATCCTTCCAGACAAAAAGGCAAGTGTTTTCTAGTTAGTGTTACTAGTTAGGTTTATGTACCTAGATTGTAAATTTCTTAATTGTCCAAACATTTGGGAAAGCCCACATAAGTAATACAGTGGAAAAAAAACCACAGCTCTGACTTCAAGGGAGCAGAATGACAGCTCCTTGGGGCAGGTGTGATGTGCTACTGTGCCATTGTAATTCGTGAAGTCAGTAATGCAATCTAGGACAAAAATTGTTTTGAAAGGCTGATTATATTTTACAGTTGACTTTCTTTTCAGCAGATTTATTGATTTCTTGGACTTTACTTCATCTCAGCCTTGCACCATAGTAGAATATATAGCTGCGTGTCATTGTCTGTAGCTGTGTGTCATTGTCTGTTCGGAAGGCTGCTCAAAGAGAGCTACCATCAGCTCTCTTGCTCTCCCCTGCAAAGCCGCTTTACTACTGAAATCCCGAGTGGTCGAAATTTCAGCATGAGGGCAATGCATCTGGTACATTTCAAAATCTGATCTATTTGTAAACTCCAGTGTTGATCTTGGATGTCTTTTTGTCATCATAAACAAAATAATAGAAAAATTTGCTGATAGTGACAGGCCTGCCATTTTGTGATTATTTCCCCCCCCCCCCCAACTAGCTTGTGGATTGCAGAAAATAGAAAAGGACTCTGAAATTTATGCCTTCCAGTCTTCTGTAATGAAATAAGAGATAAGAAAGGCTTCTTGTTTCAATAATTCCATCATTTAGGAAGATATGTGACAGAGTCAAATAATTGATTACTAATTTGCCTGTGTAAACTTGCTTAAAGCAAAGGCAGTGAATTCATATGTTAATTTCCAGTTTGGGCAATATATTTATTAGAAGATAAATTACACTGTTTTCTGTTCTGTGGCACATGAAAACTAGGATCTCTTTTATTTACTAAAAGAAAATTTAACATGACAGAGATTATAATTAAGTATGTGACAGGGACAAACACCGTTATGGGAAGTGCCTATAGTGGACCACATCAGTAGTTTTCTTTCTCAAGTTGGGAAAGCAGCTCTTCCTACAGAGGAAGATCGGTTTATAATCAAGACCATGTCCCCGTTATAATGATTCATAGCTGCCGTGAACACTAGAGGGTGCTAGAAGAATTACTGCAACATTAAGAACTCAGTATTTGAAGCCCAGTATACCAGAAAAGTGGAACTTGCTTGAGCTGTGGTGTCCCTTAGAAGTCTCTGTTCCACCCCAGTCTTGCCATGAACAGCACACTCGTGTTCTGCTACTGCCTCTGCTGCAGTCAAAGGGAAGGCAGTGACTTATAGTGCGTCTGTTGTATAACATACTCTGTTTCATTAGCAGTGTTAACAGATGATAGCATCTTGTGTGAGACCATGAAAACATCAACATGTCGTTAAAAAGAAAAAGCATAAGAAGAATTAAACTGTAAATGCTCATCTTCATAATTGTTACCATGTGTAGTAGTGATCCTGACTGGAAGACCATTGTACATCGAGGAGTTAGTGATCCATGGTACAATTGAGTATGCCCAGGCCTGTGCTGTGCAGCACTGTGGGCCTGTGTTGGGTCTCACAAATCCCTTGGCCACAGGATGAACTCAGTAGGCAGCAGGAGACAGCCTGCCAGCAGCTCCTGCCCAGTCTGTCCCTTCTGTTTGGCAATGGAAATGACCAATAGAGTGGTTTTCTTCTAAGAAAATGCTATGGCAGGGTCTTCATGCCTGCGAAGGGAGAATCTTCTAGGGAGGGGGTTTGCCCAGCAGCTGCATGTGGACCAGAGGCCTGTTTGATGCCACACTGACAGGGTTCCCACCATCTAAAGTGATTTAAGATTAATTAATACTATTCTTTCCTTATAATGTTAGCCCTTAAGAATAGCATTTTAAGTGATACCTTACAAAGTCTGAGAAGCTTTCTTACTGAGATCATAATAGACTAGCACCTCCTGGTGCAAAATATCCCAATAAAATTATTTTAGCTAGTATTTTTTATTTAAAACATGAATCATTTAAACTAATAATTTTTTCAAATAAGTTTTGCTTTGAGACATCTCTAAATTGAGGGACTAAGTCAGCATGTGACAAGAATGAGTAGAGGCAGGCTTTATAAATGGAAATTTGAATTTTGCTAGCGAGTCTGAAGTTGGCCATTTAAATAGTTTCATCTCTTTGTATGCTTTGGTCTCTGGTAAACTGTGAAACAGAGTAATTAGTATACTTTCAGTTTAATTTTAAATAGTTAATTTTGCATCTACTGTTCTCTTGAAGGTTATAAGAATATTTAATACTACAGTGTTCTTGATTATAACATCATCCCGTAATACTTTAATTTTATAAGTTTTTTAAGTATCTTGGAAATATTGCCCAGTAAGTACTCAAATTTTTGAAGTATATTTAGTTTGTCAGTAGAGCTGTCTGGAATTTTTGTTACCAACATTTATCATAAGGAGGTATCAGTTGCCTAGCAGAGAGGTAATGACAAGGTGACAAGCCTTGCAAATAAAAAAATGGAGAATTAATGTTAGAATTTGCCAACATGGATTTCACTGACATTTCTTCCCATTTCATGAATTTCTGGATTTTTATATTGTAATGGTGAAAAAGGGAATAGGCTTTGTTTTCTGACCTTTTCTAGCAGTTAATAATATCTTCCTTTTATGGAAATAGTAACAACTACAGTAAAAGGCCAGCAGAAGCTCACCTTTTGGTGGTATGGACGTGCTTGATCTTCATTCACTGGATTCTGTTTTTCCCTTTGGAAAGGACATTCTGTGGAGACGTGGCACCACCTGAACTCCATACCAGTACGGCTGTGCTTTTGTTTGTAGGGTGTGAATAGTCTTCCAGCCTATGCATGTGGCCTGCAAATGGTCCTATGTATGTGTTGTCCTGTATGTCAGTGTCGTGGGTTAAGCAGAGCAGAGTTAATTTTTTTTTTCCTTTTCCCTTCTCTTCATAAATAGCTAGCAAGAAGCTATGTTTTGGATTCCTGCTCAGGAGAGAATTGATAAGAGAAGAACATTTATAGTTATTGCTAGGATGTTGCTATTTGTTCTCAAGGACATACATTCAGCCTTTTGGGGGGGAAGAGACAGTCTGGCTTCTAGCCTGGGATTTGCTTTTCGGTAAAGATTGAGAAGCAGACTGACCAATTATTCCATCCCATGCACGTCATACCCAGTATATAGAAGAAGACTCTTCTAGGAGTACTGGCTTTCACTTCCGCATTCGTCTCGCTTTGGGGAGCCTGCGTTCGCTCTCCCAAGGCCTTTCCCCC
>WKFP01015431.1:530413-544292 GCA_011057875.1 Pterocles orientalis
GGCTGAGCCTTTTTCACGGGGGGGGGGCAGCATAATTTGTATCACCTATTCTCTCCCTCCTTCGGGGCCATTGGCTAGGAGTGGGCTGGGCCTTTGGTCATCAGGTGGGGAGGGGTAGTATCACTGTGTATCACATTGCATCTTTGTATATAGTATTATTTCTAATATTATTGTAGTTTAGTTATTAAATTGTCCTTATCTCAACCCACGAGTCCTCTTTGCCATTTACCTCTTTAATTCTCTCCCCTATCATTGGGTGGGGGCAGGGATTGTGTGAGCGGGTGTGTGTGGTTTGGCCCCCAGCCAAGGGCCAACCCACCACAGTCAGTTTTTAAAAGCTATGCATCATCCGCATTTTACGCATCTGTATGTGCCTTATACCAATGTAATCATAGAAGAGTCGGGGCTTGTGGAAGCTTGAGGAAGCATGTGCCTGGCAGATAAATTGCCAGGAGTATATTCTAGATGGACCCAATGGAGAGAGTGGAGCCACAGTGTTAATCCACATGTATTTTACAACTCGTTTTTGCTCATTGAAAAATAGCACTTCTGTGATGGCAATGCCAGTTGAATCCCATTGCTTTTAACTGCTTATTACTACTAGCCAGATGTAGAGGTGCAATGCTGGTTTTGTGTTCTGGCATCTCTCCACTATTCTGGTAATGAAAGAAGCTCTGAAATAAATAAGTCTTTCATAATCAGCCATTACACTGAATGACTTTAAGTTACTTTATCGATAAGACATTGGCTACTGCTGGACATTTTTTCCTTTCCACAAAAATGAAAACAGAACAACTTGTAACTTCCTAAACAGATGTCGAGTATACCGAAGATACTGTGGTAAGGAAAACAGAGCCTGCATCCTGAACTGAAACTGTTCTGTGCAGAGAATCTACTATAAAAAAAGAGGCATACTTTAAGAATGTGTTCTTCTGTGTGAAGATCTTGCTTCAAGGTTTTGTTCTCTTTAAATAGTGGCTGTTAGTAAGCAAGGGTACAGTTTGAGAAGAGTGGGGATCAAATGAGCCTCGTGAGCTTATTTCCCTCAAGCAGCTGCTGAATTTCTAGCGTTTCCTGTTCCATAATATCGTTGAAGATTTTTTTTCTTACCAGTGGCAAAGGAGGCCAAGATTTGTCCAGCTAGGGAAGGTGGGTCCTGCAATATTTACAAAAAGATTCTGGATTGAAAAGAGAGACTCTGTCTTTTAGAAACTTTGTGCTAGTATTCTAACAAACGTTCATGGCCTTTTCTCTGATCCAAACCAGCTGTAACTATGCATTACTGTGTGTAAACAGTGTTCTCCTGCTCTTAGTGTTTCCAACCACAAAGCAACAGATTGTAAACTTTACTGTTCTCTTTTCATCTGACTTGTGTTACTTCCCTACTACTAATGATCACTCAGTTTTCTAAATCCCATCCCATTCCTGTTGAAACCAGCAAGAACAGGGCCCAGCAGTGAACTACGTGCCCAGTGACTGGCAGGAAGCAGGCCCAGACTGTCGTCCCAGTTCAGCTTTTAGCGCCTTTGTGAAAAGTCTCATTGTAAAAACTTGGAACTCATGGAGAAAAATGGTACTTTTTTGCATTAGTTCATTAGAATTAGCTGCCTGCACTATTTTTTTGAGAAGCAATTCAAAAATCAAGCATAGGCTCTTATTTTTTCAGTGTTTTCATTAAATCCTTTAAAAATATTTCTGAAGAGAGGTGGTTATCTTTAATGGGAGAAACTTTGAGAGAGGCCTCAAAGGTTCATAGATAAGATCAGTGGGAATGATGCTTTGGAACTGGTGGGTGGCCTGTCCCACCTAATGTGATAATAATTGGTCAGGTCATGACACACCTCTTCTATTGCAACTAGTAGGGTTTACCTATTTTTTCCTCTCACCAACTTCTCATGAGAAATGTATCCTCTGCTTTCTTTCTGCATTTTGCTTTGATGTTTCTTTCATGCCATGGCATTTGTCTGGCAGACGTGGGCTGATGCTTGCTGAAGGGTATGTATCCCTTCCTATTTACAGGTCTCTTCTGAGATAAACAATGCCAACAGAACTCCAGTTTATAAGTATATTCAAGTTGAGATAAAGCTCATTTCCCAAAGTACTTCTAAGAGCTGAGTCCAGATGCCTGTTGGTAAGGTTTGGGTTTTTCTCTTGCAGCTGTGGAATGGATTTTTTGAACAGTTATATTGAGTTTCAAAGCAGGGAAAACCGTTTTGTTGCCAAGTGGCTGTTACCATGATTTCTACTGAGAGAAAAATGTGGGAGGGGAGAATAAGTCCAAATTTACTGTTTATTTCAGCATTGTGTGGTGTCTTTTAGTGCATAATGTTTTTATTATTCTGAGTAAATGCTTCTGCTTTAAGTACCAGGAGAAAACCAACATAAACACCTCAAACCACGATGTATCCTGAAGTGAGGTTTTTTAGCTATTAGAATAGCTTTGTATTTTAAAGTCTATTGGACTGACAAGTGTAAGTTAACAGGAGACTATCTCCCAGCTTACATGCAAGTAACAGGTTAAGTGAATGTGTGAAGTGTGGTTTAGGCATGACATCCTCCAAATTCTCTCCTGCCTAGCCCACAGTTGCTCAGTTGTACTGCTGTGTGCCTATGTTTTTCACAATCTTAATTCTAACTAAAGTATCTTATAAAATAGGATGCACATATTAATCTGTTACATACTTTACATACCCTTTCCCAAAGTTTACTAGAACTTGGTAGCTGGTGGACCAATATTGTCTTTGGGTTTAGGTTCATGTTACCTTTAGCAGTTGTTGCTGTCATTCATGTTGCTGATGTTTTGTAGCTTTTATTGGCACTTTTTTTTTTTTTTCTGGAGACTGTATGTTATATTGGCACAATGTGCTCCTGATGCACATGTTGTATTTGCAGGGCACTGGCAGAGTAGAAAGTTCATAGTAAGGAGCTCCGGCTGATTTCATGACTTAGAAGGAAGTTACTGTTTCAACGAACTAATAAGGATAGGGCCCTATTTTTGCAGGCAGAAGTAGCAACATCTTTGCTGTCTTCAAGTGGTGGCAGGTCTTATTGAAAGATTCTGGCATGAGTACTTGCATGAACTTCTGGACTTATTTAATGACAGCCTTGAGATGTATTTCTGCAGAAAGAACCTGAGGTTGCTACAAACCATGCTTCTGGTCCATGTGGGCCTGAACACTGTAAAATAAACCTACTTTTAGGAGTTACAGAACTGGTGGAGTTTACTAGGTATTTGATACAATGTATAATTAGTTAAATGGAGGTGAGAGAAAACACACTGTGGAATGAAAGCATTTTTTGGTGTACCTTGGTGTTCATGGACACCAAGTCATCCTCCTCTTCCAAATTATACTTAATCTAGTTCTGCTATCTTCCTGTTGGACTAAAATGTCTTGTTTTTATGAATAAACACCTCAAATTGTACTGTTTTATGACGTCTGGGTCCATTTATGCCAATTAAAATTCTTTAGACATTATGGTAAATTTAATGTTAATCTGATTTACCTGTTTTTTGCATACTTGTTATTCCTGTGAATCTTCATGAGACACCTGTTCCTCTAAATCCTTTCCCTGCGGAATTTTTAGTTGGAATTATTTGCTAATTTATGCTGGTTCTATTCCTTTTTTTTTTTTTCCTTTCATTTCAATGCGTTCTCCTATATTGACTATGTATTTGATTCATGGCTTGGTCTGGGTAAATTAGTACATCCTCAAGCTATTATGGTTTCCATGGCAGACCTACATTTGACCTTACTACTTCAGCTTTTATTCCACCCTCTTTGAAGGTAATTAATGTAAATTCTTGTGATATATTCTGTCTAGTTTCACTTCAAGATCCATAATAGGCTTGGCATTGTCTTCAGTGCTATTCTGCTTGTAAATTGCAGTAAGACTGGGTTAAATTTGTTTGTTTTTCTGAAGCCCATTGAATTTACTGTGCTACTGCTACATATTTCCTGCTTAGAAGTTTCCAAATTATTTTCTTACTAATTTCAAATTTTTGAATAGGTTCTTGATCAATATCAGAGGTAAAGAAACTGACAATCCCTAGCAATTCCTCTGTCTCTGAAGAAAAACGTCCCCAACACATTCCACAAGCTAGTGGATGGTATGTCCTGCTGTTTTGCTGCCTTAATAGGTGTCTGGATTGCTAATGTCCTTTAATTACAGTAAGATTCTGCCATGTGCCTACTTTTACCAGTTATATCGCCATATCGTGCAGGTATTTTCTGTTTGAAAAATTATTAAATAAGATTATATTTGACATTTGTGGATAAGTATTTTGCCTCTGTTCTTCCCTAGGACTTGCAGCTGTCATAATTTAGGAGAACTCATGGTTACTGGCTGTGAAAGGCCAGACGGCGCTCCTGCCAGAGCCATGAAAATCTCTTTGGTCAGCCAGCAGACTAGCTGTTGAGCAATTTGAGGCCCTCCCTTCCCCCAGAGATCAGGTATACTGTTACTTGCTTCCAGTTACCTCTGTGTGCAAGAGAAAAAGGAATCGGAAATGTTTAGTCTCTTCCATGCTGGTATAGGAGGAACTAAAGTACTTGGCTGTCAAGGCAGAGAGTTTGATAAGTACTCAGTTTCTGTATAAAATGTAATGTTTGTTAGCTGCATGATGACCTCTGTGGAATCTGTGCTCTTAAGTAGCAGGTCTGAGGAGCAGGACTGAAAATTAGTCTGCAGTGTTAAATAATCTTGTCCTAGAGGATGTGTGGCTTTTGAAATGTCCAAAATAGCCTAGGTTGTCAAAGTAAAATAGCAGAGGTATCTGCAACTTACTTTTTTGGCTAAATTTTCTTCCTCTGTTGAGCAATTATGTCTGCAGACAGAAAAAGATCCTGAGAGCACCACAAGAGTGGCTGCCAAATACAACAAAGCTTTCCTGTGCAAATCTAGAAAGCCAGGCTTCAGTCAGCCTCATGGCAAATGCTGAAACTTGCTTACATCTGTATTTTGTTTGAATGGGTGTGCTTCAGGCCCACGGAAGTATCCGTCAACTTTGTGGATTATGAGTTTTTAATTTAGATTTAAAAAAGGCAAATGGTGTTAGAGAATACCATATTAAATGTTTGAGTTAAATTTCATACAGTTCTACTTGGATGCTGCTATCTATTACTAAGAACCCACAAGCAAAAGAACTGTAGTACTATTATATTTCTAAACTATTTCCATAGGCAGTGCTGCAGGTTCTTCCTCTTTTCTGTGTCTTAAAGCTGATTGAATGTTAATGGATGAAAGGTAATTTCTGAGTGTTACTCTTTTGTAATGTTGTAGCAAGAATCATTTTTTGTTTCCATCACACTAGCAGACCTTGCTAGTTGTGTCTGGTAGGAAGTTATCTGGCACAAACTGGTTAGTTGGATAGTTTTCCTTCTTGTTCTCTTTTTTGGGTACATATATCGATGTCATAAGGATTTTTCACCTTCTTGTACCCCGCGTTGTTGTGGTAAGTCTGTTATGACTGTGTGCAGGAGGAGTAGTGTTTGGTTTATAGGTGTGTGGAAGAAACTGAAACATAAGCCAAAATAAAATATAATAAATATGACAGTTCTGCAACAAATCCCTATGTTTGATATGGACTGAAGTCAACAAAAATATTTTTCTCTGAAGCACACCATCTACACTTCAATTTCAGGCTAGGCTGTTTGCTGCCTTGGAAGTCCAAAGGAAATAAATAAGTTTTATACTTCATCACACTTTGGATTACACAAGCTTCCAGTACAGAGCCTGCTTTGACTCAGGATGTCCCAATGTCTAAAACAGTCACCTGAAACTAAAATGGAATAATCTTGGGGGGAAAAAAAAATCACTAAAGCTTTAATTCCTTTCTTATTTGTGGATGCATGTGTAATAATAATTTTTCTTCAAAACTTCAAGCTGAAAAATAGCTTTTGGTATCTATCAAGCATTTCCTTCAAATGTATTTAATATTTTATGATAGACTCCTAAGAGGCGTCTTAATGTTAGCTACAAAAGGATGAAAAAGAACCTCCTCAAGGACAAGAGAAAATTTTTTTGTTGAATAGGTTAGCTTTTTGACTTGCTGTGATTTTGAAAGCTAGAGGACAGCTGAGTTTTCCAGCAGCAAAAGAAGCAATGTATGAAAAATAGGGGGAGCTTCGTGACAGTGAAGCAAGATAATGTGAAGACAGAAATATCAACAGTCTCTTCTTTTGACAAGACTGAAAGGGCAATAGGTGAACAGAGCATATGATAAGTGAGGGAACAAATCTCAATGTGATGTTGCAGCTTTCTGACTCATTAAGCACGCCAGGAATTCTTAGAAGATCCTGAACAGAACAGTGGTACAATTGGGGGAAAAAGATGAGGCTTTTGGAAACGAGGGAAAGACAATGTTCAAAGGTGGATGTTGTAAACTCTAATAAGAGTCTGAAAAGTCAGGCTCTAGGTTGAAACTTTTGAGACTCGACAATGAGGAATGTCTTTCCCTTTGTGTCCCGTGCGAAAGGATCTGAGAAGACTAAGGTCAAGATACAGAAGATGGAATGTCATCAGCACACCAAGAAGCAGTTTATCCTTGGGGTGGAGGATAAGTAGAAGTACAGAGGACTAGAAGGGCATAAAACTAGACTACTTTCATCTGACGTTTCTGTAAGGATGATAACTAGCCCACAATTTAGAGAATCTGTGGAGACAGTTAAAGAGATCCTATACTATCAACTGCCTGTGCTGTGCAGGTGAAATTGGAGTTCCTAGTTTTCACCATTGTCTCCTGCTTCATTAGGCATAAAGTTACGTATAATCTGAAAAAATTAGAACTTTTAAATTGAACAGTGGAAATTGCCAGCCTAATCTTTCACAGATAATAAAATGAACATGTTCCTGGCAGCAAAGACAGGCCTCTTTTATCAGAGTCTTTGTATCCCTCCCGGAGGTTATTCACTAGCAATCTTACTACAGCAGGAAGTATGGACATCTAACTTGTCAGTTTGCAGTGAATAATCGGAGAATCACATGCAACCATGCTGTAATTGCATCAAAATGGACAAATTACTTATGAGGTAGGTACTACTTACCCTGAGTGGGAGAACAGAAGGAGGTTTACAGAAGTTTATTTCTGTATTGTCTGTGGCTGATGCAACTTCCATGGAGTAAAATGAAATTACCTGAGGGAGAGCTTGGTGATAATCCTTTCTAGGAAAGGACCTTGCCATTGGCAATGACATGCAGACTGGGAGGATACCAGACCTTTTTCTCTGAGGATAATATGGAAAGCATCTGTTTTCAGATGCTTTCATTAGGTCATTCCATTAGGAACGGAAGTGCTGGAAATGTTTTGACTGGGAATTATGCACTGAAAAGCAAATGCAGTTGTATTTTATCTATAAAATGGCTTTGTAATTCAAACAGAGAAGTTCACATAAAAATGTGGGCTACTAAGCATCTGAAACAAGTTCTAAAGTGTGCAGATCAAACTATAAATGAATTTGATAATTGCACCTTCAATTCTGATGTAAAATGACATGTGATAAGCATTTTTAGTTGTTACTCCATTTAAATTATTTCATGTGGAATCATTCTTACATTAAGTTTGAATTTTACCTAGAATTGATCAGGCCTGTTTTTGCTTGGGAGTAATGTTACTGTCTCATGATGCATGTATCTTAACAGATATATTTTCTATGTAATTTTATATGTGATAGTGAAGTCCTTCTGTTCTTTGAGAGCAACTTTCATAAATGCTGAAGTGCACTATGCTGACTTGATACATATACTGCCCCAGAGCTGAGGAAGTTATGATGACAGTGTCAGAAGTGAAGCATTCTCTTGCAGCAGATAGATCTGGGAAGAGGAGGCAGAGACAGGTTGTTTAACAATGTCTATGGTGCATATTACCAAAGTTTGCAGATGGCAGAAACTGGTGACATTATTATTGAGGAAAAGGACAAGTTACAGATACAGAATATTCTAGATCTCTGCATCAAAAGGGTAAAGTCAAATAAGGCATATTTCTGTCATGTAGATAGAAATGATTATCGTTGGTACAGGCACATGAGAACAGTCTGGGGAAATGGTGATTGTCTGTAGGAGCTGGAAGTGATGTATCATGAGGTGACTGTGAGGAACAGTTGTGTATGGCTGTAGCTAAGAGACCTAATTCCTCCTTGGAGGTGTCTGGGGAGGTCAGAGTAGTGCTTGCATTTTCTTACGTAATGTTTCCCTCTCAAGTTACTCAGTTGAAATGCACACAGTTTAAAATGTATTAAAGAAACTAAAACTAAGAGCAAGCATGATGTTGGTAAGCCTTATTCTCTCAGGTAACTAGATTAATATTGACAGAGAAGACCTGTTTGCCTGAACCTTGGGAGCAGTGTTTTCTTGCTTGCAAAGGCAAAAAAAAATTGCAAAAAAAAATTGAAAAGAAAAAAAGAAACTTTTGTGTGGTCTGAATTTGTTCAAAGCTTCAATGAGGGAGACTGGAGCAGCTTTCAGGGTTTGGTGTTTCTTTTTGTTGGGTTTGGGTTTGTTTTTTGTTTTTTGTTTGTTTTTTTTTTTTTTTTTTTTTTTTTTTTTTTAGAAATCCTGGTTCCTGTTCAAACTGTTAAAAGTATGGAGTTGCTGAAGCAGGGAGCCTCAGTGGGATGGATGCTAGTTTAACTGCTCTGCAGCTGTCAAGAGCATGCAACCTTGTTTCTGCTCACCTACAGCTTTTTGTGAGGCAATCTGCTGTGATCCTTACAGGAGCTGTAGAATATGATCAACTTATGTGACTGCTGTGTGCCTCCCCCTTGGCAGCTGCCCAGCATTCTGGCAGTGGGCTGAGGGACAAGCAGGCAGAGGAACAATTTGGTCATTTTTTCCACTGAGCTAACTGTTGAGCACCTTATATTACACACTGGTGTTTAATAAATTAGCTCCCAGAACGTGAGTGTGAGGAAGTTATAATTTATATACAGCAACAGGATATATGCCTCATCCCTGGAGGTGTTCAAGGCCAGGCTGGATGAGGCTTTGAGCAACCTGGGCTAGTGGAAGGTGTCCCTGCCCATGGCACAGGGCTTGGAACGTGATGATCTTTAAGGTCCCTTCCAACCCAAATCAGTCTACGATTCTATGATTAAATATACACTGCGCAGATTGCAGGTACTAAAGGACATCCCCGAGTATTTGAGTTTTAGGAAGAGTATACCTGTGATACATATTCTGGAACCACCATCAGATCATACTATTCTCTGTCGCTTATTAGCTCACCTTTATTTACATGGTTTCAGAATCCACTCCTCTGCTTTCTTTGTGCCAGCTCCTGGTTTTGGATTCAGGGGCAGCCTTGATTAAAGAGTTTACATGAAGTCAGCTCCTAAGTCATCTTTCCCACACTCTGGAAGATGCTTTGGCATAGAGGAGTGGCTGGAGCCTAATGAGTCATACCCAGCTGTTAAGTAAGATTTATGTTGATCAGTTAATTGCAAACATAATAGTGGCCTTTTTGTTTTCAATGAACTTAGTCTTCTACCTCCCTTTCATGAAAGTAAGTGTCCTTCAGCTCATTTCCAGCTGTGTTCTTTAGTTGCAGGAGACCTTACCATAAGTAAGGAGAATGTTGGGAATAACTTGCCCTTTGCCTAAAGGCTTAACTTTTCTGTTAGGCCTGTCCCCTGGCAAATACAAGATCTGCTTTCCAGAATGTGACGTCATATTTTTTAAAGAAAAAAAAATACTAATTGCAAACTGCACAAGCAAGAGGTCTTCAAGACAGTCTTGAAGACTGAATGAATTTCTTATAGTCCTCTTCACACCATAGTGTTCTCAATTTCAGTAAATTTGAGAAGAGTCTACAGACACTGTGTAGTCAAGAATCTTGAAACTATGGATTTAAGAGAAGTAAAAATACCCTAAAATCTGAAGCACCAGCCAAAACATATGGAGAAGCCTGCGTTATGCGTGTTTCCATTCAACCTTTAGGAGGGCAGCTGAGACTCTGGAAGATGACTTCTCTAAGACAAAACATTTTGCTTGAAATATATCACTTCTTGTTCTCTACTGAGACACAAGTGCCAGAATATTCTAACTTTAAAGTGTATGGTGCTTAGGTAGGAGAAGGGCAAAGCCTCATCCTAAATAAACTGGCTCCTTCTAGGTGTGCATTACTCTGTGTAGGAAAAAGATTGTCCTTCTGAAGTGAAAGATATACAGTAGCTGTTAACAAGAATGGCATTCAGTAGCTAGTAGTTCTCTAGCAGTGAATCTGTTGTGTTCCTTTTGTTTTGTGAATGCTAATGAACTACCTACGGATTGAAAAAAGAAGCATTGGACTGCTGTGTTTAACTTGCAGGTAAAATTTTGACATGAACATACATTGGGAGCCTAGAGCTACACTGGTTAATGGATATACTTTAACAACGTGTTCTGTAAAAGTATTTCTTGCCTATATCAGTCATCACATGTCCCACCATCTCTGAGTGGTGAAACTTGAGTTTACTAGTATTCTACATGTAGATTACTTGGGCATAAAAACTATGCTTTGATATTTTAGCTGTAGTTGTTTTGAGCATCTTCAAGCCTGTTTCTGTTTCCAGTGTTTACTCAGAGTGATGTCTAGTAGAACTGACCCTCTCAGAGAGTAAAAGAAGTATACAGCCCTCGCTATTCTTAAGGTGTTGCCTAAACACATTTCAAAGCCAATTCTTTAGAGGAAAGCAAAGTCATAATTCATCTGCTGAACAGGAGTAACTTTTTTCTAATTTTAGCGGAAAAAGCATTCCATCATGTTAGACCAGCCAAGCAAAGCTGTGATACGTTATTCATCAAAATAATATATGGGCTTTTAGTAGGAAAAAGAGAGGCTGGTATTCCTACTCAAGGTGGTATCCTGATGTCTTAGCTATACCACAAAACAGGTATTTGTATTAGTGGCTGTAACAGTAGGAGGTGAAATTTGATTGTTTTTTTCTGAGGTCTTATTTGAAAATCAGTGTAAACATTAGAATATATTTAGAAAACGGATTTCTGCTTATTTTGCATAAGCCAGATGCATACAGAATGCTCTCCTATATTAAATAGGGCAAAGTCAGCATATTCTAAGCACTTAACGTCATGCCATATCAAGTGACACTTTTCTTCCCAATTCTGAGTTTGTTCACAGCCACCTGTCTTCACAGTGAAATAGACATGATCCACCTGTTCCGAGAACCAGGCTTTAAAATTTATGATTACAAGTAGAGATATAAATGTTCACTTTTGGCTCTCTTGTGTTCAACTTTGGTGTAGGGGTTTGATACTCGTAAATATTGATCCCCTCCACGTAGCTTTTTTGACTTCACTGCACTATACAAAAGTTAGCTTTGTAAATTATGATGTACAGCTGGGGTTGATGCTAAAGATGTCTCAGCTGGAAAATGATTATACAAAAATGTCTCTTAAATATAACATGAAAAACCTTGTTATAATTAGGGTATTCCTGAGATGTCAGTCCCTACTCAATGGAACTGACTTGCCTCTAGAGCCTGCTGAAGATGCCAGTGTTTCCATGTGAAGAGCAGTGCCTAAGAGAAATAGGAGTGTGTGTGTGAGATTATAACCTGGAGTCTTAGATATTGACTTGAGCTCTGGGAGATGTTCTATGATATCATATTCTATGATTCTACGATGCCATAAAAGGTGGGAATGGGAGTAACTGGAATCCTCGAAACTGAATTTACAGCTGCAGAATAACAGCAGTAATGCTAGAATAAGCTTATTCCAGAGGCAAATTGAAAACAAAAGTATTTGTACATTGTAAACTTCAGACTAGTTCAGTTGTAAAGGCAGTTTTATGGGATATGCTTGCAAGCGAATGCACAGAAGAGGAAGTACAGAAATTCTGAGAGGAGCCACACAGTATACTGCAACTGATGTTGCTTCTTTTCATGCTGCACTGTTCTTTGCTAAACTATTTAGATAACCTTTGCAGTTCACAGACTCCATGTATGATCACCAAATGTCTTACTTTTTGAAGACAGGTTTGGGATTTTCTAGCAAAATGCTCTTAACACAAATATTTTGCATTCTTGCTTCCATCTGTCTGTGGTCAGTAGTGGCATTATGTTCTCTTAATCCCCTATACTGCTTTCTGAAAATGTGGCGTTTAAAAAATGACACAAGTATTAAATGCCTAAAATTATAGCTTTGTTTTGTGTTTCTGAGACATTTATTCAAAATAAGTGAATATAGATATATCTTATTTGGCCTTTAAGAATAAGAATAATTTTATCTGATACTTAAATTCTTCTTGGTTCAAAGCTCTCAAAATAAAATATAGAATACAAAATGTAATTGTTCATGTCACTATTTTCAGTCACACTATGCATCAGTTGGGCGATTGAAAAATCACCTACGGAGACCAGTTCTATCTCAGATGGGTAGACAGTGAGAAAATTTTCACATTTATTAAGAATTGCTGTGTGAAGGTTGCTTCTTTAAGAAAAGTCATTACAGTTTTAGAATGATGAAACAAACTGCAGTGTAGATGCAGTCATGACAGTTGTAGGATATCCATGCTTTGAAATGTGTTGCTTTAAAAGTGTAATTAGATCACTTTGATTTCTGTGTGTTCTGCCTGTGTCAGGTCATAGGCTTTGTGCATTGGTGTGTTTTTTCTTCAGGAAGCAACCAGGGCAAGGAAAAAGAAATACTTCAACCCTCAGTATCTGAAAGCATGCTTTAGTTACCATCTCTTTTCTTCATGAAGGAACAGGATGGAGGAAAAGGAGATGGGAGGTTGAAGGAAAACGAAGTAGCACATTATGTAGTTTGCATTATAGTGTTGGAATGTTCTCAGTTTAATGCACTTACTGGCAGTAATTCAGAAAAGTTAGCTCTATAATTTAAACAGTTCTCTGGATCTCTCTGGAGCTTTTCCCCTTTCCTTATGGATATCAGTGCCACGTAACAGTGAGGACTTGTCAGCCCATGTCTTTCCCTGTACTATGCAAAAAGTATGCATATCAGCACTTGCAGTAGAGAATGATACTTTTCTTCAAGTAGGTCTTTTTTGACACCTGGAGTAATCCGGTTGCTATCATCTTTTCTTAAACATCGTTCAGGTGTGTGATGTATATAGTTGGCGTCACAAGTAGGTGTGCTCCTAAGAAGGTACGTCTAAAAGTATCACACTATTCCATCTCTCCCCAGAGACAGATACAACTAGAGGTAGCAAATCATCTGTGCTTGCTAGTATTGTCACTTCTGCTGCCTAGGATATCTTCTGCTCTACAGCTATTGTGTACATCATTCCAGTACTTTAAAGGGGATTGTTTCTGTAAGTGGCTGTAGTGAAAGAAAAATTTTCCCTACTGTCTTGACTATTATATTTGCCTAACATGTTTGAGGTGGATGGGAAGAGAAAGTATATGGCAAGCTCCTGCTCCTAGGTAAATTAGTAGTGGTATGTTTTGAACTTCTTTTGAAAACCCTTTAATCAGAACGTTGACTTAGGGATACTTTTGTGTTATGTTTGTTTATACAAAACAAATCAGACATATTTAAAATTTATGTGAAGAAAGTCAAGGATGAGTTACGTAGTTTTTTCAAGTTCTCTGTTCCTTTTGATTGCTCACTAGAATTGATCAGTATATTTAACAAACTCTCAGCCTTATAAGCTGAGTCACCAGTCTGTTCTGACCTCTTAGCTGTCCATGTCCAGGTGTCTCAGATATCATGTGTTGACTTAGCTAATGAGACCATGTGGCGGGTTGGCCCTTGGCTGGGGGCCA
Source organism: Pterocles orientalis (assembly GCA_011057875.1). Taxonomy (NCBI): domain Eukaryota; kingdom Metazoa; phylum Chordata; class Aves; order Pterocliformes; family Pteroclidae; genus Pterocles; species Pterocles orientalis. The sequence continues at coordinate 544,132 of WKFP01015431.1, forward strand.
AACCACCCACACCCGCTCACACAGTCCCTGCCCCCACCCAATGATAGGGGAGAGAATTAAAGAGGTAAATGGCAAAGAGGACTCGTGGGTTGAGATAAGGACAATTTAATTACTAAACTACAATAATATTAGAAATAATACTATATACAAAGATGCAATGT
>WKFP01015431.1:544312-563468 GCA_011057875.1 Pterocles orientalis
TGGGATGGAATAATTGGTCAGTCTGCTTCTCAATCTTGACTTAAAAGCAAATCCCAAGCTAGAAGCCGGGTTCTCTCTCTGTCTATTGAGAGGAGAGAGGCTGAATGTATCTCGTCCTTGAGAACAAATAGCAACATCCTAGCAATAACTATAAACGTTCTTCTCTGTTCTTCTCTTATCAATTCTCTCCTGAGCAGGAATCCAAAACATAGCTTCTTGCTAGCTGTTTATGAAGAGAAGGGAAAAAAAAACCAAAAAAAACTCTGCTCTGCTTAACCCACGACAGACCATGAAATATTTCTGGCTTTTGTTTTCATGTCATGATTTTCATCATTACTAGCCACTACCTAACCATGAACAGCTCAGAAATGATGAACTGCTGATGCATTTTCTGTCTCTGACTCAGGCAGCTTTTTGTTGTCAGGCTTGAGAATTTGTAGTTCTCCATCACCATCTGTTAACGCCTCTGTGGATTGGTAGTGAATGATGTGTTTTTCTTTAACCTGTCATTTTCTTTTGCTTGAGCTGGTGTACTCTATATTCTGAGGAAAACTAGATAAACAGTTAATCCTGCAGACTTTTCCACTATTACAGCTACATTGATTAGCTAGCATCCACTGAATTCAAAGCACAGTTGTGTGGGTCTGTGTATATTTGGGTAAGATCACGGACAGAAATAGCCTTAATAAATAGAATTCTTAGCAGTTACTTTTTGCTGTCAGTTTTAGTACAACATATGCAATCTTATTTTTCAGAAATTCTACTGATTTTCTGATTCATAAATCTAAGCTAAAGCTCTTCTGCATTTATCTGTTACCTGGCCTTGCTATGACAAAGTGCGGAACCTCATGTCTGTGGCATGTTTTTTTAAGTTAAGAGGAAATGAAGCCTATGCACTAAGCATTTGCCAAAGCATGCCTTTGAGTTATTTCTGTCCATCTCTTCTCAAATACGCATGTTCTGTGAAATGAGTGTTTTGTGCATGGAAATGGGTTTTTGGCAACTTATCTTCTGACCAGCATCAAGTACACTTCTAAAAAGCTTTTAATCTTTCTTCCCCTTTTGTGCAGTATTCCTTAAGAGATTCCATTGTGAAGGAACACTGAATTTTCTTCTGTATTTTAGTCCTAATTTAATGCCTTAATTAAGCTTTTTTCAGTCAGTAACCCTGTCGTTCTTTAGTCTTGTGTTACAGTGGATTAAAATAGAACTGAATGAGAGAATGTCAGCAGAATAGTGCTTTTGCGAAGTGTTACGGTTGCATCAGTTTGTTATATTGTTATGGCTACGGTTGCAATTGGGGGAAAGTCTAGGGGGGAATCTGGTGTTCTTGTAGTGCTGCACAGTGTTGTTTTTCTGGAGTTTAAATGCCCTTAAACTCTGTGTACTTTTAGTTGTTGAGAATCTACAGCATTTCTCAGTAAAACAGATGCTATACAACAAAACCCACTTATAAAGTGGCATAGCTTGCTTCTGCAATCACGTTTCTCGTTTGGATAGCAGCTCAAATTCTAGATGTGTATGTCTTATATTTTTAATGGGTCTGCTGGAGTGGCAGCCATGACATCAGTCCAAAACAGAATTACATAGTCACTGGAAAATGCACACTTTGAACTGGCCAGCAGTGAGAGAAAGAAAGAGTGTGTTAGACTGTCAGAGTTTATGCTGTGGAACAGATAAAAGGCCAAGTGTAGCAACCGCCAGTTAAATAATTCCTGAAATAAGCCAGTGGATTTTTTTCAACTAAAATGTCAGTTTTTCCGTAACTTCTCTAATCTAGTTAGTTTCTGCTTTAGAAACACTACTGCAAAGCCGAGGCAGCAATACATAATCCACATTTTATCTCATTAATGGAGTTCTTATTTACATATGTATATAATTTGTATATATAAATTTTTAAAAAATTAATACTACTGCAGCATGGGACCCTGTTTATTGTCAGTCTCCCTAGGTCTTTGAGACAAGCACTCAAAAAAAGAGAAATTTTATTTCTTAAGCCTCTCTGAAGAGAGATGGGAAATCTGTGGCTATCAGATAATGGGAGTGACAGTCCTAGAGCGGAAAATAAGTTCCAAGCATTGAAGACTTTGCCTCCTGCACCTCTGGCAGTGCTGAAGCAGGACAACTGGCCATGTCTCACCTTGTTTCTCAGCACGGAGTTACCTGTGGAGCTCTCAAAACTCTTCCAGGAAATTTTTGAATAATTTGTCCTCAATCTTAAAATTTAAATTATTTTATGTGGAAATTATCACACTGCATCTTAGCTCTCTACCCTGTCTGTCCTACTATGATCTGTTCCCGTTGCTTCTCTTACAGAAAGGAGGTTGCCTTTGCTTCATAATTGGGAATAAAGGTGGATAAAGCATTTAACAAAACCTCATTGGATTTCAGTTTGGAGTTGAAATCTACTTATATTTGAATCAACTACGACTTCTTCACATTTTTCTCTGTGCTTACAAATCTTAGACCAAGCAGGATAAAAAAAGAACCCAACATTTTTCATCTCTGCCAGCCTTTGGAACGTTCTGTGCTGTTTATTACAGCTCTTTCCATCCACAGTGTATTCAGTGGCAAAAGATGTGGTATTACAGCTAAAAACCTACTTCTGGTTTTGTAATCCCACTTGTGGTTCCAACAAAACTCTTAATACAAATGTGAATCCAAACTGTGCCATGGGTTTGTAAAAGATCAGGCATGTGAAAACAAGGTTAACTTAATAATTGAACTATTCTTTCCTTCAGAACCAGCCTTCAAAGATCTCTTTCAAGTCAGACTTGAGAGCTATGTATTATAAAACATAGCCTGCTTTCTTGCAAAGTGTAGGATTATAGGGTCCATGACACATGTTGTGTTTTGCCCATGAGTGTGTTTTTGCTTTGTTAAAGAACAGGGCTTTAAGAAATTTTACTGGCAGAAGGAGCCGTATCAGCTGATGGTGAAATCCCTCAGTTTCATTATTAGGAAGTGTGGGTACCTCTGAACTTTATATCAGTGTTCCTAATTAGTATTTTCTGATAACTATTTCCCCTTCAATGTTTAACTCTTTCACATATTTAGACTGTCATATTCTGCTTGCTCCCTTGTTTCTCTTACAAGAAACCATAGAGATACTTTAATTTTCCTCTGTAAACCTTCACTTAGTCAATTTAGTCTTGTTTTTTGCTCTGAAATTTTTTCAGTTTATTTTCTGTTATGCCAGAGCTGAACTGGTTGTGATGTTTTCCTCAGGAAAAGCACTGCACTGGTGCAATTATTTTATTTGATTGTTTCCTCTTGAAAGTTTGGGAAAAAAAGTTAGGATTGTCTCATAAGATTAATATTTCCATGAAGTGTTCTTTTTTTTTAATATATGCTGTATAGGCAGCCCATCACAGTCAACACATAACTATTCACTTGTTGAAAAATTGCAATCTGCAGGTTATCGCGTACATCACTGAACAGAACACACTTTCATTTCTTAGCTTTTCTTTAAATGTCTTTTACCATAGAACTAGTGATACCGTTTTGAGCAAACATCTTAAATTTGGGCTTCAACTATGTATTGTAGTTTCTGGCTTTTGTTTTTTTCTTATCATCCAGTTGATTTTTTTCAAAAATAAGATTAAGTCTGCTCATATAACACAGACTTTTAGAGCCTGATGGACCCTATACTGAAATTTCCAAGCAATCAATGTTTTTTTGGGTGTTCATATACTGTAGGTTTAACCTTCATCAGCTTCATATACATACAAGCAAAACTTGGTTGGATACATACCACCAGTGTTCCAAGACGTTAAAATAAAACTAACTTTTGAACCTCTTTATTGGGCTGCTATAGAGTATTTTGTCTTTCTATTTTATTGCCCAGCCTCTTGGCTCTGTTGAGGGTTTATTTTCAAACTAGAGTTGATTTACCTTACTGCAAGTATCAATAATGTAGTGCTGAGGCGCAGTTTTTCCCTGTTTCAAAGTTGCTTCACAAATCATTTGGATAGATTTGAAGCACAGCAAGGCAAAATTTGGAAAAGCTTTGTTGTGAGGGAATGGAAAGTTGGGGGGTTTGTTTTTTCCCTTAATAGGGGTTATAAAACTATAGAAGGAGAATAAAACTGGATAAACACTAGTAGATATTCCAGAGATTATGTCCAACTAGTTTTGATGCCATAAAAAGAAATCCAGGCACCATCTAAAACTCTAAAACATCTAAAATTTTTGTCAGTCAAAGAAAAATACTCTGAACTTCATTGATATTTGTTGGAAATGCATTGACCAGGTATATTGTGTAGCAGCTGCCACTGCTTTCTAAATCAGTAAGAACTTTATTTACGCGTGGATTTCAAGCATTTATAAAAGTTCATATCTGGATCAATAGAAAGCATTTTCATGGACTTACGTCTGTCCTCCTGTAAGTCTTTCTTTAGTATTGCCAGTGCTAGCCTGTGCTTAGATAGATGTTTCTTCCTGATCATCTTCTGCACCATCTCCCTTTACCGTGTTGTGACTGTAATTCTGAGTTTGAGGACTCACTAAGTAGTTTTATTGTATGCTTGGTGTTAAGACAAGTGTTTTACCCTTGCTTATGATGAATCTGCAGTTGAGCTCAGAGTCGCACTGATGCCTGGTGCTGGCACTTTGCCAAGGTGTATTGCAGGATCGTTTCTTCACAAAAATAAATTTACCACCAGAATTACTGGGTGACTGAATGCTAACCTACCTACAATAAATACTCTTTGAGAAAGAAAAATAACAAGGGATTTCTAGTAGATCTCTCCATCTGGTTATGCTTACCGCTCTTTTTGACAGTGAAACAACAGATAGTGCTCTCTTGATAGAATTTTCCATGACAAAACCTACTGGCAAAGCCTAGGTTTCTGCTATTGGGAATTATTACCTGTTTCTAATAAGTAGGTAATTTCGGACATATAGTCACATTTTTGAAATATTAATTCCACTAAGAAGCCATCTCTGGAGAAGATATGGAGCTTTGAAATGTAGAAGTTTTTTGAGAAGTCTTACCACAAGCTAGTCCAAGAAACTCAGTCATTAATAGGATTTAGCTCGGTGGAAGGGCCAAGAAGAAATATGAAAAAGTATGAATGATATGAAGAAGTATTTTCTGAAATGTAAGTTGAGTTTCCTGGTGTGTGAAATCATTATTTTGGACATGAGATAAATGCTGTAATAGCTGTGCCTTAGTACCAGACACCTGCGGATCTCTTTGGCATTAGTTTCTGGAGATGCTAATGTTAGATTTTACCCACAAATGCAGATGAATTATGAGGTCTTCTGTACAGTAAAACTTTGCAACAGTACCCAGAAACAATGACTAATATTTTATGAAACTAATATAGATATTGTTGTTTTCTCTACTCCCAACTAATTCACTGGAAATGGTGGAGAGGAGATGAAATTCTATAGTACAAAAAAAACCCAAAAAGCCCCCTGGATTTCTTGAATTTTACAGTCATTTGTGAAATTTCCCACCAAGGATCTGTCCATGAGAAAAAACTTCTTTACAGTGAGGGTGACAGAGCACTGGAACAGGCTGCCCAGAAAGGTTGTGGAGTCTCCTTCTCTGGAGACATTCAAAGCCCGCCTGGATGTGTTCCTGTGTGATCTGATCTAGGTGTTCCTGCTCCGGCAGGGGGATTGGACTAGATGATCTTTCGAGGTCCCTTCCAATCTCTAACATTCTGTGATTCTGTGATGTTGATTTTCAGTAACACAAGGAAAATTGCTTACCTGTGTAAACTCTTAGTCCTACTGGAATAAATGGGGCAATCATGACTTCTACTATATGCAACTATACTCAGATGAGTATCTAAAGGCAGAAGTTATTCTCTAGAATTTTTGTTTTCAAGCACTAGAGCTGTTGATTGCGTTTCCTCTCGGTTGTTACTCAGGGTTTGCACATGTGTGGAAAGAATGGAAATAAGGGATTTGCTTTTGTGGACTTGACTTTTTTTCTCTAATTTTCTTTAGTTAAAAAAAACCCAAACAAAACTGGACTCATTCCAGGGCAGTGACTACCATGACTACAATCACTAGATATTCTCCAAAACTCAAGTTTGGTGAATTCCCCTTCTATCTCGGGCTTTGTTATCTATGTGAATGATTGACATTTTAATGAAAGCTGCATAAGTTGACAACAGAAAAATGGTAACATATCAACCAGGCTGGAATAGGGTTAAAAAATTAGACTGTGCTTACACACCAGATAGTTAGGTCTATGCCCATTAATAAGCATGGTATATGAAGTACAAGTTGTTTCTTAAAATCAAAACAAAAACCTAGCTACAAAGCTGTGAACTATCTGATCTGCAAACCATATGTTGAATCTCTTTGAAGTCTTGTTTTTACAAGCAGCCTAATAATCTAGAAGAGAATTTTTATGAAAACATCATAGAGCAGTAGTATTTGCTAGTTAAAGTAATATTTCTTAATCTGGAGTGGTTTTCTTATTTGATTCTCAGTAAAGCTAAGGTGTTTTACTAGAGTCTAGTAGTGGTAAAATAAGTTTTAACTTGTTTGCTTATATCAGAAGTTTATGATGGATCTGTTTACCTGACTGACAAATAACTTCTGTTGTTTTGGTTAAAAATAATCTTATATTTCAGCCTGTTCTGTAGGTGCTTCTCAAAGCAGCCTAAAATCAGGTGGAGGTGAAACTTTGTTTTAATCTGCATTATTCAATTCTGAAGTGACAGTTTTCCGATATGAATTTGAGAAAGCACATGTGTATGTAAAATATGGGAAACACAGATAAATAATTTTCCCTACTTCTAATATAAGGTGGTAGAGCTTATCTATTTTTCACAGCCTGGAGTTCAATGTCAAAGCAAGCTTAGCAGCTCTTCTTTTAACTCCTTGTGCTGGCATAGTTCTTCCACATATTTGAAACTCTCCATTGTTTGTAGGAGAGGAATGAAGTAATTGTATATTCAGAGAGAAGGATTATTGGTGTCATTCATTAACTGGACTTTGATCACTATTTGTCTTAACTACATAGATTAAGGAGCATCAAGAAACAGTCTCAAAATTCTCACCTTTCTTCAGGCACCAGTTTTCTCTAAAAACTGCTAACAAAAAATGTTAAGCTTGCAGAGACATGTTTAGATTTTAAAAATGAAGTAAATCAAATGGTCACTTGAGTGTATGAAAGTGTGCTGTTAATTTCATTTTCTCTTTTAAGCTATCAAAAGGTATATGTGCTTGTGTTGCATGTTGGATTTGAAATCCTTTACGGAAAGACACAATACCTTAGACATTACCACAAAAAACACATTAGTGGTTACTGCTGTTGTAACAGGTAGGGTTTTCTGTTGTTCTTGTTGCTTTCTAATATCTGATGGCCACAGAAATTTAATCCAATTCTCAAAAATCTTTCCTTTTACATTTGTAAATCAAAACAATTTTTAAACTATATGCTTCTAAGGAGTACCTCTCTGAAATACATCTACACCCTTAATTCATTTAATCCTGCATTAGAGGAGCCACATAGATCTCCTAATACCCAGTTGCCCAATTTTTATTCTAAAGCTTCTTTCAAACTCTTTGTGGGATTTGAACAAAGGACTTCAAATATGTATCTAATAAAAAAATCTCTTGTGGCCAAAGGAAATGTCTTTTATCTGTGTTCAAATGTTCTCTTCTGACCCTCTCTCCTGAGCATGCATTAATTGCAGTATTTTTACAGGTGTTAAATTGATTTTTATTTTGTTTTTTTGAAGGTTCTAAATTGAAACCAAAGAAACAATCAACAGCCTGGTATTTAATGTGGAAAGTAGAAGTGGAACTGTGTCTGAACACTTACAAATGTTGAGTATGCACCAAAAAAAATCAGCAACTGAACTTGTCTGGGCTCGTCTTGCTGCAGTCAAGCAGTTGTTCTGTTGTCCTTAATGGCCCTTCTGTGTATACATCAATGCCAGGTAGCTTTTGTGCTTCCCTACCATTAACAAACTACCCTTCACGTTGGTTTTAAAGGTTTTTGCTTGAATTCACAGTGATATATTTTTCCCTCATAAAACACACAAATGTAACCCCTTAAAAGTATTGGATGCTACATCTATGTAACAAGAAAAGTAACATCTGTGGTAGATTATAGAGCAGAACACACATGGTTCAAATAAGGGATATTGTTTACTAAATTTTTATATTCTGCAACAGATACCACATGAAACTCAGACCCTTTTTTTCAGACTTCTGTGTCAAATGTCAGGGAGTAAAGCAGGAGGAATGCATGAATGGTAGTGGCAGAAAAATCTAGTGTTACGTTTTATTTCTTGAAGTATGCTAGAAATCTTTTTGTTTTCAGAAAGGGCAGCTGTAAAGAGATAAGGAAAGAAATGCTTTCTCTGACTGTCTAGAACGTCAAACCTAGGACGATTCTAGCTATGTCACCATGATCACATGGATGTTATAAAGCTTTCCAGGCATGGATACGCTCCAGACTTTCATCCCCACTGTGCAGCTTACTCCGCAGTACACCTCTTGCCCAGCAGATGATTTTTCCATTGCTATCAGCTGTGAGGTGACATGTACCTTGCCACTGTCAGCACACCTCTTTTCATGGAAATGAAAAGTCTCCACATCTATTACACGTCCCAAATTACTTGGAGTAGCTGTAAGGATTTTTTTTTTTAATTTAAACAAAAGTAAGGGGAAAAAAAATCTGTTTCTCCCCTTAATGATTCTGTGATTCTATGAAATATAAAGGTGCTTTTAAAAAAAATTTACATTGGTGAACGTGCTGTACCTCTGACTTAAGAGTGTGAAGCTTGTAAGGGCAGCAGACTCTTGGTTTCCTCTGGTAATCTCTTGTAGATTTGCATGCACTTGTAACAAATTGCTCTTGAACTGGTGTGCATCAGGTAATGCAAGGGTCTGTTGAGAGAAGGTTTTGAAGGTGCATATCTCTGCATTTTTAGGATGTTTTGAATAAGTAGCGGAAATGAAAACAGTTGCTGCTATGCAGCTGGTAAGTAAGGATTCAGCAGGCCTCTAGAAACAAATGTTGAGAAGCTAACTTGGAAATAAGTCTGAGCAGTGTAGATGATACAGATGGTAGTGGTAGATGAAAAATTTCTCTGCATACAGTCAGCTTCCAAAGGCAGTGTGTCTGGGTTTGAGTTTGGCTGTTCTTTATGATCCTTATGGTATCATATGGTGTTTCAGGCCTCCTTGCTTGGAGGCTTGGTCTGAGATTCCTGGGTGCCGAGAGCACAAACTTCAGGCAGAGTCATAAGCCAGCTAGAGGCTTCTGCAGTTGCGCACAAGGTTGGTTTAAAGGTACTCCAAGCACTTCCTGGAGTTTGAGAGCTGGCTAACCTGCTGTATAGACCAATGGAGCTGTCTTGCTCTAAAACCCATCTAAGATGCTGAGAAATTGATGTGTGCATTTTCACACACATTGTGTGGAATAGCTGATACTGAAGTGTTACATCTCAGGCTAAAATCATATCCCAGTGAAATCCACAGAAAACTAACAATTGTTTATATTGAGTTCAGGTTTAACTGAAATTGGTAAAACTGTGCTTAAAAAATAAGCACAGTAGACTAAAGTTAGTCTCAGAATGCTTATTATGGTTCCTGTAAACATTTTTAGACACTACTTGTGTATCTTGTTTAATAGCTTCGTATTCAGAAGTCAACTATCCCCTTACAGAGCGAGCAGCAATGCCTGTCTTACTTTCATAGTGCCTGTGAAGTGTTCTGATTGATGGTAGTGGAAACTCAGACCTCACCTTGGCAAGGCCTTCTTGCTGTTGACTGAGAGGAAGGGCAAAAGTTTCACTCTAGCGTTGTGCCCTTGCCCAGGGAACAAACCCATATTGGTGAAAATGGCAGTTTCCTGGGGCCATCCTCACGCCTGTCCCCTTTGCTGCAGCTGTTGGTGAGGGTCCCAGCTGGGAGAGCGGCTGATACCAGAGGCCAGCCCAGCCTGCAAAGGATGCTTGGTGGTTCCAAGCTGCATTGGATAGGAAATGTTGCACAGAAGGGAAAATTTTGTGCAAGTGCCATTGGTATGAAAGCAGCCTTTTGTATTGTAGCAGGCTTAAGAAGGAGAGAGAAGATGAGTGAACAAGTATTTATAATTCAAAAAGATGAGTTTTTTTTGGCACTGAGTGTGCATCTGCAACATTTTGTAGTTAGACAAGTGGTAAAGCTGCCAGCTCAGTCTGCCTGTTCGTAGCGCAGGTCATTAAATAAGAAAACAAATGATCTATCCTGGTTTAATAAGCTGTTAGTCTGATTATGTAAATCTGGAAGTAGGACAGAAAATAAACCAAAGGGGACAGATTAAGTCTTCACTGCAATGTAACATAACTTTAATTTTCAAGCTGCATGGTGAGCTTTTGCAGTAGCTGTGGGTACTTGTTCATTTGCCATTGCTTCTTGCCCAGCTGTCTGCTGCTGTGCTTGAATTGGTTTAATTCCCCTCCCCTAGTGAATTCCTTGTCTTATCTATTACCCAGAGAATGAGAGTTTCACTTTGTTTTCCACATTATTTGAGTTAGAGTTATTTTTCAAAAGTAATGCAGCCTGCTGATGTAGGGCTTAGAGACCATCCATAATGCAAGTGTGATTCTTGTAACAGCTGCACACTGAATCCCAAAAGCAATCAGAGAAGAAGGTGCTGTAAACTCTGTGTCTTCTATACTTGCTCATATTTTCTTACAGCAGAAGCTGCTGCATGTTAGGGTTTAGAGAACTGAAATGTTCTGGCATCTCTTTCAGGCAGAAAAATCTAAAACTTCAGTCACACAACTGCTGAAGTACATGTAGTACTTCAAAAAGATGTTGCCTTCTTAGTTAAGATGAAGTGAAAAGTAATCTGTAACAGTTTGCACTGACTGGATAAAGCATACTTCATTTTACTAGTTGTCATGCTGTTGCACCCCCTTCCCTACACATGCATTCAAAATCCTCAATGCTTTTCTGTATTTTTCCCTGCAAAATATAAGGCCCTACATAGTTCTGGGATTTCAGTATTTTTCACTGTCTCAATTAAAACAAAACCAGCAAAAAACAAAGCAAAAATACCCCCCAGCCCTACAAGCACAACTCTCCCTTCCAAAACCTCAAAACTTCACATAACGAATGCTTTTCCATTCATGGAACTTGCAGAGGTTATTACTGTTTCCATGTTTTTTAAGGAGGTGAGGTTACAAGAGTTACCCAAAGTGTTCACTTTGGATGGTGGCTTGGTGTGTTTCTCACAATCCGGCTTTAGTCATAATCACAGATTTCTGAGGCAGTGTTAAACTGGATTTCTTAAGGTAACAGAAACCTCTTTGTTTGAAACCTTCAAATTCTAGAAATACCAGAAGCCCAAGTGCATCTTAGAAAAAAGAAATAAGAAACATCTGGTAAGTTAGAATACTGTCTGCCCTGGCACAAAGATGCAATAATAAAAAGCCATTTTTTTCCAAGTCTGTTCTTGCACACATTATTATTACAACAGTCTGCTGGCTGCAGAGTGCCTTATAGGAATGAGAACATGTTGCAAAGCGTTTTGATGCACAGAACAGCTACGCTTTGGAAGTAGTTCTTTGTTGGCTAGTTGCACAAGAGAACAGTCAGGTTGGCTTGTAACTGTGGCAGGTTTGTGCATCTTTGACGGACATATTTGAGCTAGCAACAGGTAGCAGAACCAAGTGCAGTGTGAAAGTTTAGTTCCTTATTAGTTAAGACAGTCACAACTTGGTTGTACTTGGTTCTTCACAGTGTTGGAAAAAGTCACTGGATTACCATTGGGATCATCCTCAAACCTTTGGTTTGCCAGCCTGTCTTGGATATTCTTGGTGGTGATGAGCTGTGGCCTGCAAGAAGATGGACATTACCTGTACATACGAAAATTGTACCCAAGCCCTAACTGTGCTAGGCTTATTGATATGGATTGGGCTGAATGCCCCATTGCCTAGGGGCAATTTCTTCTGGACAAGCAGCCGGAAGTCCTGCCACAGGGTGATTCCCCAGCCCACAAAATGGGGTGTGTACTGGTTGTAGCAGTTCAAGAGGTAAGCTTGTGCCAGCCATCATTTGAACGCTTACATGCAAAATGGAAACAACTCTTGTGCTTTTCTAGTGTGCAAGATCTACAAATCCTGGCAAAGATAATCCTAATACTGTTCTCACAAAAATAGTGATCACCCTATTCTAATAGCAGCTAAAATTTTTTGAGATTTGACCGCCAATATCACCACTGTTGGAAAAAAAGAAGTGAATGTACTCTCACTTTCTTCTCTTGGTTTTGTATACTTGGTATTTTTACTGTTTTCTTTCTTTTCCCTATAGTCAAACTGTGATGTGGTTTGGTGCTGAATAGGAGGTGCTGATTTATCTTAGTGTCAAACTAGCAGCTCTTCAGTGAGCTGCAGAATCTTTGCCCTGGTGTAAAATGTCTCTGCTGGCACCAGATGTCAGTGTTGGTCTGCGCTAACAGGCTGCAAGGGCACACCTGTGTGTCCCTGCACCAGAGGCTGAGCAAGTGCCTCAACAGCTCAGAAGGGTGACAACCTGCTGGTGAGCTGGCATCTCTTGCAACTGAACTGTGGATGGAATGTGCTATCAAAATTCAACCACTACAATAAATTTATGAACCAAACTTGGATGTGAAAGTGATATTTGGCCTTACAGAATACTGGGAGCACAAAGAGAAACTGAGATGTTTTCTGTGCTCACCTGAATGCGATTATCCTCGATTTCTTACTTTCACTTAGTTACTCGAATCAAAGCAGTGAATAATTAAATAAGTTTAGATGTGTGCTAATTTGTTCCTACAAAGCTCTAGGTTTATTTAGATCAACTAGTTGAAAAAGCCATATTAAGAAACTAATTATTGTTTATTTTTAGTCTACTACACACAATTATTTTAGAGTAAAGCAAGTATGTTATCCAGAGGAGTCTCATTGAATTGCTTAAAATTGAGTGTGATCTAAGGTAGTATCTTGTTGTTTCATAGATCTTGATGATGTTTTTCTCTATCAATTTGTAAAATTGCTATAAATTTTACATATTTTATATTTTATATTTTTGATACTCTCTACTATCAATTTATAAAACTGCATTTTGAAATCACATAAGCTTTTGACCTCTATGGCATCCTGCAGCAATTACTTCCCCAGTATAACTGTCTGTTATGTGTAAAGGTAACTTTTTTTGCTCCTCTTATGCCCTTCAATAATTTACTTTCCCCCAATTCTCATATTTTAAAGAAAGACAACTAATTCCCATCTCTCTACACTTCAATATGACTGTTCTTTTTTCTTATCCAGGTTTCTGTCATAGTCCTCAGTATCTCATCCGTCTCTGTAAATGGCACCTATTCAGTAGGTGAAGTGGCTATAGTTTGGGGGAGGGTGGGAAGTAGATGTTTAAAATACTATTTAACATACTGTCAGTATTTTTCTTCCCTTGCCCTCCTCCTCACATTACCTATCTTCCATTAAAATGAAATTTTATTAATTGATACCTCATGTGAAAGTATTTGTATCCATAAATGAAAGTTGAATTAGATCCTCAGAGGAGGGATAAGGTGAAGAAAAACAAAACAGTAACTTTAGCTTAGTAGTACTGAAAAAAACAGAACCAACCTGTTTGGAAAGAGAGAATACCAACAGTGAAAGAATTTGGAACATTACTTTAATTGAAAAGAATGCTAAACTAATGTTTATATTATAATAAATTACTGGGAAAAACTAAGAGAAAGTATGAAAACATATCTAGACCACAGAGTCAAAATAGATTAAATTTTAAGAGGACATGGAAGGGAATCTGAAACTTCCTGTTATTCTCCCATGTTAGATTTGTAAGATTTGTAACAGAAATAAGAAAGCGATCTTAGCAAGAAATGCATTCCATTGTCATCTCTGACTCTTTTCTCATATTCCCTTGGAAAACTGTGATAATGAATAGTAAAAAAAAGAGCTCCATGTGCTGTACCAGACGTGCTTTGGTTTGTATTTTTGTTGAAGAAATTCTAATCTGTATTACCTGTGATATAATTATGATGTAAAATTTAAGGAAAAAGTTGCTTTTTCCCTAGTTGAGAATAGAGTAGAGGGAACCACACCCCGCTACCAGATCTGAACACAAGGCTAAAGCTCATGACCAAAGGACACGAAGGAATGGGAACACTGGGACGCTAGAAAGTATAGATGTATTAGCAGGTGCTATTCAATACTGACATCCTCTAAAAGGAGGTTGTGACTAACAATAGACTTGGATTTTTTTTTTTTTTTTGTGAGTTAGTGTGGTGATTTGTATCAGCTCTTTTATATTGGGTTTGCAGAAGTGGAAATTCCACCAAGCTCGAGCTTTTTGGCAAATATCAAGATTTCCTACCTTTGGGGGGAGGAGGGGAGTACAGCAGAAAAAAACAACCTCCACAGGAATAAAAAAGGGAAAAACAAATCTGCTATTACCTGGTAGTTCTGTCTGTGATTTGCAGTCTCACCTGTCACACACACTCTCTCTTACCATTTCCTATTCTCACCATAATGCTGTTATGACATAATCTTTGACTGGTACTTCTCTTCCACAAAATAAAGTCAAGTCATGAATTGTTTAAGTATATTTTGACAGCAGTAATATAAAATATGTTAAAGCTGTAGTAACTTGGTTAAAAAATGGAAATACTGGTCTGTTTTAGAAGTATGTAGAAGCCAAAAAGTAGCCACAGCATATATTACGGTTTATTATCCTTGAAAAAATTACAACCTGTTAGTGTATTTCTAGCCGTGTAGGAAAACTGCAAATTAAATACTCCATTTACTCAAATTATCCTGCTTGGTGGTAGTAAGACAAGCTGATGTTATGGGAATGGTATTTTAATAATGCTTTGAGAGATGAGGTAATACTTCGATCACTGAAAGAATTGTCTTTCTGTAAGGATTTTTGTCTTGATTCACTAAAAAAAACTTAAGAGCTCTTGATTGTGTGGTTTTTTGTGCACTTTATCCAGGGAAAAAAGTACAGCGTACAGTTTATTTTGTCATCCTCTAATTGTATGACACTGATCCAAATCTTATTGAAGTTTAAGAACTTTCTGGCTATTTCTATAGTTTTTTGCATCAGGTTAAAAAAATCCTTTTGACTTTCATGCAAGTTAACAGCTTGCCTCTCAGATCATTAATCTAATCACCAGCAGAAGTCAGAAGAATGCCCCTTTATAGGCATTCTACTATTGTCTAGGATTTTCACATGCACTCTTTCTTCTTGTGTGCAAGTAATGACTAAGTAGGACTCAACTTTCCAAAGGTGAGGACTGATGACTCTCTTGTTCCCATTTTTTTCCTTAGGGAGCAGAGTAAGTTCTTCCTCCTTCCCCATGGTTGCCCAGCATGGTGTCCTCCTAAGAAGGCAAAACTGAGGGTGCTTCTTTCTCACATTTCCTCCTTTAAAAAGTTTTGTGCTTGATTTTCCTTATATTTATTTATTATTCCTTGGATTTGTTCCAAATTCTTCATCATGAGCACAAAGGTTTACTTCAGTCTTACATCTGTTAAATGAATCTATTTGTGTGCAGCAGACTGCTACGATGATTAATATTTCCCATCTTGGTGTGGACAGTTGATGCGAAACACAGGATAATATTTTCAAAACTGCACATTTCTAACTGAAATCGTATTAGTCATCTTTTCTAGGCAAAAATGAAGGGCCATGTCTACACTCAAAGTGAGGCTACTTAAAAAGCAGACAGAAAATAGCACATAAAAGTGCACACCATTTTCAGAGTATGCATTGATATAGGTAGCTCTGAAAAATTCCAAGGTGTGGGGGTTTTATTTTCGGGAAGAAAAGACAGATGTTTGAACTCCAACATTACCCACAGCACTAGTCATGTTTTCCAGGTTAGCTTCTTAGATGAACTGTGGCTTCCAATCTATTATATCTCTGGGATTCATCTTCTACTACATCAACATCTGGCATAGTGATTTATACAGTTTTGTGATTCCTTTCCGTATTTAAAATACATACACCATTAAAAATGTTAAAAGGTGGTGACATATGTTATCATACAAAGGAAAAATGGTTGTGGCTGCAAAATGCTGTCTCTGCTTTAATGGTTAAGCATCAAGTTTTAGTCATGGGGAGGTTAGAGACCCTAGTCATAACTTATTCTTGATTTTATTTTTTCTCACATCTGAGTCAGAACCTTCATCGAACAATAATCAGTGATAAGACTGATCTGAAGCAAGCAGAGAGCTAGCAGTCTGTGAAGCCATGCAAGCACCAAGGAACTTCTCAGTCAAAGCCTGGTGACTTTTAGCATGGCTACTGTGGCCCAGCCCTCCTTTTAGCAACACCCAGAAAATCCTGCTGAGATCAGAAGGGTTTCAAAGAAGTAAGTGAAAGCTAATCATGGTTCTTGTTCTTTCTGCTTATGGATGATAAAACAGGTAAATAAGCCATATATTGCACAAAACTGAGTTTTTTAGCATGAAAATAAGGCCCATGATGAATTTGGGACAGACAGGCGTGTGAAAAAATCAGCTGACAGAAGGTGACTTCATAGAACTACAGATTTAATCACTTTTGATCTGGTCTTCTGTATGGCACTAGCTTGTGCCAACCAAATGGCAGGGATTTTCTTCAGCTTTCGATCACTCATAAATCAAAAAAGATCGAGGTCCTGTATTTCTGTTGCCTTTTTCAATTCCTCATTTGAAACTGTGTGTCTTATGTATTTAATTTTATATGGGACCAGTGCTTTTTAATGTCATGTAAGGTAATTTCTACTAGTTCTAACCAGTTGATGTCAGTTTCTTTAATGTGAATTTCTGTGTGAAACAGGTGTGGTTAGCAGAGCTGCCAGACCTGTATCTCCCTATTATTAAAGTGTCTGAGCTGCACACAAAGTCATCTTGCAATGGCTCAAAGACCAGGAGTTGTGCATGACTTACTGAGAAATAATCTGAATTTGGTGACTTCTAGGAATACTGGTAAAGAAAACATGCCTCTGCCAGGCAGATTAAATGCTTCAATTTTAAATTATGGTAGAGGAAAGTAGTAGCTAGCCAAGGTTTTGTGTTTTAGTTTAATTGGATTTTAGCATATTGCATAATTAAGTTGAATCATCTAGAGCCTTTGAGGTAGATTTTTTTTTATTGGTTTAATTTTAAATTAACATTGCCTTTCACCTAGTTCAGGCTGATCCAACAACCTACAGCAAAAACACTGGCTTATAATGTAATCAGATTTTATATTCTACATTTTTAATTTCATCAAGTAGTCCTATATGTCTGGTTTTTTCACTAGTCTGAAAACAGTAACTGGAATTCACCACTTCTGTGGAATGAGGTGGGTAGGTGAAGTCTGAGTGCAGCAGTAAATGTGACACTATTTATATTCCTTCCTAGCAAGGAATACCCACTAATCCTGTAAACTACCTTCAAACACTCGGTCATAAAACATGAGTCCCAAGCACTAAATCTGGATCTTTTCTTAGAGAAGAGTGTCAATGAATAATGATTAATAAACTCATTCAGTACTCACAAACTCTCATGCCAGTTACGCTGTTGTAGTGTCCTGCTTTCCTATCAGTACTTGTATTCTCAAAGGTTTCCAAATACAGTATTGTACTGGGTTTGTGTGGCAAGGTTTTGGTAGCAGGGGCTACAGGGGTGGCTTCTGTGAGAAGCTGTCAGAAGGTTCCCCCATGTCCAATAGAGCCAACACCAGCTGGCTCTAGGGGGGACCTGCTGCTGGCCAAGGCCGAGCCCATCAGCGACGGTGGGAGCGCCTCTGGGATAACATCACTAACAAGGGGTCAAAAAAACCCAACTGTGAAACAGCGGCAGATAGAGGAGTGAGAATATGTGACACACATCTTTGCAGCTGCAATCATGGCAAAATCTCTTGTCTGGTGTTCCCGAGAGTGCCTCTTATGGGAATTCTTGGAAAATAAATCAATGGCTGTTTCAGCCCACATTCTAGCGAGTGAATGACCTCTGTATCCCTTTGGATAGCTCTGTAGTGACTCACCAGCCTTGTCCAATCCTGGCTTTCTTAACATTTTCTCATTCACTTTAGCTGCAGAACAGTGATATATTTTTTTTTCTGCAGTTCAGCTGCAAGACCATGAGGGAGTTTTATTCAGCATAAATTATGTTAGTTGACAAAGTCTGTGCTTCCTACTGAGTTCTTCATGTGGCAGCTAATTTCATTTTCCCTGGTAAGAATTTCTGTTTGAGAAGTTAGTGCCCAGAGCAGCTAGGAAACAGAGCAAGATATCTCCTGGCTCTCGCTGTTCTCTGTGTTCCAGGCTATGCAGGGTGACCTTTGGCACTCCATAGATTGCTCTCATATTCAGCCTGATTGGATTTATCAGTTTGCACAGATTTTATTTTGGAAAATAAATTTCACAGAATCACAGAATGTTAGGGATTGGAAGGGACCTCAAAACATCATCTAGTCCAATCCCCCTGCCGGAGCAGGAACACCTAGATCAGATCACACAGGAATGCATCCAGGCGGGCTTTGAATGTCTCCAGAGTAATTTGATCAAAAAATCTCCGTGTTACACTGTGGGAAGATGGTGAACTGTTTGCAAAAAAAAAAAAGAAAAAAAAAAGGACAGGCTGAGTAAAGTATGCAGCCAGGACATAGGATTTTTAAAGGTACCTAAAATATCGTAGACATAAGATTGAGAGTTAGTTCTCATATAGCATTTCCAATAGTAATCCTTAATTGAAAAGCGGTTGCAGAAAATAATGTATCATTACATGTATTACTGCAGTGCAGATAACAAGACTAGCCAAAGCTGTTGTACTGAGAACTGGAAAAAAAAGTTTTCTCCCCAGAGGGAGAGCTGTTACCTTGGGGGCTGTGGGTCCATCCCTACCAGATTTCTATAACTAGGAAGCTGTAACATCAGCATTGGCTCCCCACATTTTGGGGAGGTAATGAATTTTGGTAATACCCTTCTATAAGGGAGCTTTGTCTAGTCCATCCAGTATCATGTTTCTACTCAGTTTCCATGAACTGTATCTTGGCTTAAAATACCTTGTAAGTTACTCTAACAAAGATTCCTTGTAAAAAACTAAAACCAAATCTTGTGATATTTGATAATTTATGACATTTTATTTGTATTTTTCATAACTTTTGTACTTTGGCAGACAAATAAGCAGTCATTAGCTGAGATTTAGAGTCATAGGATGGTTAAATCCAG
>WKFP01015431.1:563488-610476 GCA_011057875.1 Pterocles orientalis
TTTTTTTTTTTTTTCCTGAGAAGTGATTACACTAAGCTTTATTGCTTGTGTGCTTTGCTTGCCTTAAAAACAGAAAACAAACAACAAAACCAACTAAACAAAACCCAACATCTGAACATCTCTGTGTTAACCAAATTTTTGAGATGTCATAGAGTTTATCTGTGATAGAATGAGGATGTGAAGTTTAAAACCTTTTCTGCATATATTTTCCGGGGGGGGGGAAAAAAGTAGATTGAGAGGTATTAACTAGAGTGGTAACAGAAATTGCTAAAACTTTTCATTTTATCTTGTTGAAATAATAATGAAGAGCTTTTCTGAAAGAGTCTATATTTTTTATGGGCTTTTCATTTATATGTTAGGACTGGACCACTTGGTAAAAATTACCAAATTCTTTGGATTGAAGAAATCTAGAGTAGTGTGGGTGGTGTTGCTATTAACAAGTCAAGATGTTATAACTGAAAAGATAAATTCTAGCCTTATCTTTATTCTGAACCAACAGAAGTTTAGAAATTGGTAGTTCTTAAAATCTTGTTTGTCAAACTTTGAAGCTTATTGTAATGGTGCAGTGAAAGTTGAGGGGAAATGCCAGCTATGGTGTTACTTTTTTTTTTTTGTGAAGTGAATGATCTTTTTAATCAAGGAGGACTAAAACTGTAGGATTTAAAATATGAGAAAGGAAAAGGAAAGTATGGGAACATGAATTGTGGCATTGGCTGTCTTCCTTCTATATGAGTTAGATGTATGGAGCTCTTTGTGGAAAGGTACTGATCATAAATAGCACTGAGCTATTAATTTGTAAGATTTTGTTCTTCTGGGATCATAACAGAATAACCTTCCTTCTGGTGGGGAAAATAACTTTGCAATATTTTTTTAAATCTCAAAGATGCCTCTAACTATTTTTCCCTCATCTTGCACATAGCAGTCAGCTCTGACTCAGAGATCCTAATCCAGCTGCTATGGTGCTATGGAATTACACAGTGAAACAAACAATACCCACAGGCTTAAAATGTAAACTTGTTTCCTTACTCTGCATTAATGCTCATCAGAGATGTCAGTTACTGCTATTCAACATAGTGGTTTTACAATGTGGACATATCCATCTAGGACTTGATTAGATGGGCTTTTTCTTTACACATAGTCCTCTAAGGGCTTAATAAATCTTTAGGGGTTGTGCATGGATTTTTTTTTTTTCTTTCCTATGAAAGTTTCTGGAAAGAGAGACTCTTGTAGGATAACACCTGAAGCTTGTGAATCAAAGGTGTGACACACAAAAACCCCACAGGTGAATTCACTATAACAAATCAGTGTTTCGAAATAATGCTAAGGAATCAGTGGTAAAAACTGCATGGAATCAGTAACTGGTAACAGTGTTTTTTGGATGTGCCAACATTGACCAATTTTTGAAATGGTGGTCTTTTTTTGAGCTGCATGTCTGCTTCTACATGCAGGCCTGTGTGACATTGCCAAACTGTGTTTATAAATATAAATAACTTTGGAAGAGGCATATTCAACTTGACATAGCTGTTTATATACAATTTTGTAAGTTATAAAGACATAATTGGACATTTTATATGAGCAGTATCTAAGAATGGTTGTGTGTTATTAATTCTGAAGGCAGTAAAGCTTGTTTGCATTAGCCTTTGAAGTCTGTTTTCTTAACATCTTGAATTCTGCTGTGGCTTCTTGGCTTTGTGACAGAGATGCTTTCTTGAGTGATAAAAGAATGGTAGCAACTACGCTTGAGCTCAGCTGCTTTAGCAAATGCGTGTTTTGGTATATGGTCCTTATGGCTTCCACAGAAACTGTGATTTAAAGTCAGTAAGAATGAAAGTGTCTCTTTTGTAACATCGCTTATAGTGACATAACACTTGCAACTTCTGCCTGCTAGAAAGTTTGCAGGGTTGGACTCATATGAATTAGTTGTGTATTTCTTCTGTATTGAACAGAAAATTACAAACTGTATGCTCATAAAATCTGAATTCACCTTCTTTCATTCACTCTCTCTCCCCATTGGAATTCTGACTAGCAGGCACTTAAAGCGCTGCAGTAAGTCACTGTGGGACTGATGTTTTTCCGTGCTGCACAGATGTGTGGGTTTATTCTTAGCTGTGATTCTCATCAGGTAGTTTGGACATTACTAAATTGTGTAGCAGAGGAAAAGAGGGAAGAGGCTTGTGAAAAGGAAGACATTTGAGTTTAAGACCAAATAAGAAATGGGAAAGGAGAACAACAATTTTGTTATTTAAAAAAAAAAAGCATTTTTTCAATTAACCATTTCCCTTATATTAGTTAGGCTATAAGCATGTTTTTTGCATTCTCTAGCATAATATATTTGGTAGGAGTTTTCCATAAAGTGATAGAAATCTAGTTTGGTTTTGGGAAATTTTGTTCTAAAAAATTACTTTTTTTTTTGGAAATAGATTATTATTATTATTTCTGAATTCCACTGAGGTTTATGAGGAAGACTTTCACAGCTGTGTAGTGAGGTATTCCCATTCAAATTCAACTGTAGTTGAATGCTGAACTTCCATTCTTTGAGAGCTTCCCAGAGTGCCTCTGAGTACTGGGAATGGGCTGCATGGCTTCCTGTGTGCTTGTGCAGTGACTGCTGGGTTAGGAATGCAACTTTGTGGCTTCTAAAAGCAGTAGACACGAAAATGCATAATGAAATGCGGTGAAGGATCTAAAACTACTTGGACAATTACGGTGATGAAGAAGTACAAAAGAACTTGTAAGGAGAGGTCTGGGCAAAAAAAACCAAAAAGCCACCTGAAATACTGACAATACTGATCTACAGTTTTAATTAAAAAACCACCACCACCACCAAAAACTGAACCCAAAACCAAAATAGCAAACAAATGCAAAACAAGCATCCCCTTCCCCTGAAGTTCTAGAGTGCTGTAAAACCATGTTATGCTGTTTTGAATGTGAATCTGCAAGTTCACAGCAGCCAAATCTTGCGTTCCCCCTCACCAGACCTTTAACAAACTTATAAGCAAACAAAGTATGCTTGCTAAGAGTCTGAGGTACAATTGCTCTTTTTAGATTAAGTTAAAAACCCAACAATTTTGCCTGTATTTATGGTTCCAGTTTAACAGTGGGTTGAACCATAAGCAACATCTTTCTCTGAACATCCCCAGAAAAATGAAATTCAATAGGTATTTTAAAACGTATTTTTTGAGGGTGGACAAGTTTAATAAATACTCTGCCCCTGTAGGACAAGAAGATTGCATACTGCAAAATTAGAAAAGTCGAGACCATAGAGAAGAATGCAGTGGCAAACTCAGTGCCAAATCCCAAAGAAGCACTGCTTCCCCCACCCCTCTTGACAGGAGTATGGGAACTGTTGTAGCCTTGTAATGCGTACTCGCTTACTGCGTGAAATTCGCTGACAACTAACTTTACAGCCATCAGAAGAAAAAAATTTAAAAGGCACTTGTAAATTACTTTAGTTCCCTGCTTATATAGCAGGTATGAGGAATTTAACTCATCAAGTTAAACTGTAAGTGAAGTGCTTTTGATGTAATACATTGAAAACCCATATGGGTAGTGGTCTTGGTTTTTTCTGATGCCTGGCACTCTGCCCTAGCTCATGTTTCCATAGATACTCTAGAGATGAGTAAAAGGTCACCTTTCCCTCAGTCTATGAAAAGCTGCGTGGAATATCACTTTGGTATGCTAGACAAAGACCTATCTATGTATTATTCAGGGGAAACTATACGGAAGGAAATTAATATTGTGGGTATGAGTCCCCTTCTGCTGGGTCTCAGCAGTAGTTCCCTGTTATTGCTGTGCATAAATGCTCTATGTTACTGCTTTGTGGTAGCACCAGATGGAGGGGAAACTTTAAGGCTCCCACACAGAACTGAAGTATTGTTTTATAGGAACAGTAGGAAAATTCAGTCATCTCAGACCAAGTAAAATGGTAGTGAAGGAACCATAACAAGAACAAAAACATTTGCAGTGTCTGCCTGCCTGCCTGGGCCTCTTTCTGTTTTTCACTTGCCCTTCTGGGCACCCAGCAGCAGTCAGTGCTTTTTGATTTTGTTCAGTTTATGCAGCTGCTGCACTGCTACTCACAGTCTGATTAGCTCCCTGAGAAAAAAAAATAAAATCAAAAAATAACTGCTAGAAATGTGACGTACAGTTCCCACAGACAGGAAGAGTGGAGTGTAAAAGTGAGGACTGGAGAGGGCTTTTGTAATTCCTGTCCTGACTTCCTTAATGCTTTATCTGAACTTGTATCTGATTTTCCTTCAGTTTGGGAAATGGTTGATTTATGAGGCACGCACTTTTCATCTAAAGCTGCACTGAAGTAACAAACAGGTGGGATAGGATTTGCTCTTGTGATGGAATTATAAAAATAGCACTGTCTGGATGCAATTTGAAGTGTCCTTGCAACATGTACACTCTAAAGGCTTTCTGGTTTGGAATGTATTTTCCATTCCATCAGGCTTAACCTTTTGGTAACTGTAGGCGAGTAGCTGTTGACATGTGGCATACAGTGATGTGATCTAACAGTGTACTGACAAGTACGACCTAAGGTTAAGAAATTATAAAGTCAGATACTGGTCTTCTGAGGATGTGAGGATAAACTATAGATCTAAAGTAGCACACTGCAGATTAAAAGTCCTAGGTTTTTCTTTTGCTAAATATTATATAAATATATAGTATATTTATATATGTGTATGTGTGTGTCATACTTTAGATACTTTTTTTTTTCTGAATATTAACTGGATTTGCAGTCTAGAAAATATTTGTATTCTAACTGGTAGCAAACACTGTTCCAAGAGAAAGCTTTATTTAAAGAAAACAAGTTGAAATTGCCTTGCTGTTTATACACAACCGTGTGCATAAAAGCAACATTACAGATCAGTTGTTTTGGAAAAAGAAACACGACCTGGAAAAGATTGTCACAGTTTGTGAAAAAGTATTTTCTATTTTGTTAGATGCAAAATATTTTGCTTTGTTTTTTTCCTTTCTTTTAATTGGAACGAAGTGATATGTCTCATAGTGATATATTTAATCAGCTCAGGGGGTTTTTGTAGAGCCTAGCAAAGGCTGTGTAACAGAGATGTATAAAACAGCATTTGTGAGCAGTTTGCGGCCAGCTCTAGATGCAAACGTGCATCTGTGCCCAGAAATGTCACTTTTTGTAGTAATACTGAAAGGACTACATGCTTTCTTTAAAGCTTTGGTTTCTAAATTCCATTTTAAATCTAAGCAAAAGATGCATCTTGCTTGGGGTAGCTGATAAATTGATTGTTCTTAGCTACGTGTTGTCTGACCTTCTCCTGAACTGAATTTAAATCCCCTGCAATTTCCCTCGTAGCTTTTAAAGAAAAGTAAACTGTTGATTTGCTTTGCCTTAAAATGCTGCTCTGCGAATTGTGCCAGCTGAGGAGATGATTGGTGAAGATTTCGGTTGCCCGTGGAGTGGGGACAGCCAAGCAGGTGGCACCACGGCCTCAGCAGTTATCCCAAGCTGAGTCACTTGTCTTTGTGGTCAGTGAGCTACTGCCTATTTCTCTTTTCAGGTATATCTTGGATTTTAATGTACAGCTTTTTCTATTCCTTTTTCCTTATCCCTGTGTTCATATAATGAATTGCAGTTCCACTTTGCTGAGAAAAAGGATTACAGGCGTCCCGATAAATTCCAGGTGGCCAAGGCAGGCAGAGTGTTCCTCCAGGGCTGGTGTGGGGAAGGGGAGCTGCAGGCAGTGCGAGAGCTCTGGCCGCAATGCAGCACGAAGTGGGAATGGCTGTGGAGAGGTTTACTGTGTTTCTGAATAATCTACTTTGAGCAGGAAAACCTTCTCCATTAAGATTTTGTTTTCCTATGTGATTGGATAGGTTGTCTTCTCCGACTGAAAAGCAGAAGGCAGAAGAACGTGGTATGTTACAAGCAAGTCAGAGGCTTTCAGGTAGTGTGAGCAGGAAAACGTATTTGTGGAGGAACATAAATTATTTCATGACCTCTGCTTAGCGACTAAGGGAGAAAGTGGGCACTTGCTCCAGGCTAACACCCGCTTATGACAGACATGCCTTTTGTTGCAAGCTCATGAAATAACTGTTTACTCTGCACAAGTTTTCCATGTGAACTGAAAGAATGACTCAGGTTTACAATTTACAGCTATGACTTTCACCCACTTTCAAAGCTGAGTTCCAAAAAGGTCTGTGTTTAGTCTCCAATGAATGAAAAATAACTTCACGGCTCCTACTTGCAAACTCTCTCATCTCTTCCAAATAATTTATTCGTGAAGCAAAAGGTGTGCCTGAGCAGTAGAGATGGTGGCAGCATATGCTACGATTTGGCTGTGACTGGAGGTATCAGAAAAGTGCTCTGTGCACAGAAATCAGGCTGAACATCCCTTCTCTTGACTAATGGGCCTGTGAAAAGGCAGGATAACGGAAGGAACCCATGTTCACTGTGTTCTGTGTCCCTGCGTCCCTGCTTAGAGACACATATGTATAACCCCACAGGAGCAAAGCCTAAGGAGTAAATATCAAAGTGCTTTTCTTTCATGAAATGTTTCCTCTTGTATGTACTAACTATTTACATACCACTGAAACACCTTGGTGTTTCATTTTGTCAGTTTTGGACCATCACTTTTTGATGTTTTTGATGTTGTTTCTTTTTTTTAAATTAGTTTCTAAGTTTAGATGTTTGGGCATTTTAGAATTAGAATTCTTTAGAATTTTAAAGAAACGTTAATTCTGTGGGATTTTCTTTATTTGAAGGTAGTAACAAGACTTGTGATATGGTTGTGAAAAGATTTTTAGGTTATTCCATTCTAAAGAGTAGAATCAAAACAGTGTTGTATCTTTATAGTTCTTAGTATTTGTACAAAATTTGTATATAAATCTTAGAGAGGCAGGAGTTTTACACATATTTCCTTCAGGTACAAATAGTCTGCAAAGAACAAAGCAGAAGAAAATCGGTTCCTACTGGTTTAATGGCTTTAGCATGCAATATGGAAGTTCTCTGGCTGTTTTTCAGAAGAGAGGAGTTGGCAATGCCAGTGCCTTGGCCAGATTCCAGGGGGGAACTCCAGAACTCCATCAGCCAAACTCCCTCCACCGTTACAGATGGGTAACTCTTTTGCCTAAATAAAGCATCCATCCACTACACACTCTCATATGTGTAAGTGGGTGCGGCACGCACAGGTTCAGTGACATCATGTCTGTATCTATATTGTGATGACACAGCAGCTTCTTGTGTATTACATTATGACATGAAAGTGCTGTTTTTTTTTTTTTTTTTCTTTTTTCTCCTCATCTTTGAGCAGATTTTTTTTTTTTGGGGGGGGAGGAATTGTTTATGTACCTCAGGGATAGTGTGTCAGCAGATATTTTGGCTTCGGAGAAAATTTCTACTCTCTATCAAGCTGAATACTGAGAAGGAAATTGGCAGAAATTTCTTTTGTAACAATGCCTAGAAATATCAACTGGAGCAGAAGTATTGCAATATACGAACTGGCAATCTCCATGAGAGAAAGTGGAGAATACAAGGCTTGGCATCTCTAAGCCTGAGGATACTGGAAGCAGGGAAACTTTTCTCTCCATCCAAGTGTAGTATTTACCTTTTGCAGCAAACTTTGACTTTTGAAGACGATTGAAAGAAGCAGTCTTTGTAATTTTTCCTACAGGAAATCTTTATATTGCTTCTCATGCAGAAACCACGATGTGTGTCTTTAGCAGGATGTGTCTGAGTGTCTTTTCCATCCCTGGATCTTGTCTTTGCTTTGCTTCTTCTAAACTGGCTCCTTTGAACAAGAAAAAATAATAAAGAATGTATACAACAGCCTCCTAGGAGAAGTTTATAATTTTCAGAAAGAACACCAGCGACAATGCTTTTCTTGGAGAGAAGAGAAAAAGGGGTGTAATTCAACACAGGCATCTGATTTGAAAGATGTTTGCAGATGTTTTGTGAAGCGATGTTAGTCTGCCATGATGAATATCCTGGACCAACAGTTGTATTACCTTTTTGTTTTTGCTGTCTGCTACATAAACCATAGAATTTAACCCAGTTTATCCTGACAATTTGTGTTATGTATATGGTACCTGCAGGCATTTTCTGATACCCAAATAAGTAACAAACATCTTTCTTTGAGAAAATCTATTTAAGCTAACTGTTTAAATATATGTTTCTACTGTAACAGGAGTCTAGCAATTACAGAACAATCAGCATGCTGCTGTTTCTACAGTTTTTGTTCAGAATTGAACAAAAGTGAGGGAAAATAAAGTTCTTACTCTCTAATTTCTGATTTAGTTTTCCCCTGTTCCCAAGGTTTAAGAAAGCAATTGCTCTTTCAAAGTCACATTTGCAAACAGATTTATTTGGCAACTATACTTCTGATGCAGCTGTGTGTTGATATTCTGTTGTGAATTGATTAAGAAATAGCTGATGGTGATTTAATATTTTATTGATAATAAAATAGATATTCAGTATGTATTTTTGTACGGTAATCCCAGATTTATGTTTGAAATTCTTGCTAGACTCCTACAGAATGCAGTAATTTATAAACCCTTGCCAGCTGTCAGGGAAATGGAGACTGGTTTGAAATCTGGGCATCTTGGATGCAAATAGGATTTTTGACTTTCACTGTGGTAGGATTTCACCCTTGGATTATGCTGAGAATTCTCACTCAAGGTGCCTGAAAACTTCAGTAACTTTTTTCTCTTGGAAAATCAGAAGTAATTTCAGGCTTATGTCAGAATCCATCTGAGAGGGTATGGAAGCAGGCAAGTTCCAAAATCACTTTGAATTAAAAATCAGACCAAAGAGAGTTTGTGTTCCCTGCAAGCTGCCTGCATTTCTCAGTGTCCAAATATAGCTTTAAAATATGTGGCCGCAAGGAAGGATTAGTACCATCTTAAGATAAATATGATTAAATAGAATATTCTATTTGAAGTCCCTCTGGAATTTGCCGCTCCCATATTTGTACACCTTTAGCAACTCCTGCAGGAAAGTGAGCAAAAGGAATTTTCCTGAGATTTGTATTTGCAAGCTTCTTTTCCAAGAACCTGTGATTCTTTAATTTATGTGGAAAACAAAAAAGAGATTCTGTCCCCTTTTCTGTGTTTTATCATAATACTGATAAAGTATCGTGGCATTTCATCAACAAACCTGGAAAAACTGTCAGTCTTGTAATGCAGCGGAATATCAACCGATGGCTGAATAGGTTATATTTTGAATGTTTGGTAAAATAAGTGGGAAGAATACATAGATTGAATTTACATTCTGAAACTTAATTTTGTGGTGAAGGGAGGGAAAGGATGTACAAGCGCTCTCTTCTAAGCAACAGTCACAGGGTGAAAGTAGGAAGAAAAAACTCATGCTAAAATGTATCAGTTTAATCTTCGGGCTTTGTGAGGAATAGCAGGCTGTGGATGGGGGTCTTAGCAGAAAATCAATGCAATTAAAACTTGATGTGAAAATATGGGGGGGCATACAGTGGATGTTTAGGGACTTGTATACTATGGTATTTTGGCAGATGATAGCATCAAGTGGCTCAATAGGTCTTCTTCCCTCATTTGGGTGTTTGATTCTATCCGCAGGACCTTCGTTTGAACAATTATTCTTGTTGTGGAAATCACGGTGAGTGGTGAGGAAGCCTGTAAATGATCAGTAGCACAGTGATGGTCTTTGGTACAGAAGTGAGATTTTGTGACTGCAAAAGCTGTCGCAGCCATATGCACATTTAAGGGATCAGGAAGTTGTAGCTGTTTCCTTGTTAGGATATACTGCCCTGATACTTCATTATATACATATTTATATATGTGCGTATAAATATGTATATGTAGAGTGTATATATCCACATAGAGTGAATAGATTTTGTGAATGGAGAATTTTAATTTGGCAGAATATTAGCAAAATAGTTGAGGATTAAAGGGATTCTGTCAAGATGGTTAGGTGCTTTTTTTTTTTTTTTTAATCAGGTATAATACTTGTGAGATGTCACATTGATAATGCTAAAGCCCTAAAATTTATCTTTTCTGAGAACAGACTCAGTATGGGCAAGCGTAGATCAAGCTGCTAATTTACTCATCCTAATTCAGAGAGACAACTTTAAAGCATGTTTCAGACCCCAGGGCATCTTTTGATGGATAGTTTTGACAGTTTATGTACTAATAACACTTGTTCACAGGAAAATAATTTTGAAGCTGTAGATCACCTATGTAGTCACCCTGCAATTGAGCTTTCGGTCGTTGTTGGAGTGGATTACATTTGAATTGGAAGCCAACTGGTCAAAATATTTACATCTCATTATCAAACCTCTGAATCCCTTTGTTTCCCCAGAATTTCTTTAAGTACCTAAATAACCTCACTTTTATTTTAACGAAATTAGGGAAAATAATATCTGTACCTTAGAAAATCTAAGTAAAGTAATCTTGTGCAGGCTTATGAGGACTGGAAAGTCAAGCTGGTGTGTTCAAGGTGGGTGGCTTTTGTGAACTAAAGAGAGTAAATGTGTGTAATAGCATAACTTGCAAAATTCATGTGACCTTGAAAAATTCATGTGACCTTAAAAATTCAGTCAGATTGCTGGTGTCTCTTTTGCAATATAGAGTTTGGCTGCTGGCATTGTCAGCTGAATTGTACAGACACCACGGTAGCATATAGGCCTTATGTTTACTATAAAAAGATTTAATAAAAATTGCAGTTCTTAGTTACTTCTGCTACTCATAACACTATAATATGTGTATCTTCCCATCATCTTGACTGGCTACAGTGTTTATTTTTTACAGTGGAGACCCTGATAGCTGACGATGAATCATCTGGCCAGCAATGACTAGCCTTGCCTGGGCTGATATAACTGGTAGTCAGATGTGTGTGAAAGGCAGTCGTTATCTGAAGCAATCCTAAAATTACAGTATTTCTAAATCAAAAACTTGAAATGTCACAGTAAAATGGTTCTACAGTGAAAAGGATACTCATTTTTTTCAGTATCCTCTAATTAAATTTAAATGATGCTAATAACTATTCTGCATCTCTGATTACCCTGCCACTGCTCACCGTGCAAGTGAGCTTGTGCAAACCACAGGACAAGAGTTGTCCTATTGTTCTCATACCGACCAGCACATGATGTGAAATTCAAAATCTGTGGATTGCCAGAAAACAATCCTGCTTACTTTGATACTGGGAATCCTGAGAATATTTACTATTTGTGAGAAGTTGTCTGATGTGCGGGGTGTTCTGTTGGTTAAGCCCCTCTCTTAGAGCTGGGGCAGATAAGATGGCAGCAGGGAAAGCTGCTGTGGATTCCTGAGACTGTTATGTGTCCAGTCTGCTATCTCTTGGCATCCTTTCCTGCATTTGCAGCTGATCCTGACCGTGGGACAGAAAATAAGCAATCTGCCCTCCCAAACCCTCAAATCCATCTCTCTGTGCCACCATTGATGAATCACTCTTAGCAGAACTGCATCAGAAGAAAGCATGGTGGTCTCTACATTAAGGCTTTTAAGTTCTCTGAAAATTATCCCAGAAGGATGGGTCCTTTGCTCCTGGAAGCAGACAGGGTTGTTCCTTCTTATGTAAGTTCTTTCTTCTGAGGAGCTCTTTGCTGTATAATTTTACTATCACGTGCTATATTACTGCATAATTAACTTCGAGCTGAAGTTGTATTCTTGAACATGTTCCTCATGTGCTAAGCTTAGAATGATCTATTTTAGGAGGTGCAATGGTTTTGAGAATAGCATTGCTCAAGCTTTTTTGGTGTATTTCTCTCTGGTGAAAGGCAGGGCTTGCAGCAGGATTGAGCTTTGAAACAGGTTTGTGCAGAAGTCAGTCTTTGCTGAATGGAAATTTCATTCTTGGCACCCTAAAATGGCAACAGGTCTGTGAGTACTGAAGACACACAATGTGTGTATATATATATTTAAACAATGGAGAGCATTTGCTGTGGACCAAATTTAACCATTTTACTGCCAGGGAGGTACTATTAATACCTTAATTAAGATATCTTCTTAGTCTGCTCCTCAAATGCTTTTTTAGACATAAACCAGAAATACAAAGTGGTTCAGAGTACTATTAAATGACTTTTGCATTCTGTTGAGTCATATCCTGCCACTTTCTTAAGGGAAATGAACATGAGAGACATTAGGTTTTATGCCAGCAATTGTATGTTTAATGTGAAACATTTGGCCCTATAAGGCCTCATTTTCTTGCTCGTGCTGATTTTGCAGATTGGTACCTCCACTTACTTCAGTGGCACTAGTGGTATTTAATCTTGGAGAGCAAAGCTGTGTTCATAGAGAATAAAATACAGTCTTCCAAATGCAGTAACAATGCATTTGGGAAAAACAAGTTTTTCATCATCTACTCCAGATGAAGATATCCATAATTTCTGCACTGGGCTCTTTATGGTAGCTGGCCAAGAAAGTATGAATTCATCAATGCCTGAATATAGGAGGTTGTTATCAAAAGAAAGCTTGGAACAAATAATTAGAGTGTTATTTTATTTTATTTGCATTGGTAATTAGTCAATAGTTGCTCTGAGGTTCTGTAGGAGCTTTAGAGACAGAAATAAAGTTGAAATATATTTTTTTGTCTCTGCATATTATTCTGCAAAGAGCTTTTTTTTTTCAATGAGACAGAGCTAAAAATTTTTCTGTCATTAACCAAACTAAAATGCTGCTTTGCAAGATGACTTTAGTCTCTTTAATGGTTTGACTGCCTTGTGATTTTAATTAACTTTAGTTATAAACAATGTTGAAAAGGA
The DNA here is from genome assembly GCA_011057875.1 of Pterocles orientalis. Lineage (NCBI taxonomy): Eukaryota > Metazoa > Chordata > Aves > Pterocliformes > Pteroclidae > Pterocles > Pterocles orientalis. The sequence goes on from WKFP01015431.1 coordinate 576,214, forward strand.
GTAAGGTGAGGAGAAATAAGTCAATAGATGAAATATCCATAAACATCTCATAGTAATTATAGAAAAGCCTGAAACAAGTGTTAGGTTTCTGGAGGAGGAACTTAAAGGCAAATAAGTAGACTGGAATGCCAATAAATACTTTTTTTTTTTCCTTACAAACTTATTTTATTTGTTTCCTGGTTAAAATATTTACTGAATTACAAATAAGCTTATATCAGGTGCATAAATAAAATAATTGCCCGCGATAGCTTTAAATGTCCATTTCATTTCCTTTTTAAAGATGTGTATGAGATTTGTCTTTTGCCCATGTTTGCTCAGCAAAGGTAGTTTATTAATTAGCCTATGAGATATGACTGCCACACCTAGTTTAAAATTTTGTTTGTGCTTTTTAAGTCAAGTAGCATGCAAAAGTACCTATTCTAATTTATTTGTTTTTATTATATTAAGTTGTAAACCAGATTTATAAAGCAGATTTCAAAAAGCACTAGTTGCACTGATTCCTGTAAACATATTAAAAAGATAAGACAAAATGAACGAGCTTTTGCTTCCCCAGGAAACTGGAAAAAAAGCCCATTTTTCAGAAAGTCGATTTTGTCACATCTTTCTTAAGTAGGTTTGCAATTAGAAAAAGTCTTTCCTGAAGTGGAAAGAAAATCTCTGTGACCCAGATGAACTACTTCAGTCTAATTTTTTGAAATGCAAGCAAAGAAGCATCATTATATGATTTATAGCTATGCAACAATTTTTGATTCTGTACCAGAGGAAGTACCTTGACTAATTGGGAAACTTGGCCACGTAAAGTGGCTGTGCTAGTTACCATTCCCCAGTTGCTATGTAGAACTACTGTTTTGTTAAAAAGGAATATGGAGATGTTGGTGAATTACTGTGAATTTCCATATGACTTGCCTCAGATTCTGCAGTTGGCATAAGGTAGTTTCTAGCTGCTTTTATTTTATTTTTTTTTCCTCTTGGCTTCAAACCCTCATTTGATATTACTTCAAGGCTGGACTAAATGGAGAACGTTTCTTGTTAGACATAAATGTATAGTGGAATTTTCAAAATACCCTTTTTGAATTTTATTTTGTTAAATGAGTTAAAAGGCATATTTGTAGAATTACTTGAAAATTAAATAAGGGGAAAACCAGTTTCATTTCCTCCATTCACATTTGCTTTGCAGAACTTGGAGAGATAAGAAAGGAACAGACTCTGAGTGGAAGGTCTAATACCTAAATATGTCTATTGTCTTGCAGATCTGTTTTTGCACAGTTGCCTTTACAGTGTGGATGGTATTTTAAGCTTTCACGCTTTTAAAAAATTTTTGGTTTTAATGCCTTACCACTGTCTTACCTTCCTTTGCTGTCTTTTGCAAAGCAAACATGTGACAGTGGTAACTTGGATATTGTAAAAAAAATCTAAGCAGTAGGAAACATAGCTCAAGCTGGCATTAGATTAGTTATTTATAGTTAAAAACAACCACCACCACAAAACTACCCTTCCAAATAGCCTGTTTCATGTGGAAAGCTTGATGGTTAAATTCATCATACTTTCCTTGGATGCTTTTTTTTGTGTCTTTAAACACAACTAATAACTTTGGGAAGAATCATAAGATGCTTTGCAGCCAACTCTGTGTGTTTTTCATCCTCAGACCCTCCCATCTCCTTTGCAGTCTGTTTTCATTTGTTTAATTGCTGTTTGGTGGCAGCCTTGCATACCTACTCTGCTAGTTTCAAACCCTTGCAGCTGGATTATAAATGTTTGCTAAAAACATTAGTAATGATTAAGTGCCCTTCAGCTTGGATGCAATTGAAATGTATTTTATCATATATATTTTCTTATTTTGTCTGTAAGGATCATGATGTCTTCAAACTCTTGTAGCATATAACTACCAACAATTTATGCTGATGCTGTTTAAGTACTCTGGACTTCTTGCCAGCCTGAGAGTTCCTGGTAGCCTATCAGTGATTCATACAGCTCCATAACTCCAGAAACATGTGCAAAGACTCAAATTAAGTGTCTTTGCTTTATTGCAAAACGGAAGTTCAGAAGTTGGGGGGTTTAGGGGTTTTTTTTGTAGAACATCTGGAAATTCTAATTTTTATTTTGCTTGAATAGAAGGAATTCAACTTTTTGTCTGACTAGAAATTTACAGCAGTGGAGGATATTTTCTATTTTCTCTTTTCTCTTTCTCTTCTAATTTCTCCTGTAAACTAGTTTGTGTCTGAGTTTTAAATGTTAACTACTAGGGCCAAACAGACATCTCCCACTTGAAAGCACTTAAAGTTGGATACTTAAAAATCAACAAGATGAGATTGATCAGGCTGTAGCTTGGAAGCAACTGAATTAGTGAAAAAGGGTGAAAATTGACTGAAAAACTCTTCCGTCTGCAGAGTGTTAGCATGAAAAGTGTGGCTCAGAAATTCAGAGTTATCAGGGAACAAGGAGCCCTAGTGTGTTGTATTTCAGAGAGATATCAACACTTGATTTTCTTTCTTCGTGGGGTATCCTACTCCGTATAAATGATTTAAAAAATTTAAAATGATCATTCCTCAAAAGATCTACTCAATGATTTTAAAAATGTGCTATCTTTTTTTTCTTAATGCTGTGCAAACTAAGAGAAAGTTAATGACTGGCCAAAGTGTAGTGAATCAATGCAGGACAACCCAGAATAAAATCCTGGTGTTCTGATACTGAATAGTGTTCTGTTCCTTTTACTGTGATTACATAGAGATGCTTGTACTGTAATAATACCAATAACCGCGCTAACAGAAGTTAGGTCCCATTTATTGCTGCATTTAATGATTGAATCTGATGTCCATAGCTAATTCCTGGGGAAAAGTTGCAGGAACTACAAATAATGGTTTTCACCTTTTGAACTCTGTCCTTCTCGATGTCCCGATGTGATCTGTGAGATACTAATCTTTAATTAAACTAGTATGGCCATTCCTAAGTCTGTGAGAAGAGTCACAAAAAATGTAACACAGACCCTCTCCCTTCCTCACCTTTGCTGAAGGAAAATACACAGCTGAAGGTTAAAGAATTTTAAAATACTTCCCTAAGAGCAAGCAAGATGAGTCATTTTTGATGTATTTAATTATCTGGTTCTCTGTGGTCTTGTGGTGTTCCACATCTCACCAGCTGTATGGTCAAATTTTTGGCAACCCATCTACCAGTAAGTGTAATAGGCTGTTTCTTCTTTCCCTGAAGTGAAAATACAGCTGTCACTCATGAGGATGAAAGCAGGTAGGTTTCCACTGGCCCCAAGCCATGTCTTAAATGACATGGTTTAAGTCCCATGAACTCTTGTCAACTGCTCCACTACAGTCAGAAGATCAACCTGCTGTCTGGTGTGGAAGCAAAGTATTTGTTCATTTAGAGTCTCCTGTTAGATGGCACACAGCTGTTTCCTTTTATTGTGGCTGCAGATGTGAAAAGGCATCTCTTCTATGAGCACAGGCAGGAAGAAATTCCATCAGATGATCAAATTTCTCCCACCCATATGTCTTAGACATTTCCCTTGGAAGGATGGTTTCATGACATCATCATCAGTGATGAATATAAACCATATTCATTTTAAGATCAGAACCCTCAGAGTTGTAGAAAAGCCAAGCTGACTGTCCAGGTTAAGAATAAGGCAGATTGAAGTGATAGTCTATTTAAAACAATTGATGGTAGTATTGGGGAACAGGATGATCTATTGAAAAATGTTTGTACAAGAGTACAAATAATATAAAAGTAAATATGTTATATATATTAGAAATCCATTACATATTTGTCAAGAGAGAAATTACATCTGTTTTTGCAGGATGATATAACACAGCCATGCAGCAGGACACCGATTCACTGAGATGCCAGTGTAGAAAACAGAATTATACAATTGCTGTGTTTTACATTTACATGATGGACACATTTCTCTACCAGGAAATGCCTTTAATATAACTGCTTCCCCTATACGTTCCATTCAGGTGACACGCCTAACTAATAGACAAGCATAAAAGGAAAACCATCCATGGGGAAGTCCTGTACCTAAGTTGGTCATGCTGATGGAAAAGCAGCTCGTGTTACATCCTTTATATCATGGTGGCAGGGTAGAATCATTCATCACTATTTTAAAAGAGTAAAGATATGCTTAAAGTGAATTTTTCCTTCCACATTAGGATACAAAGTGTAATGAGGTAAAACTGAGGGCTGTCTGAGAGATTTGTTTACTATCAATTAGACTTGCAGTGACTGAAAACCATTAAAATAGCAGGAAACTGAATGTGGAAAGGCTTCCATAGTAAAAAGAAAGTTGCTTGTTCCTCAACCTGTGTGGGTTTCCTGCTCAGCAGAGAGCATCCACAGAAGCTCGGCAATGTGGGAAATGATGCATAAATCATTACTGCAAGGTCAGTAAATTCACTACTGGAAGTTAAAAGTTACTTGTGATCAGAGAGAAGCAGTAAATTCTAGAGGCTGTAGAATTCAAATAAAATTTGACCAAGCAGACAAATTTCCTAACATGATCTGTGTGTTTTCTACTTTGCTGATTTTATATTTGACTGTTTGGTCTTTTCTGGAAATTAGAAGTGTCACCATTAATGTGGGAACTAATTTTTTTTTTTTATGGGAAGCTTTTACTCTCTGTACTGACTGATATGTCGAGTAAACCTATAAAATTTCATGCATGAAACTTGACTGCTTTCCTCCTACTTTTCTGCCAGCAGCCTGCATGCTTCTGGCAGTGTAGCAGTTCTGATTGATAATCCCATTTGCTAGATGGATGTGGATTTGCTAGATGGCTTTTGGAGAGGGAGAGGAGTAATGGCACTGTGGAGCTCTCGGAGTCTGCGTGTCACCTACTTACATCTCTGTATGGCAGCTGCACTTGGCCACTCCTGTGTTAGTTGCAAGCAGGGATGCAGTCTGTTCCTCTCGGTCTGGAGGTGTTCCCAGGTGGTTTGATGAAGTGTGTGCTGCCCAAGAAGTTTATTTAAGGAGTCTCATTTAATTCAAGACTTGTGATTAAGTGCCCTCATTAGCTCCCAGGTACCTGCTCATGTTGTTAAGTAAAGCTTACTTAATTTCTGTATTTCAGAGCCGGTGGGACTTTGGCAGTCTTGGGTAATAGCTGTACCACTCCACAGCTACAACACTGGATCCTAGGAGGAACTAAACAGTTAACTTTCTGCTTCAGCTTCCCTCTGGAGGCTGTAATTTGTGGGTGTCTCTACACAATGGACAAATTGTAGCATTTTTCCTCTTTGATCCGATTCACCCTAAGAGATCAACAGTCTGGTCGTTCCTTCCTGCTCTGGGGGTATGAACATTATACGATCACATTGAGGTTTTTAGGCATGCAAATTAATTTCATATTTTTCCTTGTCTCTTCTTTCCTCATTCTTATTTTCACCTTCTTGCTTCCTCTTTTACTTACCTCTGACTCTGAATAGTGCCTATGGCCTTCAGCTGATTACCAAGGAGTGCCGTTAGGATGCTGAATTTCCTGCCTCCAAGTCTGCTTCCATCACTAGCTCACATAAAAGTGAATTGCTTCTCCATTGTGTATATTATTGAAATAGAAGCCCTGAGCAGTACTGAAGACAGGAGTACTTTCATATAGAGGATAGTATGTGGGCTTTTTGTTTGTTTTTCAAGACATGTATTAATCATTCAAAAATGTTGTGTTTACACATTTTGTGCTTGCGCATTCAGGCATGATGGCGCATCTGATGTAATGAATGGTCTTGGCTCTGATTTTGCCTGCTGCTGGCCTGTTCTTTTAAGGTTTGTCTGGTTTTTGGGGGTGTCATTCTTTGAGTTCACCTCTGGACCATCAACTGCATTTATCATGCAAAGTAAGTAAAGTTTGCTGCACAGGCAGACTGATGAAAATCTCTTATGCTATCCATTGACATTGGCAAGCTTCAGTCAAGAGACCGCCAGTATTCCATCTGGGTTGTCGTGATCTGTCATGACATTCCATAATGGGAATTTTCCACTGGTTCCTGACATATCATCTGTTGACACTTTATATGCAGTTCTCAGTTATTGCTTGGTTTCCCTTCAGTTAATTGCTAATCAGTTCATTTCAGATTTTTGGATGTTATGCTATGCTAGAAGCTACACATTGTAACAAAAATAATTTCAAAAGGTCAAGGATTTTTATGGACATCTCTGGCAATAATGTGAGAATCTTTTGGCTGCATACAAGTCAAACTCTATTGTGGATATTGATAAGTGGATTGTAAGTCTGTTTATTTCTTCAAAAGCTCTTCATTCCAAAGAAACTTTGGCTTTTGAAAAGAAAGTTTAATTTTTACATGTTTTGCAGCTCAGTTTTACTAGAGCTAATTGAGGTTATAGTAAGAGCTGACTTAATATATATGGTAATGGAAGTGATAATTAAGAACTTGGATACAAAGAGGAGACTGAAAGAAAGTTGTCAGTGAGCAGCAAGTATGGATTGTGGGTCTAATCGGGCTTCTTATAACACTGAACCATATTAACAAAACTGAATCAGGATCAAGGGGAGAAAGAAACGTGTCTTTGTTAATGCGTGTCTGAGTTTCTGTCCTGCAAAATACATGTCTGACTAATACACACGGATTGGTAACAACACAGTACTATTCTAGGGATTTTCAGACATGGATGGATTCAAGGTCGTGAAATTGCTGGGACGAAGCTTTTGTGTGGAAATTGTCCCATAAATGAGTAAAGTGAATAGTTTTGGGCACTGTGCAAATGTCACAAATGAAGTGTTATTTAAACAAGTATATTTGTTCAGTGGTTTTCTCTACTGCTGCAATACTTTCCAGGACAACAGTACTGAGCAATGAGACGCAAGACAGGCATTTCAGATTTGTCTCCCTTTTTTCCCCCTCCTGCCCCTCCCTTTCCTTTTTGAAATACCAAAAAAATGATCACTTGTAGCAAAGTTTAAAGCTCACTGTGCATTCACCATGCTATTTATAGTGAAGTGTGGCCCTTTCTCCCCAGTCTTGCTTTTCTCTGGAAATTGTGACCAAAGTAACTTTGGATAGTTCTCTTTGGAGAGAGAAAATCCAGTAAGGAGATAAGGAAAGGGGGAGGTAAGAGTAGATTAGAACAACACAATGTAGAACTAAAAAGCATATGGATCAGCACTCCTGGTTAGGAGCCTAACATTTGTATGCTTTTTTGTGTGTGTGGGTATAGTAATTAGGGAATAAATACCATTCATTGTACAATATTATAAAGGCAAGTTATAGAATTGGTCTAGGAATGCAAATATTTTAAAAGGTAATTTTTTGTAGGTAAAAATGTGCTGTGCACCAAACACAGTATAGTTTTTCCCTCTCAGACTTGCTCAGCGCTTCTGAACTTGGAGGGAAATAGGATCTCTTTTAAAATATGTATTTAAAGGCATGTAACCAAGCACAAGGAATGTCCACGTAAATCAAGTTTCCTTTCAACTTCAGCAGTTTTACATACTGTTGTACTTAGGCTACATAATCTTTATGCCAAGGCACTTTGGTTGACTTTGTTTACTTGAAATACCCATGGAAACCACTCAGTTCAGCAACAGCTACTGTGTCAGTCTTTGAGGTGACATGATGCATCTCAGAGTGTCATGTTCATCTGGACACAGCTGAAGATTTTTGAAGTAAGATTGCTTTTGATTTTTAAAGGAAAAATATCTAGGCAACAGGTTTGCAATTACTTCAGTGACTTTAAAAATATTATTTTTGTATTATCTCTTGCACATCCTCCAAAGATGAAAACGCTTTGAAGTCTCATTAATACATTGCATTTTAAACCATGTTTCATTCCTCTGGAACCATCTCATCACCAAATGTTAATAAAAAACAATTGCAGAAATGGAAAGCAGGCTGTAGTTTTCGGTCTTTCTTGGTTGCTTTTTCTCTTATTTTCATTCAGTTTCTCACTTTTTTTTTTTTTTACATAACATATATCTATCAAGTTAATTAAAAAGAAGGATTCTTTTTCTGGGCAAGTAATAGACCATGTGTTAAATTTGATAAATATATTGGACATCCTTTCACAAGGTTTGTGTAGTTATTTCTGCACATTACAAAAGGTACCATTATTTCCTCAGAGCTTTCTTGAAGTCAGGAATACCTAGCCAATGAGTCAGAACCTCTTCACGTTTTGCCTTTTGATAATTTTCCAGTTGCAGTGGTTGTCTGTTTTTTTTCTCTAACCGCCATAAATGTAAAAAAAATTCTAATTAAGTGAAAACAGACTGAAATGTGACTCATCGTACTTGTCAGGGATTGGTTTGCTGATGTAATTTCACTTTATATAGCCAAAACCTGGGAACAGTTATAACTAGTATAAGATGGTATTATGTTTCTATTCAGCTAAATCAAATCTCAATATGCTTAGAAAAGAAGTTTTGATAGGAGTTACTTTCAGTCCTCCTATTATGAAGTAAATTTGAGAACTCCTGAAATTGGTCCTGCACTCCTGCATGTCACATGAACCTTTTATTAGAACTTACAAATCCAGTGGGGAATTTTCGAGTGAAACAGCAGCTTTTATGCTCCATCAAGAGGGATTCCTAGTACATGACTGTGCAGCTGAAGTAATCTCATTGTTCCGGGCAAAGTGAGATTCTGCTTAGCATAATGCTGGATTTCCAACTTGCCTCTGTATTTTCTGGGGAACTTGGTTAAGAGACAGAAAAAACCCCATATTTAATGTTGCATTGCTTAAGAAATACACAGGAAGTTAATTTTTGGAAAGTTAAATTCTTTAGTTCACAATCTCTTTGCTTGCTTTAATATTTTATTAGCTTTGCTGGGAAAACAGACTTTAGAGTTCTTATGGAAAACGGGGAGGCGGAGGGAGGAGTAAATAGATTAACATCTGAGAGAGAATTACAGAGCAGTGAAATAAGAACAGCCTTTGTGACACCACTGTGAAGCAAGTTGTGCTTTTGGTTAGGGACTCATCAAAGCAGGATGATGTAAAGGAGACAGTAGGTTGCTGAGGGATGGCTTGAAGGGGAAATAGAGGGAGAATGCTTGGCTGTCGGAGGAAAAGGAGTAACCTCAGGCATGTCTGTTGCTTGAAGAAGATAGGATGCTAAAGCGGGATGATTTATTTCATGTTTTTCGTCTCTCCTAACCTGTCCAGAATTGTCTTCCTTGGAATTTCCAGACCTTTTAATGTCCCAAGCTGGGTCCTTGTACTTAGCCTGCCCCGGGGCCCAGGTACATTCACAAGGGAGGCCCATGCTTCCATTCTCTCTTTTCCGTAGCCCTCCTTCTGCATGCCTCCAATGTGGAATCTTACTCTTGTGTGTTCCCTTATCCATGCCTTATTTTCGTGTTCCAGTACCCTCCTTAGCCAGGACATTAACCCATGTCCTGCTATTTCCCTGCTCTTTCTCTGTGCATCCCCATCTGGCACAGAATACAAGTTGAAGTCATTTGTACAGCATTAGTTGTAGAAATAAAAAACACAGTTTAGGAATCCTCCCTGGCAAAGTCGGGAAGTTTTGTTTCTGTGCCACAGCCTCCTCTGTTGGCAACTGCAGTACTCTTTAGTGCCTGCCTAGACGGAAATTAGGACACATTTCTGTCTTTCTTTTTAGCTGCCACCATTGCTGCAAGCCAGAATGCAGATACAGCTGGAAAGGAGTGGATGGAGAGTAGAGGGTGAAAGGGAAATACACAGTGGAAAATGAGGTATGTGTATGGCAAATACGGACTGCAGGTACTTTGTAGATAGATGCCATCTTCTTGCTTGCATCTCGTGTTGTTAAACAAAATGTCAATTTATACATTTGCAGAAATAACAAATTAGTACAAAGTTCTGAAATTGAATTTTCTGTTCAAGTGAAGACTTTCAGAATATTATTACATGATACAGCATTACTCAGGACAGAAAAGACAAATGTTAAGTGCTATTCATTAAAGGTACTAAGCTGTCCATAAACTCTCATAACCTTGCAGATCCTGTCAGCTGCCCAGTTCATAAAATGGAACACATTTCTCAGTCACAGAAAATAATATCTTTGTCAACATGTTTCACTGTGAGAGAAAATTTAGGCATGACTGAATATGACATGGGATTATATTATGTTATTTTACCATATTGTTAATAAATGGTATAAAAAAGCAATGCCACACATTCAGCACCTATTTCCTTTACAAAATAATGATAAATCTCACTTTTGGCAAATGTTCAAATACAGCGAGATGGGACAGGTAGTAAAGCAATGTGAACAGAAATCTTATGGTCAAATATGTAATGTATGATGCATGGTCGGGCAGGGCAGCAGAGCAGGGTGGACAGGCAGGAGATGGACTGTTGATTCCTTGGTAGCTCACTCCTCAGCCTTGTGGGAGTGATGTATGGCTCTGAGATTAGCCTGTGAACAATTCCCAAGGCTGTGCAGAGGAACAAGTCACGGTTTCCTTTGCTCTCTGCTTGGCTCTGTCCTAGCCCTGACCTGCTATGGAACCCTTGCAAAAGGTAAAAGTGAGCCCTAAGGACTCATTGTGTCTAACCCCTTATGCTGCTGCATGAATCCCTCCTGGATTTCATCACTAGTTGCAGACAGGAGAACAGCTATGCTTGTGCCCAGATCTCTTCTTTCTAAGGAAGTGGGAAAGCTCAGAAAGAAGCTGAGCTGCTCAGATGGACCCTCCTTCAAATTGGCACATGTTAAACTACCAGCCCGACTCCCTCCCTGTCCCCCTGGCAGTGTGCTGACAACTGAAGGAGCTCTGACGTTGTGAACCACAGCTGTCTGCAGCTCCAGATCTCATACCCAAAGCGAAGCCTCAAGCTAACACAAGCTCAAAGCCAAAAAAGCTGATTAGTCTGCTGAAACATACTACAGTTTTTGCCATTTTAAAATGTAATCTGGCCTTAGAGTCATAAAAAGCCATGAAAATGAACAGTCATTCAAGAAGAGCTGCAGCTGTAGGAGAGTATGTTTTGCCCTCAAATGTGTGTAATGTCTATTAAGTTTAATGAGACTTACACAGGTGCATTGATGACCTTGGGATTTCAAAATATTTTATGGTTCTTGTTTGAACACTAGTGACTGAATTTTCCAAGCCTGGCACACAGCTGGTTTTCTTACAAAAACATATATCTGCAGTTAACCATTTAAACCCTTCCTCATTTTCATAATGGGAACCGAGAATTGCACAGATGAAGAATTGTGCTGATTTTACCTGATTTGCATAAGCATGTTCTGTAATTAGTCCTTGAGTTTCTGAGTTCGCATGTAATTAGAATGCTGACCCATTTCACAGAAGTTCTACATTCATCAGTCTAAATGTTAAAAAGTAATATTTATAATATTTACCTGAATCCTTTGCTAGCTCTTACTTTAAAAGTACATTTGCTTTTAAAGGGATACTGGGACAGTACTACAAGGATATGAAAAGATATTCACTGGGAACTTTGAGTTAGATTGCTAAATGACAAATTACTGAAGTGCCTTAGGCTTAAATTTTGCTTTCAGAGATGGAGGAAAGAGGTTAGTTTTGAGAATTCTAAGACCAACAGAGATAACTTGCAGAAGGACTAAGTTTCATAGGCCTGGTGTAGATCATGAATGTTTGCTAAAGCAGCAACAGAATATTAAACTTTAGTTATGTCTGTCCTCAATCATAGGGATAAATTCACTTTCAAATAAAAGTAGGGCAAAACATTGAGAGCTCACTTGTCAAGATGAATATTTGCACCTGTATGTTTAAGGAGGAATATTGTTAGACGAGCCGCACTGTTGGATTCAAGCCTTCCAGTAGCCTCTGCATAAATGTGAGTGAACAAAAGACAACTATTTTGGGAATATCTTTCTTTTAGACAGAGGAGAATGATTTCCATGAAGGCTGGTAAGTAACAGAGACTTAAGTTTCAATATCAACTTAAAGTAATTGTTTCTGCAGTTTCTTTGAGTCATTTCTCACCATCATTAGAAAAGCAACATTTGTTTTTTGGCTTCTCTGATGTTTGCTGACCTCTGTGTTCAGAAAGGGCACTTGGTGCTAGATTGAATCTGACTGCGAAAATGTGACACTAAAGCTTGGAAATAAAAAATTGCATTTCGTCTTTAGATTGAGGGATTTTACTGAAACATCCGCTCTTGTAGAAACTAATGGTCCTTTGGATACAGCACATGATATCTAGAGTTTCGAAAATACTACAACAGGCACTGAAGGACTATGCTATTGAAAATGTTGAAAATGATCCAATTTCATGAAAATAAATGAATCATTCTAAATTATGTATCTGTCCTTTTCTTTCCCATGTTGTATATCTTGGGATAGTGTCTGTCTTTTTTTTTTTTTTAGTTCAGATACTTTAGATCTTGTAAAACACGCAGGATTCAGCTGTGTTCCTGTTCATACAGACTTGTTCTTTGCCAAAGAAAAGATTGTCTGTGTGCCACCCTAACTAAGTACTTCTAGTCTACATGTGCGTTAAATTCGGCTTGGTCTTGTTGATGGTCTGTTGTAGCCTATATGTAAGATGGAGGGCTTTTAAAATTCTTTGGTTTAGGTTCAGTGGCAAACATTGAAATACCCATTACAAGCCTATTGTAACAACATTGTACTGTAGTCTCATAATGTCAGTCTGTGGTTATGGAAAATGTAAAGGGTTCCATCTGTCTTATCTTTTGTCTGCAGGATCTGTATTGCTTGCTTTCACTTTTGACATACAGGTTGTTTGCCTTCAACAGTGGTGGAAGTCCTTTTCAAGGACATGTTTTAACAGGTCAGTGGGCTGAGTTTCTTCTAGTACTGATACTGAAGCTGCAGTGCAACAAGCCTTCTGTGATTTGTGGGTCCCACCCTCATTGGAAGCGGCTTTTTTGCACAGTTTGCGAGGTGATTTTTCAGGAGCCTAAAAATTCCCCTATAAGATATAAATAGTGTTCCTAAAAGCCTCTGCCGTTGAGGGGAGATTGAGTAACTTTTTTCCCTTCCCCTGTCCTTTTCTGTATTTTCTGTATATTAGAGTACTCTTATTAAAAGATTATTTAGAAGAGCCTGTGTACAAGCCTGAATCTAAGACTTTGAAAAGGCTAAAAAAAGAAAAAAACTATGTTAAGTAAACTAAGCAAGGCCTGGAGAATGTCCAAGCCCTGGGAAAATTTGTCTAAATGCTGGTGACCTTAAAAGACATTGCCACACTCAAGGGTCAACATCTGCACAGAGCCCTCCTGACTTCGGTGGGGCTTGTGACAGTTTTGACAACTATTCCTAAGAACGTGTTAAAAAAGAAGGCTGGGATCAATGCCTAGTTCATGGTATGACTTTGCCTCTGACATGTGTTTGCTTTCTCTTCAGAGGAACGTTGTCACAGGATTCTTGAATGCAAATAAATGAGGTCAAGGTTTTATATTAAAAATTTTCCTTTATTCTAAGTAGAATAGGGCTAGGATTTCATGAGTTTGTTATTCTTAGGTAAAATTCTAAAAATAGTTGCAAGAAGCAGTTAAGAAATCTGGAAAATTCTTCCACCTTCACTAAAATTGCATATGAATTGCCACATTTTTCAATTGCTAGTTTTAGAAGTGTTTATGAAATAATAATAATAGATATTTAAAGCTTGTATTCCAATTGCCAAAGGTAAGTTTTTATAAACACTAAACAAAAGCATCTGTTCCATCTTGCTTGAAAGTATCATTCATGCAAATTAAACTTTGCTTTTCATAGAAGAATTATTGCCGTGTTGAATGTTGGAAGTGTATGGAAGAAGTTGAAACAGCATTTTCATCTGTGTTTTCTACCCAATATATGAGATATTTAAATATAAGCATAAAAATAGTCAATCATAATAAAACATCTCATTCCTGGTATCCTCAAATATGTGGAACATCAAATACTTTAATTTAGGCCTCTTTTTAATAAATATGTGATTGGGTATGTATTTGAGAGAATATCATATTGAGGTCACATTAGATAAACAAACCCAAATAATCCTTTTGAAAGGAACCTGAACAATTGTTAGGACTAACCACAATCCAAATAATAACATAGTATGAGACATGATGGTATCTTTTCACGTGACTGGAGGTTTGATTGCGGGAGGTCCACATGGAAAACATGATAGGTGGTGGAAACGGGGACAATGAAAGGGATCTGTGGGTTTTGCCCATGTCTTGTCTGGGGCTTTTTTATACCTAGCCAAATCTGTGTGGGCTCTGTGTAGTAGTGTTTAGACTTGATTTGTGTGCTGAACTAATGCAGATGTAAATGAATGTTCTGGGAGATTTGAAGGAGAGTATATGTGACATGGTATGGCACTTTTAAAGTACTTGAATACAAATGCTTTATACAGAGCCTTGCTTTTTAACAAGAACACTAAATCATTCCCAGATATCAAAGAGTTGTTAGCTGAGGGGAAAAAGAAGTCCAGTCACCCACTGTAGTTATTCCTTATCTTCATGTTTTAAACCAACCCAGTACAGAATCAAAGGGGCAAGGGTACAAGGTGAGGTTGTGTTCATGTGCTGCGGTGCCACCAACTTTGTGTTTTAGCTGCTGTCAGAAATGAGGTAACTAACAGAAGATGTAAGAAAACTGTTTATAAGTTTTTACCTATCACGGGAATTTCAGGGTGTAGGGATCTTTGAGAAACAAAAGTTATTCTGCTGAGAAAATGTAAAACAATCTTTAAGCTTTAATAACTATTTTATAAAACATCTCAGGCTCATCTAAGCTATCATTCTTTAAAAAAGGGTAAGAGGCTGCTTTCCTGAAATGCATCATGGCAAGCAATCACTTGAGGCAAAATAAAACAATGCCAGTGAATACAGAGGGTAGGTCCCCTGAACAACCTGTTTCACCCCATTAAGCAGATTAAAATCCACTTGCTGGTAGGCTATAGTTTGGAAAAAGCCAACCTCATGAAGAATTCTGAAACAAAATTTTAAAAAAACTCAACACATTTTTTTCACAGCAAAAATTAAATGTAGATTTGATGGATTGTTTCTGAGTAAACCATGTTTTTAATTAGCCTTAATCTTTAAAGACAGTGGGAAATGTGCTCTGCATATGTATTCAAACAGTGCAATAAAGCTCATGAAGCTATAAAATATTGGAAAGAAGACAACATGGAAAGGAAATGGAAAAGTAAAGGAGGGAGAATGAACCTTTCTCCTTAATAAATCTGTTTTGCATTCTGTATTTGAATGTAGCATAAGTAACCAGGCAACTGTACTGACATTTATCTAATGTTGTCATAGGCTTGTAGTTCTAATAGTGACACCAACACCCACAGTGCTAGAGTTATAGCTCTCTTAGATAATTTTTGTCTTGTTTTAGCTTTGTGCAAGTGTGATGCATAAATTCAGGTCTTACACGCCTGACTTACACAAACGCTGATTCCTTTTCCTCTCACTTTCTTCTGCTGTTATTGCTCTTCCTCTTTCTTCTGTTAATCATACATAATTTGATCAATGTTGACACAATTTTTTTCCTTGCTGATTCCAAGAAAGAGAAATGGAATGTCTATCTTAACATGGAAAATACTAAAATTACAAGTTTTCCTTTTTTGTTATTTTTTTAAAAATGCTTTTGAATTGGGTTTTATTCATTCCCTAGTTTGCCATTTATCAGACCTTATTGCCTAATAGAAGTGGATCCCTATTGCCAGAAGAGGACTCACTTTCAAGAGAAAATATGGCCAGTGTATAAATCACTTGTCCTGCTGGAATTAAAATAAGGCTGGAAAGAATCTAAAAAGATAATCTAGACTAATCATGTCCTTTAAGGCGAGATAAACTGTAGCTACATTACTTCTGGCAGGTGTCTTAAGTTTTTCTTATAGACCTCTCATGGTGGGGGAAATATAAGCTGCCCATCGCTGTTTGTTGCCCTGGCCCTGTGCAGCTCGGCTGGTGTGTAAAGGGCACTGCTCCAGAGTCTGCGTGTGCAAAGAAAGGCCACACTTCATACAAAAGAAATCAAGATACACATGGAAAAGAAAGGCCCGCAAGCAGCTGAAGTTGTCATGACCTGGCTTGCTAAGGCTGCTGATACAGTGATGAGGTGTCTGTAGTTTCTTTTATTTATTCTTCTGCTTTTGTTCCTTACCTCAAAAAAATTACATGATTCTTGTTCTTTTGAATACTCACACTGTTTATCATCTTAAAACCAAGGTAGTATGAATGTGTGCCTGTGCTGAGGTTTTGAGCCATAGTTGGTTTATTTTGGAAACAAAAGATTGGATGGGACTGCTACTCTGCTGCCACTAGCACTTGTCAGAAGGGTGTTGTGATCAATGCACCAAGTAGGGGTGTCCATTTATGTATAAACTTTCTTAGTTAAAAGCTAAACATAGTGTGATAAGACTGTTAGAAATGAGTAGAAACGTCCATCCCAAGGGAAATCATGAATTTGGTAGCCAAAGTACTGCTGCTAACTTCCACAGGGCCAGTGTTTCACCCTGGTGTTGACAGCTTTTTGATATGGTCTTGAGAATACCTGCCCCAAAATTATTAAATGTTTTGTATTTCTTTTTCTTACAAAATATTAATTAAAGACATTAAATAATGTATTGTAAGAAGATTAGCTTAAAAAAAGCTGAGGAATTGTAGTAAGACGCCCTGAGCGAGCTAAATTCTTCTTGTCAGTGGAGCTGGGGCCTTTCCTAGTTTTATAGGGTATGTAAAATCAAATGCTCTTTGACTATCCAGGACAAAACCAGTACGATTAAAAACTGAGATTTTCTGGCAAATGTAAATTTAATGTATGACATTATATCAAACATTCACTAAACATCTGGTAGGGTTTTTTTACATGGGAAACAATATCCTGTGTAAATGAATCCCTTCAGTCCTACTTTATAGTGTGTGTAAAGTCACAGGCACTTTGTTTTACATGGAGGTAGTAACGAATATGTTTTTGTAGGGGGAGAAAAAATATTCTTTATTTCAGTGGCCCTTTCCCTCAGTGTTTCTCTCCTGAGAAGTGAAATTCTCCTTGGACCCATCTCCACTTTTGGCTTGCACTGTACCTCATCTGCTCAAGATACTCCCTTCTGCAGACCACCCAGGGTGGTTCCCCATAGCTCCTTGGCAGCCAGCAGGCTGAGGCCGAGAGCAACTGCTGAAAAAGTCTCATGTTTAAGCAAACAGATGAATTCTAGTACGTTTGGCTACCTTGGGGTTTTTCTTAATTTGGCAACTGATTCTATAGAGCTTGATCAGTAACTAGCTTTGCTTGGAACATTACATATATTTTTTTTTCCTGTAAGATTAGTTTGAACATGAGTTTAGAATCACCAGGCTACTCACAGTAAAGTCCCTTCTGGAGTGCTGCTGCTTTAGCCATTCTCAATTCAAGTCTGTAGGCCAACTCTGTTAATTGGCACACTGTGTGTGCAGCTTTTTTTTCAGCATTTTTATTTCGCTAGGAAATAACATGTAACTTGGGAGCAATGTGGTATGTAAGACTGCATTCTGAACTTCTTACTCTTGTTATGGTTGGTAAGAATTTTATTATAGAATTAAATGCTCTTTTGTCCAGGCCTGTCTCAAGTAAATGACTCTGTCAGTTCTGGATATTCCACAGAATATGCTTTAAAAAAAATAAAAGTGTAATGATAGGGAAAATAGTTGGCCAGTGTATTTACAAGGCTTTGTTCAAATATTATGCAGTCTTATTTGCAGCTGATGCTATGTTAGTCCATGAGATCAAAAATGGAAGCCATGTGCTCTTCTGTTACCCAAACTGAAAGAATTATACAGCCAGGAGAGCTGAACACAGGCCCAGGCAGAATATTGTGATAATATGGCTATTTTGCTGCTTGTAGTTGAGGACATATACTCTTGGATCTTTATCTTGCAAATAAACACTAGTGAATATAGGGTTCCCCCTCGTGCAGCTTTTGATAAGGGTATGGGCAGTAAGGGTTTAACTGGTCTCTTCATCATTTTCCTGTCTTTTTCAGTGGGATCGTTAATACTCCTTACATTTTGTGAGAATAAATTCTGTAATATTTTTGAACACGTGAAACCTGCAGTATTTACATCCATTTAAATAACAGCAACAGATAAAAGACTTCGACCACAATGGATAAAATACATACATAAGATTTTAATCATGCCCTTAGTTAACACATTTTAAACTCTAGAGGACAGGTACAGTATTTTGTTTCTTAAAGACATGATACTAGGATGTGATGGCAAGTTGCTAAAGGGCTCATTTTGCTCTTGGGGCTGCACTGAGTATGTTAAAGTACAGTTCAGTGATCTGATATTGTGACAATAAGACCAAATAGTTCCACATGAAGTCTTAGACACAGATCTTTAAATAAAGGAATGCCAGTGAAATGAGTCTAAAAAACCCACTGTAGTATTCTTTTAAAACTGTGGATAAAGATTTGAGGTGGTGATTAAGTAATGCTGAGCTTCGACACAGCTTATAACAAGCCTATTCCTAAAAGTGAAGAGGGCTGAAAATGAACTTTTGGCCAAATTCCCTGTGTATAGTCCCATTGATTTCACTGATTCCCTGGGTCAGAAAAATGATTGGAGATGTGAATCTGCTTGTCGGCTAGGACTTTAATTCTACTTTTGCATGGGTATTCAATCAATGAAAAAGTACAAAGTAAACTATCTTAGGGTCCCAAGGTAAATTAATTTAATATTAAAATTTAAAAAAAAAGTGGAGGCCTATCATCAGTTGGGGCCTATTTAAATTACAGATTAGCATTTGCCATTGCCAGTTAAGTGGGTAGCTTGCTGTGACCCTCTTATGTTTTCATTTAATCAGTTTAAGTTCTCAGGCAGACAAAAACTAGCTTGACAATGAATTTGTAACAATTAAATAATGATGCTGTTTCTCCTAATCTTGGTAAAGAATAAGAATAATTTACAGAAGGACCTCGTGCAAGACTTTCCCTAATTATTCTTGTGTTTTTTTGCTTAGACTGATGTTTCGTTTAATTTAATGGAGGCATTCTGAAGGAATGGTTGCCAGTGCTAATAACTTTACTGAGCTTATTGGGTTTGGATTTGCCCATAGCAAAGGCAGGTTTATAATGACTGACATAGTCCAAGACCCCTCACAAGCAGTTTAGAAGCAAAGTATCATCCTACTTTCCCAAATTAAAACTAACTGAAACAGCTTTAAAATGTTTCAGTGTAACCAAGGAAGATTTATTTCTTCCCTCTTTTCCATAAGGATTTAAATTCACTGATTAAACCTTCCTACCCAAAAGTTCATGGGGAAATTCTCCTGCAAATAGGCAGTAACGTTACTGATGTAGTGTTGTTTAAATTGCTAGCTGATACTAGGGCTTTTGGTGGATTTTTCTGCAAGAAGATTAGGATTTTGAAGTGATGCAGTAAGGAAACTAGTCTGTTTAAAGATCTGATTTAAAAGTAGTATCATGTTCTTCTGTTTATATTCTTGCCAATTTCTGTAGTTCCCTATTACATTTTTCTTATTTTAAATAACAGAATTTTCTGTCTTTTTACTATGTGAAAAACCCGTATAAAACAAGAAAACTGATTCCTTATGCAGTAAAGGGTCTTAAAAGTGCAAAATGAACACACTTCAAAGCAAAAGACCTATTTGAGTCTCATACATTATTTCAGTCATGTTCATTTTAATGGTTAATTATAAGAAATAAGAGTAAAACATTTTATGTGGACTATGTTCTTGTGAGTTAAAAATGTGGTATGTCGATTTGCTGCCTTTTTTTTTTAAGCTAAGTGTGTGATTGAAGAACTTATACAAGGTGGAAATTTCAAATAGCACTTACCACAGGTTTAACTGCCTCCATAAAATTTGATAGCAACTCTCCCATTGACTTAAGCTTACTTCGAAACTGCACGGCTTTTGAAAATCTTGCTTTTTGAATTTAGCCACAGTTTCTTATCAATTTCCATGATTCCACTGGTTTCCTATTGCTGCTAAAAGAGTGATCCAGCGTCTTATTTGTAGCACACAGCTTGGTCATTTATATTAAGGCATTTTTTGTCAGTTTGTTACAAATTAATTTGAAACAGAAGCACTATCACACTGCATGTAACAGTGTGAAAGGTCATCAAACAATATCGAAGAGAGACCCTCGGGGATATTGGAATTTTATTTACTTGTATATATGCATGCTCTGAAGCATCCTAAACTGTTAATTGTTTGTTTTTTTCTGGCCTGACTTGGAACTTTTGTAAGGTATAAGGCTGTGAATTATATTTTAATGTATTTCTGAGTCCTCACAATTGCCTAATAGTGTTCCCTAGCCTCATCTATCACTCAAAATGCTCTTTGAATTTTGAGTAACTTTGAACTTGACATGTGATTTTTTTAGGTCAGACAACACACAGTCACTACTTACTGGCTAAAACATAGGAATGGATACCGACAGACTGGATATTAGGGAGTATTTTCTAGGAGTGTCCTAGCTTTGAGGACAGCTGTCATTTCATGAGGACTTTTTAGAGCATGTCATAATGGAACATACAGTGCTTTTGTGTGAAGGCTTTGCTCTTGTTTTGTTGTTTCCCTTCATTCGACATAAAGATCCTTCGAAGTTTCTGGCTGCTCAAGTGTGAAGCATGAAGAATTAGAAAGTGATCTTTCAATCATGTTGTGTAACTTTTCTGTTTCCTGGGAGTCAGAAATTAGCCACAATTTATAACTGACACTGTCCTAATTTCAAAGAATCTCGTGCTGGTAGGAGACTGGTTTTGTGTCCTGTGTTTCCAGATCTGTTCCTCTACTGAGAAGGACTAGAGAGAGTATTCACTCCTGTGGTGGCCCTGTCTACTGAATTGGGGTTAATTACATACTGTAAGCTTAATGTATAACAATGAGTAGATTGAAGGTGCACTGGAAGGGAATTGGCTCCAGGAGTCGAGGCCCTGGATTCTCCTCCCAGGGAATTTTCATCTTGTGTCAAGTTTTCCTTGGCACTGAAAAGAAATGAGCTCCAAAAAGTCTGTATCTGGCTTTACTTCTACTGATGTATGACCTTAGGCTAGTTTGCTAAATTCCACATTCCTCTGTTCTTACAGAATCCTAAAAACTATGGAAAAAGTGAAAACCAGTTGGAGAGAAGTTGCTGCATAAATATACAGTATTATTCTGTGCTGTGTTGGTTCCTCCCCTATTGAGAGGAGGAGGGGGAGGTGACACTCGGCATACTTGGAATTATTTATCTACCCACTCTTAATTGTTTAGTCTGACTGTTTACAGTGATGCTAACTAAGGACTTTCTCTCTCTCATATCCAATGTGATGCAAGCAAATAGCTTAGGCCCAGAAGTGAATTTGTTTAAATGAAAAATGATAGATTTAATGACTAGTTATGATGCTTGTAATAAAAATGAAAACTACTTTAAATGTGTAGCCATCATGAAAGGAAGTATTTAGAAGGAGGAATAAGGGGATTGATTTGCTAAGCAATTTACATCCTTTTCTATTATCTGTTTTCATCTCTTTTGGTTATGTGGCATAATTTGTTGGTGAGACCAAGGCAGAAATAGATTTGAAGGGCAATCTTTTAATATTGCAGTACGAACCTCTCCAAGGGACAAACTGGACTTGATATGGCAGAAGGTGCCTTTGACAATCTCTCCAACTCCTCAGAAAAAAGTCCAGTTGAAAATGGTAAAAGGGGTCCTTCTGACTTTTTTTCTCAATGAGCTATCGGGGAAAACAAAGTCGTCATAATTCTGTGCTGTTCTTGTTCTGGTGTTTGTCTCAGAGGCTAGAAGAGATAACAATGGCAAGGCTCATTCTTGCTGTGAATACACTAGGAATTTACCAACCTGGTGCAGACTTAAGACTTGGGGAAATAAGCATGAGGACTTGGTAACTAATTTTGAGGATGAAGTTAGCAAGTATGGAGGCAAGTTTTACCACTGTGTGGCCATTTCTATGAGCCTGTGGTAGAGTCTGAATTCCCTGTGGTTTCACTGTAGCTTTCCCCAGGCTGCATGGAGGACTTTAACGTGTGGGTTCTCTGAGCGGTTGTCAGCTTTATTATAAGAAATTTCACATAAATCCCCTGCTGTTAGTAGCATATAGTTTAGAAACACCTCCATGTCTGTTGTAATGTCTTTTGTCAGTGAGCACAGGAGACTTTTCAAAACACTGTCCATACTCTCAGCCTTTCTCCTCTTAAATTATTAATATTAATATTTTTGGTACTTGATACTGTAAGTGACAGGTTACCTCTGACTGTGGGAAACCTTGTGTAGTGGAGTTTTTAAAATGTGTTATTTTCATTTTCTAATGTATGTAGTGATTTTTGTGTTGTGTAATTTCATGTGATGATGTAGCAATGGCAGCGTGCTGGGTTATGGCTCTAAGCTTTCTTGTCTGCTGCTCTCTCATAATTAATGTGCGTACAGAACAGTGCAAATGGCAAAGGTCAGATCTGGTTCTGAACTAGACATATAACCTAAAGCACCTGATGTTTCTAGCCAGCATCACATAACGTCAGCTTTCCAAAGGAGTTTTCCTCGGGTTCTACTGGAGTACGACATCTAAAATATACGACTTTTGAGACTAGCAAACCAGTGCAAGTACTCATGAACCTGTCAAAACAGAATTTCACCTATGACTGGGCAGGTTAACAAGTGGTAACTTTTGTTTCTCCAGTTCTGAGTTTCTCAACTGATACTTAACAATGATTATGATTGCTTTTCAAAATAAAACTGTAGTGGCTTGCACAGCTTCAATATTTCTATTCTTTCTCGTAGTCCCTACTCTTGAGCAACAGGGACTGTGGGATACTACACTCCTGCAATGAAAACCTGTATAGGTTTAAGACTGCTATGTCAAGACTGCTTGGTGCAAGGAAGCAGGGGATTTTGATTTTGTTCATTTTTAGCACATTTTTACGTTAATCTCTGTTTTTGCTATTACGCTTTGATGTGTCATTGCAGTGCTATGCCATCCTCTGGGTTACCTTTCTTCTTCTGGGCTCCCTGCTCTTCTAAAGAGACAGAAGAAAACTTCACACGTTTTAGGATTCAGCGTCACTGAGAAGTGCTAAAGTATGCTGTGATAACCTGTGTTTCCAGTCTGCATGAATCCAGACAAGGAGGTTTACTTCTTGCTTTGTCCACTTTGAACAAGATTGTTCTTAAGCTGAAATGACTGAAGACGGAAAACCTTCCAACAGATGAATCTGCATTTCCCTGCAGCAGGTATAGGTGACCCCATTCCGAGCAAATGAGGGGATTAGTGACTGACCTTCCTTTCTGCAGACCATAAATGCTGTGGGAAGAAAAAAATCTAGCAACCTACTCCCAGTTGCAAGTGATTCACAAACGGGAGATTTGCTCAGTGCCCATGCTAGAATGCTAATTAATGGAGATTGTTAATGACTAAATACTAGGCTGGGTCTTAGGTGGGTTTCCACTTGTCAGGGAAGAGGGGTGGAGAGGCTCAGAGAAAAGCAGGCAATTTGGATTGTCATTCTGGTGTTAGATGCATAGAGCATCTTCCAGAGATTTGCTGTACTCTTCCCAACTGCTAGGACAGTAAATGTAGAGCACACTAAGTGTTTCAGGAAAGATTATTCAGAAAAGAATTAGTTTGAGAAAGATTATTCCCCTTTGGGGGGAAAGATGGTTATTTACAGTTTCTTGAAACAAGCAGCGTTGGTAGCTCTGTGGCCCCTCTCCAGGGACTGGTGTCATGTCTGATAATGCAGCGACAGCGAGGCAGGGGGCAGTTATCAAGGGAGAGGAGGAAATCCTTCTCTTCCCGGCTGGCTGAAGGGATCAAGTTCCTAATAAGGGAATCGGCTCCAAGTGGGGCTATATCCTCCGTTCCAGGGAAGCGGAGGCTGGCTGTGTTAAAAGCTGAGCTTTCTCTTCCTGACAACTTCTTATGGAACTGTGCTTTGCTTTCTTAATAAATGGTCCTGACACTGCACATGCACTGCACAGCAGCAGGAAAACATCCTGCGACTGTACTCGTAAAGAGAAAAGTTCAAGGAAGAGCGAAGCCAGCTCTCTGATTCGGTTATTTACCATCAATCAGACTGTTGCTTGGCAGGGAGTGGATGGTTAGGAGCCTGAACGAACTGAAAAGGGGCAGGAAGAGAGTTGGAGGCAGCGTTCTTCCTATTTAAAGCTGCATCCCCTGAAAGGAGTGTTTGCAGAGCGCGCTGGAGCTGGTGCTGAAAAGAAGGACTCGCAGACTTTGTCGTGGAACTGATGCTGCAAGGCAGAAAGACTCCTGAGCTGGCTTCATGGTGCTAAAATAACCTTACGGCTCTGCACTTTTTGTTGCCCAGGAGGATACATGTCTAATATCTAGGCGTGATGGCAATCTGGGTACAAACGAGAACTTTTTTCATCCTCACTGCTTTATTAGGGCAATTTGTAATCGTAAAAGCGCAAGAAGAGGAAGAATATGACGCTGGTGAGTTTCTCTCCCACTAAAAAAAAATTGTAGTAATCTTCCTTCTTTGCAGGCAGTGTGCTTATTGTGTGATTTGGATAATGAGCAGAACGGAAAAACCTCTGGGGTATGAGTGTAGCAAGACTTTTGCTTTTATATGCCGAGAAGGGGGCAGCGAGGTTTGCGTGCTGGGCTGTGAGCGGGGGCCGGGGGAGGCTCCACACAGCGAGTCCGTGGGTGGGGGGGATGGATGGACAGACCCCCCAGGGTCGGGCGGGCCGTGGGGCTCAGCCCACCGCCATGAGAGGGGTACAGGGCTGGGCTCGGGGAGCCGAACTGGGAGAAGGAAACCGAGCAGCCGCGCAGGGTGGAGTCCTTTGCCCTGAACTGCAGCTGCTTGCTCACATTCTTTGTTTTAGAGAAATACAGAAGCGTGGATTTCCTTTTTTTTCTTTTTTTTTCTTTTTTCTCCTTTTCTTTTCTTCCCCCCTCCTTTCCTTCTCAGTCTCCTTCCCCCCCCCTCCCCCCCCCCCCCCCCCCCCCCGGCTCTCGCTGGGGAGGGGGTGTCCAAGTCCCTGGGGCAGGCTGGGATGGCACACTGCCTGCCCTCCTTCTGCTCTCCCACCCCGGGGGCTGCCTTGGGGGAGCAGCGGGGGCAAGCTCTGGGAAGGCAGGAGGGCTGGCTGGCGAGCTGCGTGCCTGACCCGTGTAACCTGAACTTTATTAGGCAGCTTTCTATCCGTTTTTATGGAATATCATTTCAGTGGCTGAGAGAGATTGATGGTCAGGAGGATGCGTGGTGACTGTGCTCTTTCATCAATCGGGATGGATGTCGTGCTGTATGTTGGTTTCCTGAAATGTGAGAAGAGTGGTTGTGGGACAGTCTCTAGCCATTGTACTCCTGAACATACTCCCTAGGCTTCTTGTGTAACACAGGCTTTTTTTCCAAATAATGCCCAACAAAGGGGCTCGTACATTACCATAGAATACAGTTTGCAATTATGTTATTGCATATTTTCAAGAGTTTAATTTTTCTTGTAACTGAACTCTGGTAATACAGTGTGTTGCACAAGAGAGGAGGAGTCAAAGCCTGATGAATAAAACAGTGCAATAGTTCTGAAACTTTTGTTCCACAAAGCAAAATGAGACTCTCCTGACTATGCACAGCTGTGTAAGAAGTCCCATAGAGGGGGCACTTTGTATAATCTGGGGAGTATAACTCGTATACTTGCTGTAAGGGGAGACATATACATTTTTTAGGGACCTATAACACCAAAGAAAAAACTGGTGGAAAATATTGACTTATTTTGTTGGTACATATCTAGTAGTAAAAATTATATCTTTTTTTTTTTTTTTGCTTGTTTTAAAAAAAGGGCAAATTTTCTGTGAGATTTCTGTGGGGTTAAGTTATTATGTGTCATTTGCTAGTTTGTTGCTATTATGGAAATGATGGGATGAGCCAGTACTGTAGCAACACCTTCTGGGATGTACTTCCTAGATGCTGATAGCAGAGGGAACTCAGAGATAAGTGGCAAGTCAGAGAGCAAAATACATTGTAACAAATCAGTGAAATCTGTTTGCACTTCACTGGTTCGTCTTCCTGTTTGAATATGGACTAGCTTTTGTCTACCTTACAAACAAGGAAGCTGCTTCTCCAATGTTCATTAGATTAAAAATAAAAACTCCAAGCTATTTGAGTGTGTTGTCCTCGAGGGACAGTGCACAGTGAGGAAGAAGAGGGATACATCCTATATATCACATAAACAAGGGGCTTCCAGTTTTGATTTAGTTCCTGACTGAAGCCTACAAATGCTGCAGAATGGGGAGGTTTTTACCCTTGGTTTGGCTTGGTTTTAGTACTTGTGCAGAGTCTAAGATCAGTGTACGTTCTGTTGTACTGCAGGTGATTTTGTCTGTACAGCTGCTTCACTTCTCCCCGTTCTGTTGGTGAAATGTGTCACTTGCATGTAGCTTGCTACGGTAAACAAATAATGGAGGGATCTTGAGAAACAAGGAAGGCACTTCAGGTTAGAAAAAAAAAAATCACATGTTCAGAAAGCATGTAAAACACTGTTTTACCAGTCATTTTTCATGCCAATCCTAGAAAAAATGAGAATGAAATACTGATTGTTGGTCTCATCCACAGTGGAAGAAAGAAATAGCTTTTGCAGAACTGTGTTACAGAATTTATCACAATGAGAGCAAGTGATTTTGATAGATAAGTTGAATATAACAAAGCAGGTAAAATGGTTTTAAAAAGTTTTTATAAAAGAACTGTAACACTTCTTTAAACCAAACATACTGGGTGTTGGTTCCCTTTTTTTTTTTTTTGGCACTTATCATTGCTGTGCTTTAAGTAATGCAAGTTTCTTTATTTTTTTCTGTTGGTACTGTTGCAGATCGATCTGTTTGCTCAAGAACACTTGTCTGGTAGTGTTACAATGCATGTAAAAACATGAAGGACACTTTCAAACATAGTACAGCAGAATTGGTCATTTTGAGACTAGCTGTTTTAAATGTGCCTATTTAAAAGTTATTTAGCAATAAAGTCAGCACTGCAAAATCCTAGAAAGACTGAAACATACTGGTTTTAGTTTCTGTATAAGGGCCCAGACTAGTTCAGAAATGCAGTAGGGCCAAAAAGTGCCCAGGAGATGCTGTTTAAGCACTGAATACTTGGAAGCCCTGAATGTTTGGTGTAGGGATTCCCTCACACTGTATAAATTTTTTTTTTCTTTCCTTAGGACTTGTGATAGAGGAAACTACTAGCAGAAGCAGTGCATAGTTCTGGGATCCTTTCCCATCTGCTTGTTGAGCATAAATGTGATTGCTTTCTTCAAAAAAAGTTATTTAAGAAAACAGAAACACACCTTCAGTGGAAAATCTCTCAGTAAATTTGAATCAGAGCTAAAATTGTGGGAATCGCCTCCTTCAGGAGCATGTATCTTTGCAAATTCTACATGGGCATGGCAGTCATGGTCTAGTGCCACCTTCTCCCGTGTTTCTCACTGGAATCCTACACTTGCCTTTAGGTTCTCATCAGATTCTGCAATGCACCCTTGTCTGTGAATTCTGTGGTGATTTATCCTTCCCTGTCCCACTCTTGTGGTGTCAGTGCTCCTTCAGCTGAGATCAATGTGAGCCCTAGTGTTGATTTAAAAGCATCCAATTTGCAAGCAAGCAAAAACAAACAACGGTCATTCCATTGGAGTTCACAATCCTCTTTGCCACCTTCAAATTCTCAAGGTCTTTCACTTTGTCTGGAAACCATTCAAAGGAGACAGGATAATGGACTGGCCTTAATGGAGGGAAAACCAGCTAGCTGGGTGGATGGGGGCTATTGAATTTGTCCATTATCACCTTACTGGTATTAGAGACATTAGGAAGAAAAGACATTACTTAATTCCACAGTCTCCTCACGGGGACAGGTGTTGGGACTGTGATGGCAAGGGAAAGTCTGCTGTAGAATTACTGAGGATTCAGATGCTGCTTCTGGTTTTATGGGTCTTTCATCTTTGTAAAGAGTCCTTAAAGCTCCCAAGGATAATGATATGAAAGGAAAACAAAACAAAAACTCCACCTCTGTCTTGCCAAATCCTACAATTTTAGTGAGGCTCTTATGATACTTGATTCCTTTTTTCCCCCCAGAGTTTCAGATCTCAAGATCATTAACTTGTATATGTACTTCTACTTTCTTAGTGAGAAGCTTTGTGCATGTGTCTGTATGCATAGGTATTTATGTTTGTGGGTCTAATCATAGCAAGTAACTCAAGAATATAAGTGATTATAGCTCTAAACAAGCAGAAAATGAGAATTCGGTTTTTATTTTTTAAAAAAAGTCACAGTTCTTTTGGGACTGACTCATGACAGCTGAATATTTGTGGTTGGCTCCCCTGCCTGTAAAAGTGTGGGAAGGAAACTCTACAAAGAAATTTTCCACAAGAGTCCTCAAGAAGATTCCTCTTGCTAAGACTGAGCAAACTTCTGCTCAGAATTATGGAAGACATAAAATTGAGGGTCACATTAAGCTATCCACATTAGCTTGGCTTTTTTAGAAAATAGTTTGTGGTTGTTAGTGGAGGCGTTTTTTTGCCACAATGTTTACAAATATAGATTATTGTCATAGAAACCAAATGGTTATTTCATGCTCTCATTCATGTTTTGGCACACTTGTGCTTAATTTCTTGGTGAAGTCCTTTCATCTTTGCAATTTGTTTCAGTGTGATAACATTCTATCGGATTGATTTGTTCATGTAAAACAGTGCAGGATGGGTCCTGTTTAACAATAAAGTGTATTAACATAAAAATAAGCCTCTTTCAATTTCAACTGTTTAGAGGTTTTCAGAAAAAAATGAGTGTCCCCTAAAACCCTCAATTTTTCATAAATTTACCTAGGAAAACCCTGCTTAGGAACAGCACCTGGTGTTTAAGTAGTATTTACTATTTCTGTCTTGGTTAACTGGAAGTCATGTGATTTTCCTTGGATAGAATTAGATCTGGTCAGCTCACCACGTTACTTGTTTTTTGGTGTTTTGTGAGAAAAGAAACACAGGAATTCTTGCGTGTACGTGTGGGGAAGCAGAAACTCTGAGGGCAGACCTTCATGCAATGCTCTGATCCTTTAAAAAAAAAACGGAGCAGATGTTCATGGCCCGTGTGCAACTATTTTTCCATATACAGAGAAAGGCAATGAACTCTGTGCCAAAAAATAATAAAGTAATAATAA
Organism: Pterocles orientalis; assembly: GCA_011057875.1. Classification (NCBI taxonomy): domain Eukaryota; kingdom Metazoa; phylum Chordata; class Aves; order Pterocliformes; family Pteroclidae; genus Pterocles; species Pterocles orientalis. Next base: position 605,262 of record WKFP01015431.1, read on the forward strand.
AAAATAGTCGAGATTCCAACTGGAGGCATGTGATCTGTCTTTATACGTGTGCTGATTGCTTCACCCGTGTTTGTCTTTGTAACCTTGCACATTTTTGTGTGTAATGTCCTGCTGATAGAATTTTTTTTTCTCAAAAATTCTTAGAAAGAATAAATCAAAATGTCGATCCAATGGATTCTCAGTTGGGTTAGGAAAGAGAGACTGGGCTTGCACTTCAACCTATTTTGTAGACAGAAGAACCTATTCTTAATCTAGTGCACAGGGCAAAACCAAGTATCCTTTAGTGTAAAATGAATAAATTAATCAGATTAACTTGGAATTTCAGTTTTTGACAAAGGCTTCTTGGAGTTTGAACTTTAAGAGCACGAGGAAAGATTGTTGCACTTGCTGCCTGAAATCTCAAACTGCAGCAGACCTGCCTTGTAAAACTGCCCTTCGAAAGCCCTGGTGAGACTATCACGTGCAGAAGGCCAGGTATAATTTGAACTGGAATGTCTGATGCATAATTAAAGCACAATGAGAAGGGAATGAGGAAAATGTGTTTGTTCCACTAGTATAAAATAAGCATTCTTCAGTTACTTAAGGAATTAGGTACTTTCAAGCTGGAGAAAACCAGCTTCTAAGTCATGTAACGCTTTGAAGGGAGCAAGGTACCTCAGAGGTGCCGCTGTGTACTGTTCGCATCTTTAATGCAATCAATACATTACGTGTGTACAAACAATACCTCATCTCCACAGTTTTTGTCAGATTATGTTCTATGTTTTATGCTTTTTCTGATTCCAATTCTAGGCTGAAGAGTTAGTGCTGTTGCTGAACTACCAGAAAGGATAAAACAGTGATACTAATTTTTTTTTATAGATTGATTTGTGGTTATGAAAACAATAGCATGCAGGAAGCTTTGGATGCTGATAAGCCCTTGGTGCTGTGGTAATTAAAATATCCAAACCGTTAGTTACAATTCTTTTCTTAGCAAGCAACATACTTTTTCATAGCCTGCTGTGCTGTCTTTTATTCTTGTAGTGAGAAACAATTCCATTATTCCCCTGTCCCACCAGTGTTTGCTGTGGAAGGGTCATGTGTTATATAAGCATGAAGACTAAGAATGATTGTCAGAGGGCCAGCGGTGGGATGCTCTCTGTACAGGGAACCTCTATTCATGCAGGCCCTTGGGATTTGATTTTTATTAGCTGATGAAGGTAGGTCTTGTCTTCAGAGAGCTGGTCAAAGGTTGTCCCTTGGCCATGCTGCTGCCACCTGAAGCTTGATTGGAGTTTTGGAGAATTTGTGTTTTTCTGCAGCTTTCTGTAAATAGTACAGTTGGGAGAATGATATAATGGAGTTGTTTTTATACTGAAGTACTTCCACCGTGTTTTGTGTTTTCACTAGTTCTCATTTATAGCCTTGGACTATGTAATGGTAGCATGGGAAGACTAAAGAATTAATCTGAATCTTTGTGCCCTTGTTCTTTGGATAGTGTGGCTGAATAGAAACACAAGCAGTTACTCTGATACTGCTGGCAGGAATTCAGAGTTTTGGACATGAACTCATTCAGAGTAAACTGGCTCACTGAGGCCTGTTCCCTGCTGTGCATTAGATGTCTGGTTGAGAAGGTCCATACAATATCTTCTTCACATACTTTTTGGTAATGAGATGCTTGCCAGTGCTATTTCAGGGACATCAAGTTACCCCGAATTATGAAGAGTTATTATAATTATGTATTATAATTATTGTTAAAAATAATGTAATGAATAAACATGTATTCTGTTTTAAATGAAGTATGATCCATCTTTGGCTTTCTCATTTACATTAATGATGAACCTCCTGGTAGAAGAGATACCATTGAGTAGCTGGGTCATCTCTCTCTTCCTCTGAGATTCCTGGAGGTTTCCTGAAACTCCTCTTCCTATCAGAAAATGAGAATATACTTTAATGTTGCTTAACTTCATGCGTGTCCTAGTCCCAGTGGTAGTGATGCTTTGCACAAGAAGTTAAGGTCAAGAAAGGGAGAGCATTCTCCGTGGTAGCTGTAGAAATCTGCCAACTGAAACAACTGAAATGGAGATTAACCACTGAGGGCTCCAGCTAGCAAAGCATGTTGTGGTGCATGGGGTTGTCCTGGCTTAATATTGACTGACGGCATGGCTTTTGATACTGATCCACCTGAAGGGTTTCTTAAGCCGTCAGGTATTAGTTTTACAGGGAAAGGTCATTTATTATAGTTCTGGAAAATTTGTCATTCATTCATCGGGAAGTTTGAAAATCTGTTAGGCCTCAGGTCTTTGGAGATGTGAACAGATCTTTCCAAAATATTTGAGGGATCAGACTTGCAGGTGGTACTGTATCGTCTCTGCGTCCCTTAAGGGAGAACTTTAGCTTGATTTGTTGTATATACTGTTAAATTATAATTTCCATGACTGTTGTTAAGAGTTCCCCCACTGCTAATTTTAGAAGACTATTGCTTGATAGCTTTATGCTGTGTTGATGTAAAAGCATTTGACTGCTAATAAAAAGAAAACTTGAAGTTAGTATAGGCTTGAGGTGGGGGGAAAGATTAAATAAAGGTACGTAATTAAGAGTAATATATCTTTATGGTGGATAAAGTTTCATGGTTTCACAGGTGGTCTTTTGTAATCCTCTAGATCAGGAAAGAAATGGGATGTTAACAAAATCCAGAGATGATAATGAGGAATGAAATACTTGCTATCTGTGCAAAAATAGGGGTAAGAAATACAAAGAAGAGAATTACCTTAGAAAAGCGTAGTCTGGAGTGATGATAACAACAGAGTTTGTGTTGTGCTCTGTGATCAGAGGAGGCTAAAACTAAGGATGCTATTCTTTGTCACATAGTAGGACTTGGTGAAGAAAAATGTAGTTCTTATGATCCATTAGGCAGAAAACCGTGAAGTGAAAATGACGAGAGGCTTTTGTTCATCCTGTGATCGAGTCCAATGCTGGCCTAAGAAGTAATTTATGGAAGAAAAAAAGATGGTAAAATGGAATTTAGGGGACCCAGTCTTGAATAGGACAGATATTCTGAGGGATGAATCTCTTTTATTCAAGGTTTTTGAGGTGTGCACAACTTCCAGAGCAAATAATCTTCAGTGTGTCCAAAGATCTGAGAAAGGAAAAAGAATGGAATCAAAAGAGGTGGGAGCTTCCAGCAAGGTGTCAGGTGTGAGGTGGGGCTTGTACCTCTCGAGGAGCACTTGGCTCTGTGTGACTGAGATGGTGTTGCCCTATTGTGACTTCAGACTGTGGAAAAGAAGTGGAAATAGTTTGTGTTTTCTGCAGAGGCAGAGACAGAAAGTAATCTCTTTTTCTCTGTATTAATTTTCCATTGAAGAAGGGGCTTTTATTATGAAAAAAACCCCATAAACAACACACAGTAATGCTTGCTTTGAAAATCTGTTGATTTCTTAAAAAACAGATAATCAGCTTCTTAGCTTCATGATGCAGTTAATGAACCTCCAGTGCTGCAGGTGTATTTTCTTTAACTCGGAGTAGGGAAGAGCTTTTCACATGCTGTATATATCAGCCTTGATTATTTTGTTAGGCATGTGAGGCATTAAAACAATGTTTTTGTCAAAGGGCTTACAAAACAGAATTGGTGCATTGTGCGTACTTTGTATCTTGTGGTGGATAGCACCTGATTTGTTAGCCATCCTATATTTTATAAAACGTAACCTTTAAAAACAGCATGAATTGTCTGAGTAATGAAGGGAACGCACATAGCAAAAACTGCTGAAGACACGGTCAAGTCTTTCATCAACCCAGTGTTCGAGTCATAGCCCTTTGACAGCATCATGGCAGGCAGATCATACAAAAGACTCCTAGTTTTGCATCTGGAATTTCATGTTGTCCATTAAGGCTTTTTTTTTTTCCAGGAAATCCGAGTGAAAAAGTAGTATATTTCATGTTCAAATAGCATACACAAGAAAAAGAATACAGTTCTCAATGTAATGTATTGCTACATATTTATTTTAAATGTCTATAATTAAGAACTCTCAAATCAGGAATGTTTTGGGCTATAAAGCTACCAGTATGTGTACTTACATTTTTAAAAGAAATTAATGTGTTTGTACCTTACTGCGTGCTAAGTTTTAGCATAGGCAATATATAGTGTGTTAAATATATGTAGCGCATTTTGTGTGTGTGTGTGTGTGTATATATATATATACACACACACGTATGTCTTAAGACATCATACTTTCCCCCGTACGGGAACTACCTTGCAGGGCAGACACATCTTGCTGGTGAAAGTAATGGAGGATGATTTCCAGATGTTTAAATGCTTGCTTTGGCAAGAGTCAGAAAATACTGGAACATGCATTGGCAAGAAAGGAAGGGAAGAACCTGATGTAAGAGACATCAAGCCAGCGACAAGCAAAGCAGAACATGGAAAATGGAGCCATGTGGGGAAGGAAGAGCCAACACGACAGTATGGCTGCTGTCGCAGCATTTAATATTGTTGGAATTACACTAATGACAGGCAGAGTGCCGGAAGCCTACTTCAAAAATGAGGACTGAGGTTAAACAAATTGCTCTTTACATGTTTTTTGGTTTTGGTTTTTTTGGCTTTTTTTTTTCCCTGGTTAAAATGTTTGGTGTAGTGATAGAAAATTTTATCTAAACCTGGACACTGAGAATGAGTAGCTTGGGCGTGGTTTGATTTTTTATTGTTCTGTAAAATGCAGGACCTTCTTATGAATTTGTGCAGCGCTGAGCACAAAGCATCCTTGGTCTCAAATGAAGCCTTAGGGTACTACTCCAATATACATACTGAGTCATTGCGCTCATAATACATTTCTTGAATTGCGTGGATTTGCATGTTGAATAGCTGACTGGTTTCAGAAGTGGAATCTGGCTCCTCAGCAAGGAATCTCTAGATAGTGTATCGCATAAACTGTTGCTTGCTGTAAGGTTTCAGTAAGCACACCTCTCTGGGGCTGGCCTTTCTTTTGCTGTACAGACCAAAGCCTTGCAGCTTTACCATATTGTATCAAATTCTTCACACTTCATGGGGCTTTTTTTTTTGTTGTTTGGGTTTTTTTTGTTGTTGTTTTTTGTTTTTTTAGATTTTTTGGGGGCAAGGTGGGGTGGTGGGGAGAGAAGAGTTAAATCTTGATCTCTTCAAGCTGTGCATGTCTGCCCTTATGGAGAAGGAATGGAAGGGCAGGGCCAGCCACTGTGAATTACACTGCTCTATCTTTTATTA
>WKFP01015431.1:618096-674784 GCA_011057875.1 Pterocles orientalis
ACCCCCAAGTCCTTCTCCTCAGAGCTGCTCTCTATCCACTCTCCGCCCAGCCTGTATTTGTGCTTAGGATTGCCTCGACCCACGTGCAGGACCTTGCACTTGGCCTTGTTAAATTTCATGAGGTTTTCATGAGGTTTGCATGAGTGCTGAAAGCCTACTTCAAAAATGAGGACTGAGGTTAAACAAATTGCTCTTTATATGTTTTTTGGTTTTGTTTTTTTTGGGTTTTTTTTCCCTGGTTAAAATGTTTGGTGTAGTGATAGAAAATTTTATCTAAACCTGGACACTGAGAATGAGTAGCTTGGGCGTGGCTTGATTTTTTATTGTTCTGTAAAATGCAGGACCTTCTTATGAATTTGTGCAGCGCTGAGCACAAAGCATCCTTGGTCTCAAATGAAGCCTTAGGGTACTACTGCAATATACATACTGAGTCATTGCGCTCATAATACATTTCTTGAATTGCATGGACTTTCATGTTGAATAGCTGACTGGTTTCAGAAGTGGAATCTGGCTCCTCAGCAAGGAATCTCTAGATAGTGTATCGCATAAACTGTTGCTTGCTGTAAGGTTTCAGTAAGCACACCTCTCTGGGGCTGGTCTTTCTTTTGCTGTACAGACCAAAGCCTTGCAGCTTTACCATATTGTATCAAATTGTTCACACTTCGTGGGGCTTTTTTGTTGTTGTTTGGGGTTTTTGTTGTTTTTTTTGTTTTTTAGATTTTTTGGGGGCAAGATGGGGTGGTGGGGAGAGAAGAGTTAAATCTTGATCTCTTCAAGCTGTGCATGTCTGCCCTTATGGAGAAGGAATGGAAGGGCAGGGCCAGCCACTGTGAATTACACTGCTCTATCTTTTATTAGCGATATCTTTATAATGGTTTTAAAATTGAGGATACAGAGCACTTAGTTCTTTTGGGGTTTGGTTTTTTTGGGGGGGGGGGGGTATTTGTTTTTTGTTTTTCTGGTTGTTCTCTCTTTGAGCCTTCCCTGGTTTGCTAGGAAACCTCTGCGGGACAGAATTTGTCTATTTTACAGGCACTGTGCAAGACAGACTGTTTAGATTGTTTGTGTTTGAATGTAATGAACACAAAGTAAATATTTGGTGATTTAGATCTCCCATTCAGGAGGGTACTTTAGAAACTAACTTGAAGCACAAGAATATAGCCTTACTTCTTGTAATGAGGCTTACATCTAGTTTGCCTCTTAATGATGAAATCTTTAATCTTTAGTTTTTATTTACTAGGGTAAATGACAGTTATTTCTGATGTAAGAGTTATCTTTGATTAGATAATTCATAATTCTAGTTATCTTAGAAATCTCTTATCAATTGTACTGCCAAATGTTAAGTGCACGTAGAGATCATTTTCCTAAGAGCAGTGTTTTTAAAATCTGTTCTCACTGAAGTATTAGAGCTATGCAAACTTTTTGTAATCATCCCCCAGATTAATCCATCCAGAGTTTTCATCTTTTTGCACAAATTCAAGTGATTTTGACTGAAGGTTGTTTCCAATCACAAGTAAACATCAACACACAAACACAGCCCAGTTTCTGGTTTCAGGGGGAATCAAGGGAATCTCACTGGCTTTGGTTTGAGTTTGCTCTGTGCTCAAACATGACGCAGAAAAGGTTCTTGTGTATTCTCAGTACAAAAGAACACGCATGTTTTGGAGTTCTGCGGATGATCTGTGTGCTTAGTATGACTAGATGAACTCCTGGTAAATTTTATATGAAGCTACAAAATGTCCAGTGAAGACTTAAGTTTGGGACAGAACTAAGCATGCCTAATTTGGACAGTGACCTGACATTTGGTGTGTGTAACGTCCTCATCTGTAGCTCTGTCTGGAAAATGTGTCAGGAGTCCTAGGCTGGAGCAATGGTAGGAGGAGGGAACGTGACTGCGCTGGGGAAGGGGAGGCTCCTGCAGTCCTGTTTTCTAACAGGACACAGCTGTGGCTGAGTCCAAGTCCTATAAATGTCAGTAAGTGTTGACTCAATGCCATGAGAAGAAACTTTCTGGTGTGACAGTTCCCTGCCTTTTTCTTACTGGGACAGGAATCACAGCTGAGTGATTCATGACACGCATACAGTTGCAAAATGCCACAAGAGAGAGCAAGGTCCTACTGCTTTTCTTCATGTCTGCATCAAATGTCCCTGCTTTCAAAGCCGCAATTACTTCATTGGTACTACTTGGCAAATAGAGTTCCCTTGAGAAAAGGAGTAAGACGTTCTGCTTGTGCTGCCTTTTTTTCTTTTTTTTTTTTTTAAGTCTACTTATCCCATAGGTTAAATGTTTAAACTTCTGAAAAAAAAAAAGAGTCTGAAAATATAGCTAAAATACATCACTGCTTTTGAGATAAAGCTGCTCTATGAGCTGAAAGATGGGTTGAAGTGCTGTTGGATAGTGTTGTTATCCAGATTTAACTAGCCACCGAAACTCAGATTGGCTGGGACAGTCTTAGGATCCAGGAGTGTATAGCTTCATCAAATAGTTAAAGGCTTTGTTTTTGGAGAGAGCTGTGAGGTGCTGCAGCAGTTATTGTAATAAATTGCAGTGTAAGTATAGCCTGCTTTGAACCCATGTGTAAAGGATTCAGTTTGTCCTTTCGTTCCCACCCTCACACAAGAAATAAGGTATGGTTTTAACAGATCCCTATTATCTCCCAGTATAATGGTATGAAACTGAATCTAGTTAGGATTAATGGAGTGGTTAATCTTCAGTGTTTCAGTTGTTCAATGTGAAACGCTAGGTTTGAGACTGGTTTAGTAAAAGGGTACACTTTTCCTAAAACTGGTTTCCAGGGATTGTTTGTTAGAACTACCGGGTTATACTTTTGGTCACAAAAAAAGTAGAAATCAGGATGATTTTTTTTTCCCCTCTGAATTTGATTTTATTTCTTTATAAGATGGCTAAACTCAATCTCCATCTCATTCTTGTGTGCGTGTGCTCACTTTCTTCTTTTTTTTTTTTTTTTTCAATCCCCTCCCTTGTGGATGCTGAAAGACTGAAATTCCTCCTTGAAGTTTGCAAGACTTAGAATTTTCTAAGTCATTTGTTTATACAATGTAATGCAGTTCACAATGAAATGTAAATAACAGGACTCCGATGCTCCTGCTTTTGCAGATAGCATTGACTTATAACTGTTTATTAAAATGGCTGAGCAAGCTTTAGGACATTTGGTCATAGTCAGGAAGGACAAACAGCTACTTATTATGAGCCCTTTTGATATCTAACAAACTGTGAAGTCTGAGGCTAGATCTTACTTAGACCTGGTTATTATATCACACGACTCTGGTTGAGGCAAGTTTAATAAAAGAAATTGCATATGGTACTGGCTGACGCTAGTCTCTGTCACACTGAAAAACTTACCGTCAGTTTGCTCAGGAATAGTGAAGTCAATTTTTCAGGAATACAGATATTAAAAAGCGACTACTGTGTAACCTGTAGGTCATTACAGATGGTATATAACTATAGCAATTATGTTAATATTTTTGTGTAATGCTGCCCAATCTCTTTAGGCATCTGAAATGTTTCTTTCAAGTCTTAATGAACTAAACATATCCCCTGTTCCTAAGGGTGATGTAGGCGTGTACCATTCTTCATGTATAGCTCTGCTATACATCTTCCTAACCCCGTAGTAGATTTGGGGCTGGAAGAACTTGCAGATTTATCCATGAACCCTACTGACAGAGGTACTACAGAAGAACACAAAGTATTTCCTCAAAATGCCTATTTTCTCTCTTCTAGCTTAAGCTAGTTGTCTTGTTTTTTTTCTTCCTGTCCTGTGGGAAACATGTAGGAGCCTGCTCCCAGACAGCTCTGGTTTTGGAAGTGGAATTGTCTTTGTGCAAAGTGCCTAAAGGGCAATGTTTTTCTCTCAGTCCAACTCAATGCATAATGAGTTTTCCAGCACCTGCATTAATACACTCATTGCTGTATTATGAGGAGTCTGATATGCTTGGAAAAGTCAGGTTTTCGTAGCGTGTAAAATTTCTGGTGTGTCATATGTGATTAAAGCTCAAGTCATATGTTGCACCAGTGCTTGAGGCAGTGCTTACTCAGAGAAGCTTTCTGCAGAAAGAGATGTCACTAGTGTGTATGCTAACATGTACTGTTTGTTCTGGGCATGATCACCCCTTGTCTATTAGAAAGAAAAGATTTGGTGAAGCCTTGAACAGGCTGGTATATATGTTACTCTGGCTGCATAAGAAGAACAGAGCATGTTAAGAACAGAACAGAGTAGAAGAAAGTTAAACACATCACAACTCCCTTTGATCCAAACTCACTTTGCTTTTTTGATTAAGGAACATTCTGTCAGAGTTCTTGTGCATTTGAATTATCCGTTTTTATAACGTGAATAGTCCAGCAGTTACCTGAACTTAATCAGTTGTTGGTTGTGTGGAGAAGTTTTACACTCAGTTCAAGATATTGCCTACATTTGTAAGAAATTAATATTATAAAAGATAATACCAGGACGCCAGATTCTTGAGGTCTGATTCAAAGGGAGTAAGTTTCTAAAGCAAGTTTTGGAGCCTATGTGAAGCATAGTCTAGCTCCTGTGCAATGCACTGAGTCAGTATTATTAGCTCTTCTGATCTGTGCAACTTGGCACTAAATTTTCCAGAAAGCAGTAACGTTTTTGTTCTTCAAGCACTGATAGAGATTTAAAACAGGAAATTGAAAGCTGAAGAGACATTTTTCTCAAGATCTATTAAAGTGCCTCATTAATCATATTTTAATATTCCTCTATTATGTGGACTTTGAAATGGATTTTATTTCTGGATTATTTTGGAAGTATCATATTTCTACATATTAGTAAAATGTCATCCCCTTCCAAAGCAGTTTACATACCAATGCGTTATTCCTGCGTTCTTCGTGCGTTAAGGATGTTGCACTGCTTGTAGGTGGGGAAATGGAAACAGAGTGATGAGACATATATTTCCAGCTGTCTGCTGATTCTGAATATTCCCTTTGAATACTGACGGGGAACACTCGGTAGGGAAGGCTCTCCCTACAGATTCATTTGCACAGTGACCACCTTCTGGATAATAGTGTTTCACAGAGAGCATGAGACACCTGCTTTATGTCAGGAATATTTAATTGTATAGTTCAGTTGCAAGAGGATGCCTTGTAAAAGGCTGTTACACATTTTTGTATGCTGTCCTCTTTGCAAGAAGAAGCTTCTGGCACCAGAGAGATGATTTGTGTGGATGCTCTTCTGTTCTTTCATTGTTCATTACCAGATGTGCATCTGGGATTTAATTTATTGCCCTTGAGATACTCTGAAGAGTAACTGTGTTCTGAATGAAGCCATCGCAGGCTTTGTACGTTACCAGTTGGCTTGTCTGCCTTGGTGCCTGGTCATGGGCTCCTCAGGGTGTATTCTTTTTGGAGAGAGCTTGTTGGTAATGAATGAGGCTTGTTTTCCATATTGACCTCAGACGGTACATAATTACCTAAATCCAACCAGCCGTAACAACGAGGTGCACATAGAAAATGTACTTCATAGAGGGATTTTATAGAGCTTACAGTGCAGTTAAGTTGAAATTACATAGCTATTTATGGGAAATGTATGGTTAGTTATGCCCTTCCCTGCGCCTTTCTTGCATTCTGCGCCACGAAAGAAGCATCATCTGTCAGCACTGCTGTGAGGTTGGCTGTTTCTGTAATTTGGGTAGAAACAGTATCACTGAATAATAGGAATGTCTTTATGTTGTTCTTTAATACCTTTACAATAATATTAATTCCCCAATTATAGGAATTTTAGCACAAAATGGATTTATTAAGGATGTTTTTAGTTCAGTTAATCAGTAAAATCATTGCTCTGTATTTATAAACAACTCCTGCTTGCTCCAGCAGGATTTGGCCTTGTGTTTGGCTGGGCAACCCTGCTGCCGAGCTGCCTGCTTCTCAGGGCAAGAAACACATTTTGGGCAGGGAATTCACTTTTATTTGACTAAGACATTGAATTTCTTCGTTTCACATGCGAGTTTTCCTTGTTCCAGGCAAGATGAACAGTGACCAATTGTGTTCCTGCTCTTTCCTCACAGCCTGCCTGGCCCCAGCTCCATGTCTCATGTTCACCTTCCAGCACTGGTTCAAACTGGGAATTCCTGAGTTCTTAATTTCTTCTTCTCTCCAAAATTGTATTAATTGTTGGTGAATCACCTTGAGGCTAAAAAGGGAGATTTGTTTTGTTTATTGTATAACAATTTCTATTTGTGAAACAAACAATTAGAAAACCAATGATTGATCGACAGTCCTGATTATGATTCTGAGTTGATTTCTACATTGGAAAAGTTGAATAAACATGTCAATTTTGTCTTGTTATCCTTGATAGACTAGCATGAAAATAAACAAAGTGATTAATTTCAAATGAGTGTTTCAAACAGTGGAATTTTATTCTCACAGCTAAGCTGTTTGTGAAGTGGAAACTTAACTACACTTGATACTTGTATGACTTGGTGCTGAACTAGCAACCTGAGGTATTTTACATGTAGTGGAAATACTTTTAATGCAGTAGGCATTGAAATAGTTTGAGAGACACCTGTGCAGATTTTGTGTATAACTGAGATGATAAACACTTTATTTGAAAGAGATATTAATAGATTTATTTGTACAAGAAAATGAGGACTGAAACTTTTTTTTAAATGCAGCTCTCCAGAGGTTCACATATTTTATTTTTCCTCTGGTCTGCACTATGTAATGTAAATTCAGAGCTTGGGAATAGTCTTAGGAAAGTTGCTTGGAAATCAAAATCCCTTTCTGCTGAAGAGATTGTGCCTGGAGTCAGTGCTGAGACCCAGGGGCAGTTACTGCTCCAAGGGTGACATCCAGGCTGCTGCTGTATGTAATGAGCCTGCTCCATTCTTTTATGCTGCTACCTTTAAACACTAAGCCAGTCTTTGTTGTTTCTGAAACCAGCACAGAACCAGTGAAATAAAGGCAAGCCACCGTTTATTTACTTCAGCTTTCATGAAGCAGGCCTATCCCAGGCTCTAGGCAACCTGCCATCAATTATCCACACAATTCATAACAATAAAAGCAAAAAAGCAGCAAACCATACCGCCGTTTGCCAACTGCCTTAGCTTAGGGGAAATGAAATCATCCAGCCCCTCACATTCCCTTAAACCCTGCAACTCGGCCCCTATCAAACATTTGTTCCAGAAACAAGCTATGTCTCTGTTGGAGTTTAAAATGTACATATTAATATATTCCAACAGATCATGAAATTTCCTAGCTTAGAAAGCTGGCTGTGCCAAGATCCTCTTCTGTAGACTATAATTTCCTTTCTAAAGAGAGAAGAAGCATCTGGACCTACTCAGTCCCCAGCGCAGTATTGCTCCTCCACGTCAGCAAGCTGGAGCTCCACTGCGACTGGTCAGGGTCAGCTGTGGACTGCCTGGAATCTTCTTATTAAACAAGCCTGGAGTTCTGGATCTGGACCAAACCCCTAGAACTGAACACACTGGGATGTTTGGAAAGTCCTGTTTCTAACCCAGAACTTGGTTGCAGAAGGTCATCGATGTATGCTGCAGACATTTTTTCCCTGTGTGTTCTCGGTTTCAGAGCTCAAGTGCAAAACCTCCCAGCATAGCTAGGGTTAACAACACAATAATTGCAGGGATCTACTTTCATTCGTCTATGCAACAGACAAGGGAATAAGGCTACACTTAACTTTTTGAGATCAGAATTGAACTGGCAGTTTAGGATTATCTTGGTTTACTTAGGAAAAATTGTTTAAAATTTACTTTGTCCTCCGCTGTCCCTTGGTAGAAATTTTCCATTAATTAAACTTCTGTCAAAGGCTATATTTGAATTGTAATAAAATGAAATGATAATGTGTTTCAGATGATTGGTAAGTTATTCATTTAGGGGAGAGAGTGGTGTGATATCCCATTTCACTCCTGGTTCTGCCTCCCCAGTTCTTTCTAGACTACTATTTTTCTGACTTGCTAAGAGAAAATACAGTAATGTTTTTCGTGGCACTAGAATACCTGAGGATTGTTTGCTACCACCATGTTGGGGTAGATGGAGATGTAAAAATGGGACCCTGGGTGCACATTAATCAGGGAGATTTGAACAAGATGCTTCCAGTGGAGAGGACTTGTCTCCTGACCTTATTACCTTAAAAAAACCCAAAAACAAAACAAGCAAAAAAACCCCCCAACCAACCAAAAAAACAAACCAAATCCCACACCCCACAAACCCCCAACGTCCCACTACTCCAACCCCTAAAATACCCCAACACCAGACTGGGACTTTTGATTTTCTAGATGTTATGTTTGAAACCAACTGCCACCCAGTACTACAGGCTTAGTTGAGCAGTAGGGAAACTGATCACATCCGTAGTGGATTCTTTGAGGGTTATTTTTCAATGCTGAATAATTTTGCAGTATATTTTTCCTTTGATTACAATGTCGTGTTTGGGTAACTAACGCATGAAATAATGTGCTGTCAAGTCAGATCATTTGACTTCTGTTTGGAAGGAGCAGATCTTGGAACGGATCTTCACCTGGTGTAAATGGCAGTGGTTCCATTACTTCAGTGGAATAATTTACACAAGCCAAAGGTCTGCGACGTTATCCAGAGACCAGGTGTGCCACATGGGGTTTTTTCCCCCCATTGTCTGTAAAACTATAATGTATGTATTAATGATGGGAGGGTTTATAGTGGGATGCTGATCTGTTCATTGTGGTGTGTATGGCTAATGCTAATCATACTCAGCAATCATGCAATGAAAATGTTATCTTCACTAATGCTTACTTTGCATATAAAGTACGTCCATAAATTTGGAAGTCTTCCCTAACCTTCAGGCTGTAATTTGGGGGTAAGGAGAAACTCCTATAAGGCACACACTTTTAAACTGGAAAAACGACAAATAAAAATGGTAACAATTTGTTGTTTGCTACTTCTTGGGCTCTCATCCAACATAGCCCAAAATGCCTGAATTAGGGCTTGGATTAGGGCCCTCTTCAGTTGTTGGCATGTTGTTACTGAGCAGTTTCACAGTTCTTTATGTCCTAATTGGAGAATGTGAAAGAGACCTTTTCTCCCCTCCTGGGTGAGAAGCTGGGCCTGGTTTTGACCTCGTATGAGCAGTCGGTTGATGGCGTTTCAGATATAATTTAATGTTATGCATGAAAACGGCTGGGTTTAGAGCCCTGGGAAGCTTGCAACAGAGATAAAGACTATGGGCAGTGAGACAGGAAGTGTATTAATTCCCGACCTGTAGCAGATTACTTAGTATTTCCACTGATGCCGCTGTAAATTTTTTGAGAGAACCAGATCTTTTTGCTGGATCTCTCAGGAGTTGGCTAAGTCCTTTCTGGGACTCTAAATGTTGCCATAAAATAGTTTCTGATGATACTAATAAAACTACTAATAATTCTAAAATATTGGGATGTCATCAAGCTGATGGTCCAGTAAAATTAATAAAATTAAGCAAATTATTTATGTCCACAAATAACCATGTCATTCTTTCCCATATTTTATGTCAGGCAGAAAAGCAGTTGTTAAGATTAACATCCAGGTAAGCTAGAGGTATTTATTTGAACTTCCTGAGATCATGTAATCTCCTGGAAGTATAGAAATTCCCTGATTGCTGTGTGGCACTTAATAGAGTAGGGTGGGGGAAACCATAAAGCACATATAAAGGAATCTGTGTGTTATGTTGATGAATGAACATTAGGGTGTATAATTTAAAAAGAAACACATTTGTGAGTGTTGGCATAGTGAGATGTTATTGCTTTCCCAAATTTTATGGGAAAGTTCAGGAATAATTTAGGCTTTAAAAATGGTTTATCTTGTGGTCAAATTGCTGTATTTCCAAACAAAAGGCAGAAAATAGTATGAAATTAATTTAACTTGATTTGAAAAAGTAAGCTTTTCATTTTGTGAATAAAGCAGACTTTATTTACTAGGGAAAAAAAAGTACTTAGACATCAGGCTTTTTTACCTTTGGGAAATTTTTTAATTTATTTCCATGTCTAAGTATTCCTCAAAGCAATGAGAGAACCTACATCTCTTCTGCAGAGTCTGTGACTGCTGTCGCCCAGAGCCAGGAGGATCAGTGCCCTTCTAGAGCACTGCCATGGATATTTCCAGTACTGCTGACTTCAGTCAAAATTTATGTAGAGGGGAGAAAAAGGACACAGGGCCAAAGAATTCCCAAACCATGAAACTGGAGTGAGGGAAGAGTCAAGTCCCATGGTGGGAGGAGACATTTGTTGTTTTGCTGGTTCCTTGCTTTGCAGGATCATGGGCCAGCACTGAAATAAGAGGGAGGAGAAAAGAAAAAGAGAAGCTTTGATCTAAATGGGTGTGCATTTCTATTAAAGCTTAGGGGGGTTTTGTTTCAGTTTTCAGATCTTACATTTCTGTCCTATTTAGTGTTCTCCAGAATTGGCTCAAAGCTAAGTAATGTGCTTGAATGTAACTTATTGTTCAATACTATATATTAGTTAATAATACACCTTGTATTCCAGAACAAAAATAACCAAGGAAATGTCCATAAACAAAGTGAATTAATGGCATGACGTACTTTTGCAGTTAATGGATTATCATAATCAGATGAGGTATGATTTTTTTTCCTTAAATAATTCTTGTCAGGTTTGTTGGTTTTGGTTTTTTGTTTTGTTTTTTTTCTCCAATTGGTAAGTATAACTGAAAAAGGCTGGAGTAGTTTGGGAAAATTGAAGCACAAAGTATGACAGTGACATAAGCTTTCTAAAGTTCCATTCTGAGAAGCATTTTCTTTAGTTGCATTAGATCTGTACACAATAAAAATATTTTGTAGCCAGTATGGAGAGGCAGGAAAAGGTATTAATCTTTGTGGTCTGTGGCGTTTATATTTTTATAGCTATGGGTTAAAGCAGTCTCATATAGTTGGTATGCTGAAACTGACAAGACATCTGTTTGATAATAGCTTTCTATAACATCAATTTCCATAATTGTCTTTTTATATATTATGCTGCTGCTTTTTGTTTTCCACTGAATCAGATACTATGCTATCGGTTGCCTGAGGAGATGGGACTGTCGCACTGTGATAATAAGTGTCTTTGTTGTGGGTGTAGTGGTGACAAGTCCCTTTAAAAAAAAAAAAGTTGACTTTCACTTTATGTATATTTGTAAATTAATTCAAAGTACAAAGTTTCGTTTATTTGCTCATTTATTGTTATAGTTAATTGGGACATTTTTTGACTCCAGTGCTAGAAGCATGAGAACTTTGAGTTCTAAATCTGAGTGTAAGGAGTGTAGCTCTCCATTTGGAAATGTTTCTGAATTTAGGTATATTTGTCACTACAGTGCCAGGAAGAAGACAACAGGCTCTGGCTTGTATTGCTAGAGAGTCAAGGTAAATGCTTAAGTTGTGCTGTCATGTTGCAAGTGATCTTTGGTTGTGATCAAGGCGGTGCAAGTAATCTGTGTTTATACCAGTTGATTCCCTTTTTGTGACTAAGGGAGAAAAAGCTGACAAAGATTTAATGTGGAGAAATCACATTTCTCTTACAGATATGGAGGGGACTTATGATAATCAGACAAAAGTTTATAGAGTAGAAGAAATAAGCAAACCTTACCTAGGTAGTGTTCAATAGTAAAATCTGTACAAAAGTGTGCACAGCAAGTTTTAAAACCACCTGTGCATTAAGTATGAAAAGAGTGGCTTCCACCTAGACTAAAACTAAACAGCTTTGAGGCCACAAGAAGCTATCAAAGGATGGAATGTCCTTGCAAAAGAACTGCTTTGAAGAAAAGACAAAGTACAAAAAGCAGGGGGACTGGACATCTTTATTTAGACTTGATAATGGTATTGCTAGTTCATGAGAAGAAATCAGATTGAAGCAGTACATTAGCTCAACCATTGTTTTCTGGCAGTCGCAGCTTTAGTTTGTTAAGTGTAACAAAATGTGATGTGCCGTGTATTACAGAGACTTTTGGTCATGAAGAGCATGGATTGGTTACTTTCTAGTAAAACTGAAAAAAACCTAGATACTTGTGGAGTGTCTCCAGAAAGAACTGATATATTTTTTCCCGTGGATGAAAAAGTAGGTGGTTAGATGCATTCTTTCGGTACTAGTGCTGTTAACGTTGGATGTGATGTAGCTGTGTTTGTAATAGATATCTCACTTAAAAATCTCTACAATGCTTTAAAAAATGATTAGCAAAAGGTACTCAACAACTTTATCTTTCTGCCTTTCATTCTTGCAGTATAATTGATCTTTTTATAGTCCATTTCATTTATTTTGTAATTTTTATAATTTTTAATTTTTTTAGTAAAGGTGACATGGAGTCAGAGTTGTGTGAGAGATAAAATGGAACTAAAATGAGTGATTATAAAATGGCCAGATGGCATAAACCTAAAAAGTAAACTTGGTCTTCTGGTAATATTGTTTGTAATGCCTTTGCTTTGCTTTCTCTATCTTAAGTGGAGTAGGGACAGCTTTTCTGTGGCATGTAGGAGTGGGCTCTATTCAGCTTGCTATCTCAAATGGACTCGCCTTACTCCAAAATCAGAGGAAATTAAGCCCGCTTCGCTCAGATTTTTTTAAGACATGGCCAGAGAATCAGATGAAATACAGCATCAACCTTAGCAAATTCTGGGAACAAATTTCTTTTCATAGAGCAGAACTGTAAGACTTCTCACAATGTATGATTAGGCAAGCAATGCTGAAATAATCATTGGATATCTCAAGTTGGAAGGGACCCATAAGGATTATTGAGTTCAACTCCCATGTTAACATGTTAGTGCTATCACCAAAATTGGTATTGCTATAGAGAAGTGAGTAAACTGGGCAAAGCAATCAATCTCAGTTTGGTATTGAAACTGCTTTCCAGTTTTATAAAAGCTATTTATTTACACAAATTAGGTGTTAAATAGAATGTAACTTAA
This sequence comes from Pterocles orientalis, assembly GCA_011057875.1. Taxonomy (NCBI): domain Eukaryota; kingdom Metazoa; phylum Chordata; class Aves; order Pterocliformes; family Pteroclidae; genus Pterocles; species Pterocles orientalis. The sequence goes on from WKFP01015431.1 coordinate 630,984, forward strand.
AAAAAAAAAAGTGATTTTGTCTGTTCAATTTAGCGCAGATTAAGGTCAAATTTCTGAAAAGTGACCTCTAGTTGGCCAGCTAAAAAAAACCAGGAAGGAATGTACTTGGTCAGTAGTTATCCTCAAAGTATCTCAAGATGAATAGGCATACTATTTTAGAGAGGTGAAGATTTCAGTGTTCTAAATTGGGAGACTTTTAAGCCTGAATTTGAAAGAAGCAATTTATTTGCCCTTTTTACTTCAGGTTGAGTGGTAGTTGTACATCATTTCATTATGAAACAATAAAAGATATCTTTCCAGCTGAACAACCAGAAACAAGGGACACCTTTCAAATATTACACATTCCTCAGCTTAAAATGGCAGCAAAGTAATGTTATATAACCTATGGGTTTTTTTTGAAACTTCAAAGCACTTAATATTCTTTGATGGAATTAATTATGTCCCTAAAATATTTTCTGTAAATTAAATGCTGTCTTAAATATTGTTTTTTTCATGGTACAATGGAAAAAGATTTCCTTAAATTATGTATATAATAATTTTATTGCAGAATATTAATAATGACTAGAAATATAACATGCTCAAAGTATTTTTACACATTCTAAATACTTTAGAATATATACATAATATATATAGTATAAAGTGTATGTAATGCAAAGGTAAGTATCCTAATCTCCTTAGGAAGAGATTGTACAGCAAAGTTAGCAGAGTCTGTCTTCTCCGAGTTCATTCATTGAACAGAAAAAGTAATCAGCAGGAAAAAATAAATTTCAAAAGAGATATGAGTATTATTACTATTATTAATTTTTAGGCACATCTGCAAATTGTGTCCCCAATTCAGTTATGTGTGATGCTATGTCAGAGGTTTTAAGTACTTCAGAATTAGATAACAAACTGGGCGCTTTCTCCTGAAGGCACCACGTAACAGCAAAGTATGTCCAACTTCGTTAAAATTTGTAGCAAATGGTTTATGCAAACTAAATACCTGATAAATTATTTTCATGTTCCTAATATAACAAAAGACAAAGCATGGCTTAAGGCTCTAAATAATTTTACAACTGAAGATTACCTAATAATTTGATTTGAATTCAGACATCAGGTCTTTGCAAAGCCCAGACATGTGCAAGCTGAAACTGGAGTTGAGTCAAACCAAAACACAAGTTATTCTACAAATACTAAGAAACGCCCAGCCCTGTACATAGGTTATTCAAAACTAGTTTGAAGCTTGCAGACTGGTGCCATCTGTGATCCTGAATATAACAGCATGACTGAACCTGCTTGTGAAACCATGGATGCATATAGGCCTCGGCACTCCTTAAATAACACGTATTCTGTAAGTCAAGACAGAACCCTAAATGTTGTAAATAAGTGGAGGGTCAGTAAATGCAGCCACAAGTGAATTTCTGCTACTCTTACCTCAGTCAAAATGGTTGTGTAAGCAGCATACGCTTATAGTGGTTTTATCTCACTTTAATTATTTTCTCTTTTATAACTGTTCAGTAGCTTTATAAAAAATGGCAAATAAGTTCAATTCTCACCAGCTTATTATTTTGTGGATGCAGAAAAAAAATACGAGCTGGCAAGTTGGGGCAATTAAATAACGTGAGTATGTAAAATTAAATGGGGCCGTTACTTCAGATATGCTGTGGGACTGTGGACACTGAGATAAACTGCTGTATGGACTCGGTCACAGGAGCACTGAATCAGTTTTCCCAGTCAGTACAACCTACTTATTTTTATTCCATCCAGCGAAACATTCAAGTGTATGGTTTACTTCAGGGTCATACTGGGCTGGGCTGGACCTGGGACGTAACAGTGGCCTACATGTAGGCATCTGGGGACATCTGAGCAGCTGGGATATGTCCTGCTTTGCTTCAACTGCTAGTCCCGAGGAGCATGGGTCCTCTTGTATGTCCTGTGTTGTATCTCTTAGCTATATGTAGAGGTCTTGCACACGTTGGCATCTAAAATATCTTTAAATCACCTATATTTAAGCAACTGAATCAAGCCCAATATATTGATGAATGTATGCCTGTGCTAAGATTTTCTTCTGTGATGTCTATATATGTTTTTTAGCTGCATTGCACTTTTAAGTAATATTCAGAGTTTATTTTTGTCATGTGCCACCCTGCAATTGTTTTCGAAGGGTAATTCAAAGACTCATTTGAGTTACTGGTGCATTTTGAATCTTATGCAATGCCAAGAAATTCCTTGACTGAAGCATATGTTTTACCTGAAATTTTGAGTGTGAAGAATCAATTAGAAAATTAGACAACTAATAACAATGGTGCAACTACAGAATAAAAGCAAGCAGCACCTAAATTCTTGCGTATGCTAGAGTTCAGCTGTACCAGGATATGTATCAAGCAGAAAGTAAAACCAATAGCTTTCGCTTATAGTGTATCTCGCATTATCAGGATTTCAGTTTGAGGAGAATTGACTGCAAGTAGTGCAGACCTGCCAGAACCTGACAGTAAACACATGGTTGGTGGCAGGCCAGGACTCATCATGGAGCTTTTTTCTGTTCTCATGACCTGGAAAGGATTGTACAGCAAAATACCTGAGCTCCCTTTTATTTCTAATTGAGCTGTTTTTCACAAGGTGGGAAGGTAAACTAAGTTCAAACTGCTTGATAATGCAGGAAAGGAGTGTCCCCTTTGATGTTTTTGGATCAATTAGTATGATGAATGTTTGGTACCCCTGAAGCTGAGTAAATGTGAATTTATTAGCTGTGGGATGCTTTTGTGTTGTTGTGTGTGTGTATGCAGATGTTTTGTGGGAGGAGGATGTAGGAGAAAGGATTTAGAAAATGTTTACATGCTTCTGATACATATAATGCTGATGTTAACGCTTTTGTTGGAAACTGGGGAAACACATGCAATTAATTATAGCTTGGTTACTAATAAAGTGTTTTGAAGTGGAAAACTAGAACTAAACAAAACGAAGGAACAATCTGATGCTGATAATAGTAGATGTGGTTAATGTCATGAAACTGAAGTACAGTTAATGCTGTGTTGCTCATGAAGATCTTGTGTAATTTTATGAAAAGTTAGCTGTTACAGATCTAAAACATGACTGGATAGGACACTTGTTCCTGACGATGACTGCTATTAAGCCCATATTTTATATGGAGAATACTATAACCTCTCTGAAACAAGAGATTAAATGCAGCCAAAACGTGGGAGGATGTTTTCTGTTTATGTGGAGGGGAGGTGAGCAGACTGGCTTAGAAACACACATGTGCAGTTATTGCATAGACTGCACGCTTCTCTGTGTGAAATCTGCATTTGAGCATACAGCTGAGACTTTGCCTCAGCTCTGTGGTTTATACGTATTCCCTCTTGTTTGAGCGACTGGGTCTGCATGGCCGAAGTGGGGGATGTCTGTGCAGCTTTACAGAGGAAAAATACACAAGCCCGTATGAAAAACTTTTCTGCAAGGCCTTGTTGACATGTGCGGAGTTGATGAGCTGGGATATCCCAGTATGCTGGAAAAGGCACAGTAGTCAAATCTGGGAGCTTTACCAGTTGTGTTTGAAGTAGGAAGCCATAATAGCTTGTGATGCCTCCACTTGCTTTGTAATGTTTTTGTTTTAAAGATTTAGAGATTTACAGGGTATGCTGTGGGAAATGCTTGCAGGTAGGCTGTGACAGCTGTTGTTTGTGTAGAGGTGCTGAAACCCTATGTGAAGTACAATCATCCTGTGCTCACTACACTCACAAATGAGTGGCATTGCAGCATCACACCTTTCAGCAAGTGAAACTCAATGAGAGCTCGCTGGAGTCTTGGAAATCTGGCTTTTCCTCCCCTGTGAGCTGTGGAGGGGACCTGGATCTACTAAGACAGGGTATCCAGCCACATCGCCCCTTTTTCAGATGTGAGTCTGATACTCTCTGTGTGGCTCAGACCTTGCTGGGAGGTCTGATCCAGCCACCACAGCCTTAAAAGCTGTGGGACTCAAAAACAAAGCAAGGGAAGATTCAAGGGAGGTAGAGTAAAAAAGCCTCTCACACAGAGAAGACTCATATGAAGGTAAGGAGGAGGAATTCAGAGTTTTTAAAACTTCTACCCTATGCTTCTCTCTTCTGCTCCACAGGGCTGCCACTGCGATGGCAGCAGGCCAGGGTATTTGCTCTTTCCTATGGCTTGTTAGCACATGCAATCAGCTAACTGCAGTGTTAGCGTGCAAGTTCTGGCTACTGGGTGTCTTTTACTACAGCAATAAGGTATGGAATATATTGGTTACAGTTTGCCTCATGCATTTTTTTTCTCTTGCACAAAAAGTGTCAATGAGTTGGGCTGCGGAGGTGGGAATGTAGGAAAGGTTTCTTTTTCAGAAGGTCGAGACAGTAAACCAAAGCAGAACCTTCCTAAATGTTAGGAAATGAGGAAATACAGTTAAGGACACACTTCTAGCAAGCGACAACGTATAATTCAGGAACTCCTTGATATAGATTATTTCAGCTTTAGTGGAGCTTTTCTGTAAATTAGCCTGAAAGTTTTAAAATTGAGATGACCTTTTTCTAGACTTGAGATTTGGGTGGAACCCAGTTGGGTTTATGGTAAAAGGCAAATGTATGACTGTCTATGAACAATTGCCCTCTTACCTTTCCTTAATTTCTTGTATTTTAGATTGATATTATTCTCTGATTCAGTCTTTGGCATAAAATGAAGTTCTGCAACAGGAAATTAGTGAATAAACCGTGTATAATGGTGGTGAGGGTATTTTTATAGATGTCCTTTGTCTGTTTAGTTTCAGCTGCTTAAAACTGTAGTGCTTTAATGGTTAGCAGGTGTATTAATAATTAAATAATTAAGCACTAATTAAGTAATAAACACCAAAGGTGCTTTTGGGTTATTATCAGCCACCAAAATGAGAGTTTTTGTACTCTAAATGAATCTATGAACTGTTTCAATAATACGAGTTGAAATCAATTTGGAAACTGATTTTGTGCCAAAGTGAACAAAAAGATAGTTTTGTCCTCCTTGCCAAGAAGATGTGCTTTCACCACCAGATAATTAATATGCATTTACTCGTGCCAGTGTGTAGAAAATCAGCCTGGATTTTACTGTGAAGTAACTGTGTGAGAATGTTACTACAGTGATGGCTGATCTTGTCTCCATTGGAAATTTACAGTGAGTTTTCTAATACTAGTTTTCCCATTGTAAAAAATAAACAAAAAGCCCCACAAAACCCCCCTGAAAATCACTGTCCTGCTCCCAGTCAAAGAAACCACATTTGTACATATTATTTTTTTAGTGAGAATTATCTATTAATCTCTATTTATTCTTTCCCAACCAACCACAATTATATCAGGTAAGGAACATGAATAGGGCAGGACTAGTTTGAAACCTGGTAGCCTAGATAGAGAAGGGGAGAATGGCAGAGCTTGGGGTGATTCTTTCCTTTGTGAGAGGACAATAGGTAATTATAGGGGATAGTGAAGAAATATTTTAGGGAATGAATGGGACTGAAGTTCAAGAGACAGAAGAATGTGCTGAGATTTGGTAAGAAAAGGGTATACAGTCCTGAATACATGCTTCCAAATGAATTACTGGAACAGAAATGTATTAGTATTTCCAATCCAAAACCTTATAAAAACCTCATGTTAAAAAAAAAAAAAATTAATCGTAAGGTTAGTTTTTTAGTTGCCTTCTGCATTTGTTTAGGATTTTAGGCTCCCCCACCTTTGTTTTTTAAAGTTAGTTTCCGTTTTAAAGCTTTCTTCTGCAAGCTTGGGGCTAGAGTTATCTCTTTCTTTTAATGACAGCTTAAATCCTTATAAATTACATGACCCAGAACCTACAGTTTTAAGAAAAATGCCATGCATCTTCAGACTCATCATGAAGTCAGGGGTATAGATAGGGTAACGCATCCCCTATAAGTTACTCCTTGGTACTGATAGATGTGATTATTTTTGGATCATATATAAGGTAGAATTATACTTAATATTCTATTTAGTAATGGAATAATAATTATGCTTAATAATAATATTTGGAAGGAGTTTTATTATTATAGTTATGAGTAATATGTTCTACTCATGAACAGCAGGAGGAATAGATGATTTCTTGAGTCGTGGTGAAAGCCATGAATGTAAAACTAGTCAATGCATGATCATTTATTAACTCTATAAAAATTAAACTTTAAATGAAGATTTTAAAACTTTTGCCTTTTCTTTGTAATGTACACACTTTATTTGATGTTTCGAATTACACAGGACACGTATTTACGTAGGATACATATTTACTCAAAATAGGAAGGATTTAGAACATATATAATGCATGTATTTTATATACCTGGAAAGGTGCAACCAGACTAAAACTAAATATAATGTGGTGTAATACATTGTCTAAATGCCTTTTTGTACCGTTGCTCTCCGAAATTTCCCAATCTGTTCAGTTATGCTGTTTCTTTAAGAAAAGATGTTATTGACCTGACTTCAGAGGTAAATGACAGCTAAGAAATAAGTTCTAGTTTTTAAATAACTGGTCTGAAATTCTCTGAAAAAGGTATTTGGTACTGCACTTCACTGTAATTTTATTGTGTGTGTGTGTGAGAGAGAGAGAGAAAGAAAAGAGAGATGGTCTAATAGACATTTGTCAAAATAAATTGTAGGAAACTGTTCTCAAATCTGTGGTTTCTATTTCAGAAGTAAGCTTGTCTGCTGTTCCTAACTACACTTGTATTTCAGATCAAAGAATTCTTCCTACAAGCTGTTTCTTGCTTATGCACCCAGACCACATTAGCTAAAATAATTTGGCTTCCTTTTCCCTTTTGGTAACGTGGTGATTTCTGAAAGCTGACATCAGGGCTTGGGAGGCTGGTTGGTCATAGAGATGAGGAATATGAGAGAACCTTTCCTTCTATGTAAAGATAATGCAGATAGGGATAGAACAGTAAGCATTGAAACAATGATTTCTGATAGTATTTTATAAAATATGCCATCCTTCATATATGTACTGAGTCCATAGGTGAATAGGAGATTAATACTGACTTGCGCCAATGGGCTTAGAAGTTTTCAGCTTGTCAGTTTGTCACCAAAGCTCAACCCTGTGGCTGGTGGTGTTGGGCTTCTTGGACACTGGTTCACTAATGTGATGATGTGTCTTCACAGGAAAAACTTTGTAGCAGTCTCCAAAGCAGTGTAAAGACACACAGTTATTTGAACTGCGTGAATCCATCTCCTTTTATTGTCATTGCTGTCTATAGATTGTGCTTTAATGCAAACTAGGTGCAAATTGTAAGTTGTTTGTTCCTAGTTCCAAATAGAAAATATTTTATTACTATAAGCTGAAAGAAGGGCAGGGAAGTGATGAAATCTTTAGTTGCACTGTTTCATCTCCAGTGGGAAGAATTACTTGCATAGGAAAGGGCTCTTCAGAAAGACCTAGTCCATTTGCACAGGGACTGGGTTTTTTGGGAATTTTGCCACCTATGACCCATTACTGAAGTAAGCTCTGTGACTAGTAACATGTACGGTTCTGTACCAGTAAGTGCCACATGTGTCAATAAACTTGTGTGCATTTTCCATATGGTCTATGGTCAGTGACACTGTAAGACTCGATGTGTGAAGATCAAGTCCTAAACATTTTTAAAATTGAAAACTGGCAGCAAACCGGGGGGTTCCATTGCTTTACTGAAAAGAAAATGCTCCGCCATGTGCCTGCTTTTCATTGTCCAAACATGCTGCGTGGGGAGCATGCAGACACCACATTTAGGAAAAACTGGAGTGTAGCTGATTAAAGGCTCTTTGGAGCTCCCTCCCACAGAACCAGCTGCTGGGCTGTCTGTACTCCAGCATGGGTTTCTACAGATAGCTGGCATTTGTGTGCATTTTCCTGGGATGCACATTTAATGTGCTTTATAAATTAGGTGGCAGTTAATGCCTATAAAAACTGCTGCCATAGCCTAGATCAGGACTTTTTCTTTATTTTGAGTAAGTCAGGGTAATAACATGAAATAGAAAGAAAATGCAGAAGCAGTGATTTGTTGAGTGTAAATGGGAAGGAAAGTAAACTCTGTCCAAAGACTGAAAATGAGTCTCATCACGCTTTGTGGTAATCTGAGCCTTCAGACTGAATTTTATTTCACTTTTTTATTTTTTTTTTAATCTAGTCTGCCTTGGGATTTGGGAGATATTTTTAAAGAAACAGAATATTTTTCTGAACTCTGGAAGACTGAAGCTATTTCTGTATGCAGTGGCCTTCCTGGCTGTGTCTCAGCTTCCCATGTGTATTAAAATACTGGAAAATGTGGTTTTGTTCTGTTGTACTATGGTGGGATGTAATCAATTATGAAGATGCATGAAATGTAGATTTTTTTTCTTTTTTTTCATGCTTGGGTTAGTAATTATCACTGACTATAATTTTGCCATATCAATCTCTCTATATTTATCTAGTTCCCTGGATACAAAATGTGTCCAGAGTACAACATACATGGGCACTGCAGGGAAGCAGGGGTGTAGTGACTGCAGGAAATTAAACCCAGAGAGATTTGCTAAGAGCAGCTGATCCCTGGGATAGTGGTTTTTCAGAATTGATTAAAATGTGGGCCCTTAAAAATCTTAGGGGTGCAGAGTACTGTAGAGTAATATCAATCTACCAACAACATATTTGCTTTTCCTGCAAGTTTCTTTAAACCAAGGGGCTGGAGTGCACATCCTAACTACACTGCAGTTCCGTGTTGGGAGCAAAAGCCAAGTTTCCATGATCCTGGCTTGCCTGGTTCCTTTTGTGCCCTGGTTTTTGTCAGGAGGAAACACTGGGGGAAGGCTTAGAAGGGGGCTCTGATGCCCTGTGGTCAGGGCTCTGGTTTGCGATAGTACAGTAGGTCGCCAGGGCACACTGCTGCGTCTGCATTTGATGCACTTCATACCTAGCTGTAGTTTTCTTCACAGGCCCTTTTTTTTATAAACCCAGAGAGCACAGGTTCAAAACCACTTTGCTGAACTGTGCTAGGGATGCTGTTTTGAGGCTACTGCCAGCATCTCTGACAAATAAACTGGGAGAAAGCCTATAACCTATTCATCATTAAAAGCAATTAATATGCAGGGAAAGACAAATATTGGAGGAGACTGGCTGAAACTCTTCTGAACTATGAAAATTTAAATCTGGGCAGGGCAGTCTTCTATGTGGAATTTCTGTTTTCCAGTAATCCTTGCATCCTCACAAGATGTTCATTGCTGAGCTCTTATGTAGGTGCCTGGTTAACTGCAGATAGCTCAAGGGAACACACCGTATTTTGAGCATTAGACCTTTATACCTCTTGCCTCATTGAGAAAGGAGAACCAAATGTGTTTCAAATGTATGGATGGATACCTCCTGGCATGAAGGTAATTGTTCAAAATATATCTGGTGCATAGAAGCTGAAGCTACCTGGCTGAGAAAATTGATAGTGAGTCACTTTTATTAGATGATATTTACCATTACTACTCATATAGAAATACTCTGTGATTACTATGGCAATTTAGTGATGTTACCATGAGTGGCTGTATATTTTTTCTGTGCTGTGTACATTAACATTGATCCCATGAAATCTATTTGGAAATATATTTAAGGAACTGTGTAAATAATTTGGGTTTAAATATTTTCATATTGATTTATATGTAATTTATTGTATGTATTTAATATGCACTGTGATTAACATGCAGTTCATTTATTTGCTTATAGCTTGTGCTGCTGTATGGATGATTTTGTGGATTCAGGTTTGGTAGACACATTTATAATGGCTGTAAAGGTTACAATGGAAAACTGACTGGAAAGGGATTTGTATGGTTAAATTAAGTGTGTTTGAATTGTGTATTGCTGGAAATTGGTGGCCACCATCCAGACACAGGAAAAAACAAAATTTAAGAATCCCTGCAACCTGCTAATTTTTGTCTCTCTCTTGGAGGTTTTGTCTGCTATGCATTGATCACAATGTGTCCCAGGTTTTTTTTCCTTGTACAGCAGTCTCAAATAGGTTTTATCCTTATGACATACAAACAGCTGGTTTCAAGCAGCTAAATGAACTGCTTCTGTCTTTAATGCCTCTTTGTGTTGCTACATTTTGATAAATAAAAAGTAGATAGGGCAGAAGAGTGATTGACAATAATATTGTATGCTTGTAATTGAAACATTTTGATGCCTGCTCTTGAAAGAGTTTGAATTTTTTAAGTGTAAACCTACAATCCTAAGCTGATACTGGCCTGCTATTTTGTTACAATGTCAGGTTTTTTTTTAAGTGGTAAGAACATATACTAGACGTCTGTTAAAGTATAGTATGTTGAACCTGGTACACTTCCAGACTGGACTACTTGAAAGACAGAAAGAAATTCCATGCCTGTAAATCCATCAAAAATTCAGAATGAATGAAATCCCAGAGTGATTGTGTCTGTTTTCCATTTATAATATACGCTATCCAGCACAGACAAGGATATTATAAAATAATGTAATGCATAAGTCATAAACTAAAATTTTGTGGGGGATTTTAATTAATGGAAAGAAAGAGGTAAACTAGTATTTCAGACTGTGGCTCATATTCTTTGGAGTCACGGACTCCTCAACATGCAAAGAAACTGAATCCTCAGCTGAGGACAACTGGAACAGCAATGTTTTGTCTTGATGTGGTGATAAAGTGCTACTCCAAGTGAGTGATTTCCTATAAGACATTTTCAGCTTTTTATACCCTGTCCATGTTTATATCTTTTAGTAAATAGTTAAATAATGTACTATTTCGGTAATTTGGATTTTTCAGTTTTTGTCTTGCCAATAGAAGTTACTTTTTCAGGTTATTCAAAAATTCTGTTTTAGCCTCAGATCTGTTTTTCCAGAATTTCTTTGTAAAAGGGAGATGGGAAGTTATTAGTTTAAAATAGGAAGAGAAGAAGAAATCTTGTGTTACTTTGTGGTGTTCGCCATTAAAGACCTGTCTAAAGAGCTAAAACGACTTTTAAAAAGCAGTTGAGAGCAAACTTCCTAGCAGATAATAGATTTTGAGCAATGCGCTTAATCGTTAAGTGCAAGTGTGGGTCTCATTCAGCTGCTTCAGGTTTCGAAACCTTTTGGCAGTGGAAAGAAGTGCTATAGGGTCAATGCTCTGGTTCCCTGAAGTAGGAGTGTCACTGTTCCCTGGGGGCTGACCCCAGTCCTAGGGATGAAATGACAGAATCTGTAGCCTGGCTGTGAGTAGCAGGTAGTTCCAGAAGATAGTAAATAGCAGCAGGGTGTCTATCTACTCACCATATGAGAGAGAACACTTGAAAGGCACTGCTGCTAGTATGCTGTAAATAGAAGAGGCTGGAAGATAAATTTCTGCAGCGTCATTTTAATTTTTGCTGTGCGTCTAAGAGCTTTGAAGATGTTCTGTAAGTGATGATTGGGTTTGTTGTTAGGTATCTCAGCATGTATTCGTTATGTTTTCCAACAGATGTGAAGATTGCAAGTGAATTGAAGTAAACCATTTAAAAATATGCTATGTTCTCTAGTTAGTGGAAATTAGAGGAACGTGTGTAAATTTTAAGCACTCACCAACTGTTTGCAGTACAAAAAAGCTGACAGATGCTGCTTCCTTGCTTCCTTTCTGACTCTAAGTCATGTGTTACTATGGAGGGAGTGTTCCTCTAACTTAGAAGTTATTTATGTCCCAGGGTAGGTGTTTTTCAAAGTGATATTTCAAGTTCCTTCATACAAAAAAAAAGGTAAGTGTAGTTTGCCATAGTCAACTTGTTAAATTTTACTCTAAATATTTTGGTAAAGGGAGGAGAGTTTTGATGGATATATTTATTACACTTAGTGATGAGGTAACTAAAGCAATTGAAACCTATAGGCAGAGAAAGGAAAACAGAGGATAAAAATGATGTTAATAGTTTGTTTTCTTAGCCATTGGCTCCTGGCAATATGCAATTGCAAGGAATTATCTTTTTTTTTTTTTTTTTTTAAAGAGAAGATCCAAGACTGAGTGGTAGTAATGGTCCACAGAGGCATACTTTCATGTATATTGATATGTGAAGAGCTGATGTAGAGGCAGAAAATGGATTGTGTGCTACAACTTTAGGTTGCAAGACCTAGATCAATAGTTTTCTTAGGTAGAGAGCTTTGGTATTAGTTAATCCATAATGCCTCCTTGGGTGTTTCAAAGTGTTCCCCATGAGAAGCTGCAGTATGAGTGGGTGGATCTGGCAGGAAACTGCCACTTATAGCCTAGAAAAATGAGCTCCTATGATATAAAAATAGATACAAAACATGGCACAGAAGCTCTTTTGTCTCTTGAGATTGGCAGGCTTTCTGTGAGGATGGAAGTCCATGTGAAAGTGCTTCTTGGAGGTATTGATCAGAGGTTTACTGGTTATTCACTGAAGGGAAGTGGAACAATAGCTGTACAGTGGCTTTTGAGTCTGTGGGGATTTGGGAGCCAAAAAATACCTCAACAATAATTGAAGTCTAATAATGCTGTCAATTGAGCTAATCTTACCTTAAACAAACACAATTCTGCTCTTTTAAACAAAGCTTAGTTACTTCTCAGAAATACTTTGTTAGAGGATTCAATCTACGTTTTAAAGCTTTCAGAACAAATCTTCATGAAGCATGAGAGAATCATTGAAGAAAAACTAAGCCAGATTTTGGGGTTTGGTATGGAACTGGACTCATCTGTTATTTCAGCACAGGCAGCAGTAGAGCAATTTGGAGGACAATACGTGGCTTTGTTTTGTATTGGAAAAGCCATTAGTTATGTGTCTCATTCTTGTCAAGTTTCTTTCAGACTGCTTTGTGAGATCTGAAGTTTCTGATGGGTCTTAGTAACCACAGGACAATGTTTTGGATTCTGGATTTTGTGAAGATAGATGTGTCTGTACCTCTGTGTTTCATAATTTCATTAACTTCTGCTTTTGAGGTGAAGATATCCTGCAAAGCAGATATGGTGACACATAGTTGAATAAGTGTAACTTTTCTTGAAAATAACCAGTTTGCATATAATGAAGCTTTTACGTACCAAAGCTGCAATAAGCATCCGTAGTAGGCAAAAATATATGTAATCAGTCTAGTTTAGTCATTAAATATTAGTCAATTCATAAAGCTTAGTGAGCTGACTCTTCAAAACGCTCCATTGGTGCAGGCAATCTAGGCAGTTCCCAGTATAACCACTGGCTTCAGCTGCTCCTGGTGGCTTGCTGCGGTGCAGGGCTCAGCATCCGCTGGCTCTGCATCCTGCTGGCCATGCAGGATCTGTGCATGAACTGTCCCCAGGCTCGAGAGCTCGCCCTATGAGCAGCGCTCAGGTGTGTTTGAAGATGCCTGTGGAGAAACTCCATCTGCCCCGGTAGGCAGAACCTTCTATAGTCCTTAAAATACTCTCCTCTGCTGCTCTCTATTGACTCATCAGGAGATGAGAATTTACTGTTTAGGACTGCTTTGCTAGCCCTGTGAATTAGGTTCAAGTTAGATACACTGTGGTGTCCTGTCTGCTAAGAAATTCGTAGACATCCCAAGTTATGAAAATGCATAGGAATACTATTGGTGGCTTTTTCAACATCCTGTAGTGTCCCCAAGCCTTACCTTGGCTTCAGATCTTGGAGGATGTGCTCTCACGGTCTATTGTAATCTGAGGTGTGATCTCTAGTGCTAAGTTAAAATAATTTCCCCCTTTGTGGTGACTGGAAAGTTCCCACATGTTGAAAGGAGCATTGTAACATGGATGTGTTAAGGTTGAAATTCATGCTATCTGAATGACTGCTTAATATCAAAGACTGTGCTATATAAACTGAGTTCAGGATGAAGCAGGGGTTTCAGAAGGCAAACATGGAATAAACCTTGCTTGGTTTTATATATGGTAATAAATATTTAGGGCATACACGCTGAACGCAAAAAATCGGGAGTCCTTTGTGTATTTATTCCCTTTAAACCTAAATAGTCTTGTCTTGAAGAGGGAATTTCATCACTATGAAGAAGGCAGTGTGATGTTCATCCGCAAGCCATGGATTTCACCCCAGAGCTTTTCTCCATAATTGAAGAATAATTCTTCCCAAGTATGTAAGTGGATTTCTTATTCCATAGCACCAACACTGGTCCCTATAAAATTAAATAGTTTGGAATTACATTATGTTGTCCAAACGTAAATATGGATATATATAAAATAATTTCTGTAGCACCTTGTTAAGTTTGTGAAAGACTATTCACTCGATTCTTGTATTTGCAGGTGAAAGTGACTGTTAGACCATCTATTCTCTAGCCTTCTGTATATTGCACTTCATTCATTCTCACCACTGTACCCTTGATCCCAGTATACTGTACCCTTGATCCCAGTTTGGTTGGACCAAACCATGTTTTTATTGATTATTAAAAAAATGTAGTGTGCCTAACTCTTCTCAAGAATCTCTCAAGTTTCTCAAGAATTGTTAAGGTACCTTTTAGTTTTTTGGTGGTTCCTCATCTAATTGGATGGTGATTTTTTTTGGTGGTGATTGGTGTGGGGTGTTTTTTTGGGGTGGGTTTTTTTGTTTGTTTATTTTTTAAGGCTAGCTAGAAAATGGTTATTGCATAATATTGGCAATGGATCTGGAGGTGACCCCATTACAGCTGAGCAGTTTACAATGCCTCCTACAGAGGACAAGAGGATTCCCATTAGTTTCAGTGAGATTTAGTAGATGTCCTTCAGTGATATTTAGCTGGGTCTGGGAAAAGGGCTGTATCTGTAATGGTGGTCAGACTGGCTGCTTTTTTTTTTTGTTGTTGTGGGGTTTTGGTTTTTTGGGGGGTTTTTTTGATGTTGTTTGTTTTGTTTTCTTTCATGTACATGGATTAGCTCTATTACAAATTACTTGATTTGGCATATGAGTCCTGCAACTGCTGCTAAACCAAGTGTGATGAGGCATGAATGCATCAGTCTCACACAAGAGATCTGCCTCCAGTGATCTACCTCTGCTCCTGCCATTTTTGTAACTTGTTCCTTCACTCTAATTGCATGTAATGAAGAGTACTTCCCATGGGGCAAACAAGTCCTCAGGCAGATTTGTAGAAGAGTTCCACATCTCAAATAAATCACACCACATTGTGGATGCAATACACAAAAGTATGTGCTTAGCTTTAATAAACAAACCAAGAAATTACAGAGGATTGAAATTATTTTTGAGACAAATAATTTAATATGTTCAGAATCCAATCAGTATGTTTAGTTTCAATTACATATTTAATATTGTTTCTCTAAAAATGAGCAATTCATGGCCTACTGACATTATAATTAAGAAAAGATTAGGTTAATACCATTAATACTATTAACTGAAATATCGTTTGAATCAGATCTTGAAGTGTAATTAAAAAATGCTGTGTAGTCGTGGAGAACATGGTTTCTACAGATTTTTCTAATAGTATACAGAGCCGCTATCTACCAAACCAAGGCTTTTAATCCATGTGGCAGGTTGTATAAATGCCAGTGACTAAGAATGATTTTACAGTGCAGTAATCTTGGTTTGGTCATTCGGCCAGATACTAGGCAGCTACACAAGATTATTTTTTAGAATTGACTTGTCTTATTTATTTATTACTGCTCCTTTATTAATGTCATAACTGTATCTCACTGGGCAGTCACCTTCCTGATTGGTTGGAAAGATTCTGTAAAGTACAACAAGCAACCACTGAGCTTTGTGCTTTTGTAAGTTGTTACCTTTGAATTACAGACTGCACTGAGTGTAAAGTATGCTGCTCTGCTTAATATCAAGAGTGTAAGGGGCCCTGAAACAACAAGGCTGTTTATATTCTTCAAGTGTTGATATCCAAGGAATGCCTTAAAGTGAGGTTTGCTCCTGAACACAATTTCTTTATAGCTCTTAGATTGTTAAAATGGTGTGGTCAAACATGTGGAACTGTGCTATGAGGGTCAGCCTTGAAACTATATAACTTATATTGTTTCTCTAATACATTGACAGGGTATTTTGCATCCCCAGACCTTGTTGATACAGGCCTATCAAATCTGTCATCCAAAATATGACTAGATAATTTGAAAAAATGAAGGTATACTTTGTAGTGCCCCAGGAATAGTCTCTCTTTTGGCATAATATATTCTTAGCACTGTCAGACCTACTCATGATGTTTAAAAAAGGCACATTTTCACTGCATATATTTGCTCCTGGTAGAATTAAATTAAATCAGAAAAACTGTAGAATATACTCCATGGTAGTTTTAAAATACTGGATTTCTAAATTGATGAGTATTGTGTTACATAGGAATCCCTATGATCTGATTTTAATAGAACAGTGTCAGCTGTGTGCAGTGGGGTGCATCTCATCTTGGAAGTAAGCTTCTCCCCATTTGTCCTACAATATATCAGCAGGGAAGACTCACCCTGTGCCCCAAAGTAAACATAAGTTTATATCAATTTCTTATGTTCACACTTACTAGTATGGAATTGTGCAGGAGGCTGCCCTACTTAACACTCAGCTTGATCATTCATTCACTCAAAACCAAAGCAACAGGCTTCAAGTTTCTAAAAATTACCTCTTTGGGGGATTTCTCACACAATGGACTTGATTGTGTGTGTGTGTGTGTGTGTGTATATATATATATATGAAAAACATTTAATATATTTAATATTATATATAGGCAATATATATAAAGCTATTACCTAGCTTTAGGTGGATGTAACCTTTGTTGCACTTTGTACATTCCCATGTTTAATGTATGAGAGTAACTGTAGTAGCTCACAGCATCTGATACAAATTTAATGTCACATTGACAGTGTTCAATTTATTATTCATTTTCAGTGCCTTCCATAACAGTGAAAAAATCAAAACACCCCACCAACCACAAATAAACCCTGTCCAAAAGTCCCCTGTCAAGCAATGAGTAAATTCCTTGGTAGGAAAGGATTTGTGGTCCAGATACAGGAGGAAATGTGAATACCCCAAAGCTTCTATCCCAAGAAAAACAGAGCGCTAGTCAAGGTGAAGTGAATTGTGTAAGCTTAAAAAGGAGAGTCAGATCCAAATTTAATGAAGTTAAAAAAATGTTTTTTTGTGGTTGTTGAATTAGAGGGGTCTAAATTATAATTTTAAATTCTGGGTTAGATCTGGTACTGAATGATACAAGAGGCATTGTTATATTTAGTTTTCACATAGGTCTTCAAAAAATCTGTTCATTTTCAGTAGAGTTAGCGTACATGCATTAAATTGTCCTAGATAACCATCAGTTCTAGATCAAAGCAATTAAATGCTTTTGGGAAGGACAAAGATGAACTAATGTTTTCTGAAATGTATTTGGATGCTGTCTGTTAATGTGGGGTTTGTTTCAGCAGTAATGAAATCTGTGATGGCTCATCCATTAGACAAAGATTTATTTTTTTTATCCGTCACAAATAGCTATTTTATCTGTGTTATTTTCAGTTTCTAACAGGTCTTATCTTTGGTTTACAGCTATTCATAAAAATATATATTGTATATGCATATCTGTACATACACGACAGGGTATTTGTACGCGTGTGGCAGAGAGGACGTGCGTTATGATCCTGCACTGGTGAAGTCACTGCAGTTGTGCCATGAACATCCACAGCAGCAGGCTGAGATATGACATTGCGTAGTGACTAGTTTC
The DNA here is from genome assembly GCA_011057875.1 of Pterocles orientalis. Taxonomy (NCBI): domain Eukaryota; kingdom Metazoa; phylum Chordata; class Aves; order Pterocliformes; family Pteroclidae; genus Pterocles; species Pterocles orientalis. Next base: position 648,537 of record WKFP01015431.1, read on the forward strand.
TGGTAGAAATCGGTGAACTGCTGGCATACTATCACCTTCTCTGTCAGTCTGCCCCACAAACACCTCCCCCTCTCTCTTTTCCAATGGTAGATCAAGAATGACTTTTCCCCCCAATTTTTCCAGGGGATTGTATCTTGTTAGTTGGTGTAGGAATGTTGCTTGCCAGCTTCAAAACTGGTGGAAATAGGGAAGCCTTCTATGAAAATGCTGACACAATATTATCTATAGCATAGCAGTGTAAACCATCTGTTTCTAATAAGGTGGTTATTATCTCTCCTTGTCAAACTTATCTCTATGGAAGTATTTTGCTCTTTTCTTCAATGTTTGTAACATACAGGAGTGCAGTTACTGACATGATAACCATCATGTCAGTGATGACAGACATCAGAATGAGCTGTGTGAAGGATAGTTTTTCCCTTTTGATACCATGCAGTTAATATATCAATTTATGTGTATTTCATTGCCAGAGGCAAAAGGCTATGTTCCTTTTTATATCTTCCCAGTTCATCAGTTTGGGTAGTTTGGGGATGCAATGCAGAGGACCACACTTAGACATGCATCTCATTCTGCAGCTCATAAAACCACTGCACATCCACTTGTTTAAAAAATGGTGGAGCAGATGACTGAAGAGCTATTGTGAACCATGGGAAAGGCTGTCAGCGATGATGTTGATCCATTAACTTCAGTGCAACTGGACCTGTTAACAGAAACTAAGGGTGAGCTTCTGTATACTTAGTCTGTGAAAATTTGTTTGGTTTTCTCTTCTGCTCACCTAATATAGTTCTGTCTGTTGTCTTTGTCTCATGTGATAGTCAGATTCATGACAACAGGTAGATTTTAGGAGACCATAAACCTTGGAGGGTTTTGATTTAAATTCTGAATAAGGCCCTAGTGAATAAAAGTGAAGAATTCATTTATACTGTGTTGCCAACTCAGTGCTGAAGGCCTGCTGAAGGTATGAAAAAAGTCTTGTGAGTGGTCTAGAAGTATAAAATAATGTTCTATTACCTGCATCTAGTATACTTTGCAACATTACTGAAAGCTTGAACACTTACATGCATTTTTGAAAACAGTCAGGCAGCAAAGCACTGTACCAAGGAGATGTGCATTGATGTGTTAGCAGTTCCCTTCTAGGTCACTGTTTTCTTTAAGGCAGAAGTTACGTTATACTTGAAGGCAGTTAGAAAGCTGCTCTTGAGTACTGGCTGTTCATAGAGTACTTGGAAGGGCTGCACATGTGCGTGACAATTCTGCTTGGCTTGAGATACAGAGCTTGGTCTCGCTGCATGTACGAGGCAGAGCCTGGCTTGTTGTTCCTGTCTTGCCCCTGTGTATGTGCAAATGAATTGTGTGGCTTATGCATTGTAGGTCCACTATGGGACACTGTCCCTGAGGGTACTCTGTTGGGGTCTCTTTCAAAAGCACCAGTGTGCATCTTCAGTGTCTGAAGTAATCACTCCTTACTTCCTGTAGGGCATTTTATTTTAGAAAAATTATATAATGTTAACAAGCCGTTAATGAATTTGATTCTAGGTACAAGCCTACTGACCTTGTAGGATTAATGAGATTAGTAAGGATGTATTTGGCGTTATTTGCATGGAAGATTGTTGGGAGTAGCTACACTAGCACAGAGCAGTGGTGGAGAAGGAGTTAGTGAGGAAGGGCATTGGAAATATTACATTTCTGCACTAGTGTGAGTAAATTTAGCAGTAGGACACTGTTTTGGAAATTATCACAAACCTCTGGTGTACATTGTGGATAGATGCCAGCTATTTCTAATCCTCTGGCAACTTTCTTACTATGGAATGATAGATATCTATGTAAAAAAAAAGTTGCTGATTGAGGGACTGAAAATCAAAATCTTTAGCTGGCGTAAACTGGAGAAGATCCAGTCTCCTGACTGCTACTGATTTTCTCAGAGCTGTGACTCTTGGAATCAGCTGAGAATGCAACACCATGCTTCCAGCCTTTTTCTTCAAGTGTAAGAAATACGAGCACCTTAGTTGGTGTTCTTGATAACTGTGATGAAGTATAACATCCCAAACTCATTAACTGAATTTCAATAGGCAGTTAGAGCAAAACACGTTAATTTGCATGTAGACATTCCGGTCCTATTTAACGAAGAAATGGGAATAGTGACTTGGGCAATAAAGCCAGCTCTTAAAGGACTTGGACATAAACTTACAGGTTTTGAAGAACCAAGATTGTGATCTCACTCCTGTCCTCTTGAGCATAACGACCACTGGACTGTACTGTTCTTGCCCAGAGCATGTTCCAACATATTTAGTACTTTGCTGAACTGGATTCCTATTTCTAAACTGATGTTAAAAAATGGCAAATGGTTGTCTATTCCTAAATCATTCAGAGCCTTTTTTTTTTTCTTCTTTCCTTATTAGGATTGAGGTTTGTTTCTTGCTATGGAGTTACTGATGCTTGCAAATTTTTTTTCTGAGCAGTTCTTGAATGGGAAATTGTCATGTTAAAGTATCTTCTTAATGTAAGGTGGTGAAGTAAAACAAAAGATACAGTTTTTTTTCTTTGGGAAAGAAAAAGTTTCAGAGGAGGAATTTTGGGTTTAGAGGGAGAAGATGAAGTGGAAGAGTTTTGTGGTTCAGAAAATAAAATTATGTAGAAACATAAAAAGACAGGAAATTAAGGTGCTCTTTGAGGAAAAGTAAGACCTTGAAGAGCTCAGGTGAGCTTGGGGTAAGCTGGAGTTTATCTGAACCAAACAAAACTTTATTTGAGCTTCTCTGGGGAGTTGCATGAAAAATACCAAAGAGAGCTGGTGAATGGAGTTGTGTCATGTTTGTACGCCAAGCTGCTGCTTCAATCACAGAATATTGCTTAAATGCAAAACCTGTGATAATTGCCTATTCAAGTAGAGTCCACAGGGCCCTAAAGAGGACCTTTAGGTCCTTTATGAAAAGTCCTAAACTGTAAGACTGAAAGAAGTACTTGGGCTCTTATTTGTTGATTGTATTGAAGTCTGAAAGTCTGAAGTGTGAAAGATGTGATTGGTGATGTGGTGATTTCATGTGCCACAAATAGTAACTTCTGACAATCTACTGCATTGGAGAGAGAAAAACTATAATGAAAGGTGTTTGTAAGGAGCTGAAGTGATGCAAAGTATCATGACATTTCAGTGCCTCGAAATGTAACACAGCAATGGTTTGCATGTGTTAAAGCCCACTGACATTAATGGATGTCTTTTGATGCCAGTGACTCTGTCCCCAAAGGCTTATAATTTAATAGCGCTGAAGACGTAAGTAGTAACAACAACAACAAAAAAAAGGGAGTCCTTTTTTTCAGCTTGGGTACATGCTACTATCATGTAATTTTTGAGACAGGTAAACTAGGACAGATATTTTCACTGGTCAACTGAGTCAAAAGTGATGTGCGGGATTCCTGGCTTCCATTTGGTGATTTCCACTTCAAAGACCAAACCAGGTCTGGTCACAGAAGAGCCCACTGCAAGTCAGGGTTCCCTGTGTTGTTTATACAGGTTTCTGAGTGCAATGAAAATATTTATATGAGCAACAGGGCATAGTCACACTACTGTGCCTGCGTACCCTGAATTGTTCCCTGAAAGTTTGAGTCTAATATCTAAGTGGAGTTCCTTAAGCATGGATGCTTCTCTCAACCCCACACAGATTTTTAGCCTTTACAAAAGGGAAAATAAACAGCGGTTCTGTGTTTTATGCATTTATATGCACCTGATTGCAGCTCCTAACTCTGCAGTGAGAGTTAACTGCTGCAAAAGGATGTCAGTATTAGTAGAGCTTTGCTTTGGAAAAAAATGTTTTTGTAACTTGGATGCTGCCTTCTTGGGCTTTTAAAAGCTCATATCAAAGAAACAACAGTAGGATAAAATTAAAAAGATCTGAAAAATGATAAAGTAGTTTTGAAAGGAGGAACTAAGGGAAATAGAAAGTAGATTAAGTTCAAAGCAAACAGTAGCTGGAGGTGATGATGGCTGTTTTGTTTTAAACTACACATCCTTACTTGAATTTTAATTCATTCAAAACCTTTTTAGAAGAGACTCTTGGCCTGACAAGAGTTTATAATGCTCTAATGCTTCATCCCTGAAGTATGGAAGGGATATCCAATGAATAAGAGCAGGAGAGCCTGCAGGAAAGCCTTTAATTTCCTCTGTCCCAGAAACCATAATCCTGCAGGAGAGCAAAGTAATGGATGGTATGTATCTTTTTAAAGAACATTTATCAACATTATACATCTAGATGACAGGGTGGATAGAATTTCTTCTTTGCTGACTTTTTTTTTACATTCAATGTCTATTTTTTATGCTCATTTTTAATATGTATGGACCAAGAAGTGGGACAATACCAAAGCCAAGTTAAAAATGAAATAAAAATGCTTACTTTTATTCAAATGCGGAATGCAGCAACAGAAAGTCTCCAGATAGGCAAAGATACCTCTCATTCTTCTTTCACGATGGATTTTTCTTACAATGCCCTATTGACATTAACAAGGCTAATGTCACCATTTCCCACTGTTGCATAAAGGAAAAAAAAAATGTTTTTGTTAAAACTTCCTTTGCAAGTTAAATGATGTTATGCAACAGTCTGAAAATGAAGTAAGTGTATTTTTCCCCAGCCTATATCTAGTAGGAATTAAATTAAAGTATGTTGGTCTGCAAATCTGAGAGATCACTTGAAGATATCTTGTGAGTTGCGGTATACAACCACCACCCTATGGCAGAGGAAGCTGCTTATAAATATCTGTGTTTTCACTAGTCACTCAGGATACATTGAGGCAACTTTGAGGAGGTCTCATGACTCAGTAATGATTAAAAAGATAGAATTGGGTCAGGTCAGTGAAAACATTTTTTTTCAGCTTGATTTGGATGTCTGTTTTTTACAAGGCTTTTTTGGTATAAAGATCTCTCTAGCAAACTCTAGTGTTTTCTGACTAAAATACATAATTTCAAACATCCTAAAAATGAAAGGAAGAGCTTTAAAGTGGATGTATCTAATAAAAGCACCTTCCTTGGCATTTCAGTAATTCAATGCTTTCTAATAACAACAAAAAAACCCAAACCCAAAATTGTAGAAAAATTCCTGACCAGGGTTAATTGTCTTTTATATTGTCTCAATAATTTTCTTATCCCTAACCTCTACTGAAATGAACTACACTCTGCTTGCTTGTTAGTTACTGACGTTGGGTTTTTATAGGTACTTAAAGAGGGAAACTGCTTATTGTTCCAGTATCTGTAAGTAATAAATAAGTTTAACTTGTCTAGAAGTTAAACTCTCTCTTGGACATGAGATGCATCTAAACCACTGCCTCTTCCACTTACACACACGTGTGATTGACTTCAGATTACACTTCATACTAGACATTGTCTTCATAACCTTCATCCCTGATGCTGTGCAGAAAGCCGCTAGGATGCCCTGAGGGCTCCAAAGACTGTTCCATGTCATCTCAAAATCAGAAATTGCTGAGCGAGCTGTCTGAAGTGTGGTAAAGGTAATTGTAGCAGAAAAGAAACAGAGACCTTGTTCCTGGAATTTCTGGAGACTTTCTTGCTTACCATTCTTCTTTTTTAAATTCTCAGAGGCCCAGAGTTTCAGAAAATGAATAGCTTTGCTGTACAAACAGCATATTATGAGTATAGTTTTCCAGCAATACCTTTCTACTCCACCCAAACACTGGGTAGTTTTGTGCTTCAGTTTGAAATGCTGAGCCTGTTGGAATGCAAGCAATTTTAATTATGGAATTGAGTTGTCTTACTAATTACAAATCTTTATTTTTAGTTGAAAAGAGGGTGATATTAGCCAGCAAGGATGCATTTAGGGGATTACTTGAGTCCACTTTGCAAACCGCGATGTAGAAGAGCTTTGTGGAAAAGGCAATGTGTAATGATAGGTTTCTATTGAACTTTGATGTGTATAGCTTCAAAGAATTGAGGATGTTTGGGCAGCAGCAAGTGTGTTTCTCTTAGATGTAATAAGAAAAGACATCCATACGCATTTTGTGTGACTTGAAAGGAGCTAAATCCTACAAAACAAGGAAGGCAAACCAGTCCTGTTGCAATGCATGGTTATTTTATCAGTTAGACTTTGAGTATTACAGCATACATGAAACTTGTGTAAGTTTGGATAGATGGGTACAGACTTCAGTTGGGGCTAGCTATTTAATGAATTTCCCCTTTGCTGTTGAATTGGTTAAATCTGATTGACTTCTACAGTGAGATAACTGGCTTGCTGCACAAAGGAAGAGCAGTGGATGCTGTTTACCTTTAGTTTAACAAGGCTTCTGTTGCCATCTCCCATAGCGTCCATAGGCAAACAGGGGAAATACAGACTGAATGGGTGGACAACAAGGTGAATGAAAACCTGGTGAGGCTATCAAGTTCAGAGAGTAATGGTTGGCAGTTCAAAGTCCAGCTGGTGGCTAGTGAATGGTGACATTCCTCAAGGGTCAGTGCTGGGGTGGTTATTTCAGAACCGGACTGACATGGTGCAATCTCACCATGCTCAGCTTGTCTTCTGGGCAATCGGTTTCTGGCTGGCCGGACAACCAGGATGGCTTCTTGTGAATCACCAATAGATTTACTACAGGTATCCAAATGTACTGTGGGTGGAAACCATGTCTTGCTGACACTGGCAGAGGAAGCAGCTGAGAGAATTTTCTTCACAGCCAAAATGCATTATTTTTTACTGATGCACAGCAGTCTGAGACTGGACTTTCAAAAAAACCAAAATGAAACATTCATGGATTCCAGAACAGTGAGCCAAAGTAGACAGGAGAAGAATATTACATTTTCATTGTAATCTTTCTATTTTAGACGTAAGTTTAAATATATCAGGCACTTCCGTATGTTCTGATAAGATATGCTTCAATTTATAGCAGCAGCAGATTGGACAGAATTCCCACAGTTGGGACACATTTGCTTCCAGAATGAAGCTTCTTACATTTTAGGAAATGTGCTAATTGCAGTTTTAATTCTGTTTGAATTTTAAAGATAATGGCTGTATTGCCCAACTTGTGAGCATTCAGCGGTGCTGAGCCCTGGCCCTGTTCTGCCTCTGCTGCCTGAAGTGCTTTTTCAGCGTGTTCTCTTTGTAAACTCCCCACCAAAAGAATCTGCTGTTTCTGTGGGACCCGCCTGTCTTCATGCAAATGAAAGTGATTCCACTTAAAAATGTCATCCCAGAGTCAAGAATGTGCTCCAACACTTTGCTTAGAAAAACAAATGATCTCTGTTGCCTCAAGCCTCTTTTGGAATAATAAAACATAATAATTGCCCATGATAAAGCATGCTTCTTAGGTTTTGTCTGCCCTGAATCAGGAAGAAAACTGTGGTACAGGCGGTTATAGCTAAACTGACTTCACTGTAACTACCTTGAATGCCAAGGTCCAAGCAGGGTGCTTGTGGCCGTGTGGGCTCCAGCAGAGACCCGGGCACCCTGCACAGACCGCAGCACTGGACGGATTTGCTCCAACTGCTGAGATCTGCGACAGTGTTTTCTCAGGCATGTGTCCCTGAATGCCTCCCCGCTACAATCTGTGCGCAACCTTAGACATTTGGAAGTAATTTTATTTCCCACTGTATGCTTGAGGCTTGATTGCTGTCATCTGCAAGTATTTCTATAAGTGGTGCTGGCAGATCAGGCTCTTCGCACTCCGTCCTTCACCCTGTATCTCCTACAGGCACCAAGCAACATGTCCAGCCATCCTACTTGGGAATCAAAACAAAAACTAAGTGGAGAAGCAGTTGTATACTTTGGATGATGAATTCATTCAGAGGAGTCTAACGGTATCCCAAGCATAGGTTTTCATTATTCAGACAAATTTGGAATCACAGTGCTGAGTGGAAAACAGCATTATTTATTTTGGCACAATTTTCTGGAATAGACAAAACCCGGTTTCCAGATCACACTCAGAGAGCCCCTTACATGTGAGTTTAACTGTTCTCCCGAGTCAAGGTGTATTGTTTTTCTGATGCTTTTTGCCTCTGGACTGTTGTTCAGTGTTTGGAGGTTGGATTTTCTAGGTTGACGAATCTCAGAGGGCGAACTTCCCCCCTCCCCCTAGTGTCAGCCAGAAGCAACTGGCCAGCTGCAAAGTGTATGTCTTTAGCATGGCTTTGGTTAACTGCTACAGCAATTTCAACAGTTAATTAAGTCTCTGCTTGGGAGCTGACTTGCACCTTGATACTTAGCAGTATTTATTCATACTTAACATTATTTGTGACCTCTGGTCCTAGAGGGTTGATGCCCTCAATCACATTGCAAACTCATTTGGAATTAAGACCATTCAATGTCTTTTGATCTATGGAATGCTTTTAAAAGTACTGATTTATTGTCAACTTTGCAAATTATCATCTAGGATTTTTTTAAGTATGAACTCTGCAGGATGAATTAAAAATGCCACCTCTTTTCCGAACAAACAGTTCTGATAAAATCTGGTTTCCTACAGATTTGTGTTTTAAACTGTGCCTGCACACATTCCCAAAAGTATAACAGCAGGGATTTGTTATTATCCACTTTTTTACAAGGGACCCTTGGTGGCACTAACTTGGAACTCTCTTCTCTTCCTAACTGTGTATGTTCACAAAATCTGCAGGAGCACAATTATCTTAGTGATCCAGTCTCTCACAAAGTCTCTGTCAAACCTGGCTGAAGTCAGCCACTGAAATGAAGTAGGCTTGGGGCCACAGATATCACAGTGCAGCCAGCAGGGTCGCATAAGCCCAATTTCCTTAGGAAACCATGGGGTAAATGCAAAATGAAATGTTCGTCCGGACCTTCAGCTGTCATAAAACAACACAGAGCCATAGACTTTGAGAAAGTCATCTTCTTTTAGACCAATGAATGTCTGTTCTAGTTATTCTTTTAGACAGTCTAATGAATAAATCCTCTGTGTGATACCTTTGATGAATCTGTGCATGTCACTCATTGCTTATTCTCTTGGCTATGCAGGGAGATTTAAAATGAATTTGAAGCCACCAAGAGAACGTTAATCTTCTGCAACCATTAGTGAGTTAACAGTGTGTTAGGGACAGTGCTAGTGGTTGGTGTTTCCAAGAGAATGCTGAGTTACTTGGATGTAAGTGCTTTGTTGTACTGTAGCTGTTTTATAAAGTTCATTGAGATGTATGATGCATCCTGAATGGAAATGTCTAAATGCAAATTTGATTTCATTTTGACAGTCAAATATTTAATATTGAGTGAATTGTGAATCAGTTCAGTCTTTTATTAGTAAAAGATTCCAGGTTCATCCTCATGTGTGTAACCGTAAAGTACTTATGTAAACTGAGTGTGTCGATCTTCATTAACAAGAATTGTTTCTGTGCGACAATGCAAAATAGGTTTTGTATTTATCAGCACTCCTGAAAAGTATCTGATTTTCAAAATAATTGGTGTTTACGTTATAATTTGCATGGTACAATAATTTGGATAATACTTTATTTATTACCACTCAAAAGTTATCAAAAGATAAACAAAACAGGCAGTCTGATTCTTATTGGAGTAAATGAGAGGGTTTTTCCATTGATTTAATGGGAGCTGGACCAAGCCCCACATTATTATTGCAACAGGCTGACAAGCAAAGATTATTAACACCAAGTTCCTCTTGTCCCTCTCTTGGCAGTCAGTACACATGCAAACAGTACATCCACCAAATGGTTGTTAGCACGTATCTTCCTTCACGTTGATTTAGTTCTGCACCTCTGTTTTGTGAGTCGGCGGGATTAAATTCTGTAATTCATAACCTGAAATTTAGCTTTTTCATATTCTAGAATTCTTTTGGAACTTAAAAACCACTGTACCTATGTAATCTTATATTTCTTTACACTTTTCACAAACCAGCATCAGGATGACAAAGGATGAGAAGCTACCTGCACAAGCCATTTTGTTTCCAAGCCTTTTTCATTAAATAACCCTCCCTCTTCTCTTCCAGCCTTTTTATGTTAAACAGTGTAAAAGCATTGGGGTTTTCTTACAGTATGCATTGAGAAGTCTCTCTTGGCAGAAAAAACATAAAAGTGGCAGACTGTCCTTTCAATACCAATCATCATCTTTTATGCCTTTGTTAGACCATGTTCTCTTCTGCTGTAGGTCTGTCAGCTGCCAGGCTCCTTTCATTATCGCATTGGTGGGACTAGTAAAAATGCAATGAAATGGAGCTGATTTGCTGTCAAATCCTTTTCTTTCCCTTACCATTTCATCTGTTAGCCAAAGTTATCAATGTCTGCAGAGAACCTATATATCCGCAAGTTTTTCTTAGGCCATTTTTTTTCCAAGTAGGGCACTGAGCGATGTATTCCTTTTCATCGTATACCTGCCATCTATCTGAGGTAAGGGCAGTTGACTGCTCCCGTATTAGGTTGTCTGTAAGTAGAGGCAGGGAACAGGGGAGTACAGTTTGGGGCTTGGGGGACATTTCTGCAAGGAAAAATAAGACCTTAGGATGACAGCTTCAGCAAGCCTTCCTCTTTGTACATGTGGAACAGTCTTTCTTTCCTCACTCTTCTTACCCTTTTATTTTAAAATATTTTTGCTCAGGACACTGTGTTACCTTCATTTTCTCTTTTTATGTTGTCATTTTCCCTCTTTCTTTCTTTTTGTGGTTCCATGCCGAGGCCTTACTTTACTTGTTCACACACAAGATGCGAAACCGAAGTCAATGGAAGCAATAAGATACATTAATGTGGAGTAACTTTAAACAGCAAACCCAGCAGCAGTGAATTTCCAGGTGTTGCTTTCAAAATGATGCATATCTGGTGGTGCAAAATTGAAATGGTTTCATATGCTGTCTTTTAAAACAGTCATCCTGTTGTTGGCTTGTTGAGGAGTGGAATTTACGTTGAGAAAAATTTAAGTTAGAGGAAAACAAGCTCAGCAGAAAATGCCCAAGGCAGGGTGTGCCTTGCACGCGTTTGCTGTGCATAAACTTCTTTTGAGGCTTGCTGGTGATGACTGATGGGCTTTGACAGCCATCTAGTGGCTGGGATGGGGGTTCCCCTCTGCCCCCCAGTGATTAGTACCATTTCAGTGTGATCACAAACCTGGGCCTGGGTGTGGCAGCGCTTGAGGTGATCTTGACTTCCAAACTGTTGATGGTGTAGTCTCTGAGTGTGGTGATTTAGTGTATCAGCTGTAACTGACTGTTTACTTCTGATCAACTCATTCTTTAAAGCAAAACTGATATTCGAACAGATCAATCTATAGCAGAAAAATAATGGCATTGTACTCACTGTGCTTTTCATTGAAATCCTCTTTCACAAAGGTCCTTTGTGCAAGCTCATAAATTAATGAGTCCTTAAATACATCAGAGAGTATTTTTTCTACCTTGCCTTTTATGTTTGCAGACTGCTTTGAAACTAGTTTTTACTGACTTGAGTGGATTTGCAACCCTGTAGATTCTCTAGTCAGGTCCAGGACCAATTAGAGCTATGGTTTTTGTTTGTAAGAAAGGAATTGGTTAATAGGCTAGCAGATCCTTTTGCCACATTAACAATTTCCAAAGCTGCTTCTGAAGCCATTCAGCACCTGGTGTTGACAACTGCAGAGGTAGAAAAAACATGTGACATAAAGAGTTTGTGACTTGGTCTCTGTAATTAAAAAAACTTGCAGATTTCCACACCAGGGAGGAAATGGTGGAACACTGCTGCCTTTCCTGGTCTGGGTGTAGATGGATAACCTGGCTGCAGTTCAGGCCTAAGAGTGAAATGTCAGAATGTGCTTGTGGGATGAGTTGGCTTTGAAATAGCTGCTCTCTTCAGGTTACTCTCCCAGTGTGATGCAGTCACAGCAGAAAGGAAAACTAGAAGAACCAAACATAATCAAAAGATTTAAAATTAAAAATGTGTTTTCTGGCAGTATTGTGGGGGTTTTCTGTTTGTCTGTAGTTTGTTTTGCTTTTTATTATCAGTGTATCTGCAATCTGACAGAAAATCAGACGACTTAGTATGCTTCCAGAAGTTGGTATGTGTTTTTTTCCCCTGCCTTTGTCTGCCTCTTTCTCAGGCGCTGAGCAGGACCCAGGCAGAAGCTAGTCACCATCTGGCTCAGCTCTGATTTGCCAAAGCAGTTGCTATGTGGTTTGTTTGAAGTTATGACAGAATGCTGACTTTGGGCTCAGTAATTTAGAACTTTCATTTATGCAAACTGCTGCTCTTTTGAACAGCACAGCGAGTTCTGCGGGTGATACATTAAGGAAGACATAGACCATATGCCAGACATCTGGGGGGAAAAGGCTAAATATGTCAGACAGCGCGTTATGTCATCCACACAAGGGAGAAGCAAGAAGAGTGCTTTCCAAAATGCGATCTACAGTTTGGAAAATGATTCTCACAGTGTCATAAATGAACTGTACAGCACACTTGGTTGATGTCTTTACTTCACACTGAAAACATTTCCTTCTGAACTTGTGCAGTACCCCTTCGAGGCATTTTGTCAGTTGGGGTGATAAACCAATTGAAGAGAGGAGCTAAACTGGTATAAATTTGGATTTCAGTTTCTGTTAGAAAGCTGCAGAAGCTAGTGATGGCAGGCAACAGTTAAAGACACATCTGTTCCATTTCACCGAGCTTTGACATTGATGGAGTAACTGGACTTGAGTTAAGGCATGAAGCTGAAATTCCAAATCTGCTCGTATTTATTACTTTGTGATTTTCTGTTTACATCTGGTTTAAATTAGGACAGAAATGCATAGAGCAGTGAAACTGTCCTTTTGCTTGGAGCTGTTAATTTTTATGCTAATAACAGGTTTCCTTAAAAAATAATGGATGTGATCTTTGTCTAGTGAGATGTGTCCAATATGTATATATATGTGTGTGTGCATATACATATATGCACACACACATATGTGTAAAATTACTCCTGTTCCCAGTCTAGTATCTTTTTGTAGGGCTGTTTGGGCATTTTCAGATAATGGTTTAAACTGGATTGTCCAGTTTCAAAGACATTTTTGATAGAAAAGTTTCTGTGGTCAGAGGGAGCTCCCACGCAGATAAGATTAATCCTCTCCTCAGCATCCCAGGGGCCCGGAGAATCCCTTTGGACTGCGTGTAATGGCTTTGCTGTGTGTTATTCAGAAGAGGGCATCTGGGCACTGGGGTTCTTGGTTTGCAGGTTTGTGACCTGTTGTCTAAGGACAGCCTGAGGACAGTTCGTTGCTTTTGTGGGAGCTTGTGTTCATTTAGAGGATGAAATATTCACTGGGACAAAGTGAAAAAAAAATTTTTTTTTGCTGATAGGGCATTCTATAAATTGTTGGATACCCAAAGAAAAGTTTTGACTTTACTTGGTTTTCGAATACTTTATCAGACGTATTTTATTTTTAGGGGGAGATACTGAGATATATTCACCTCATGATTAAAAAAATAATCCAGATATTTGGTGTATTTGCCTACAGAGTAGGAAGAAAACAAAGGCATAGACTTAAGTATGGAAAGAACAGTATCTAAACAGATGGTTATGTCACCTTAAATGCTGCAATCAGTCAAACGGGGAAATGTTTGAAATTTCTAAGTTAGAAATTCAACCCAGAGAAGTTGTTCCACCTCGGTGACAGTAGATTGGTTGGAGAGAGCAAAAACTATATTGAATGAATTTCTAAATAATTAGTAAGAAATTAATTCTAAGTTGGAATTCAAGGAAAAGAAAGGAAAGTAATAGTATTAAGACAAGAAAGAAAGTAAACCTTCTGTAAATGGAGTGGATTAGGTTAAAAATGGCATATGCAACTTCAGTATAATAGAATGACCTCCATGCACATGTGCAAGTATGTACATAGATAGGACAAAGACATATATTCAGTCAATGCTGTTTCTGTATAAATGACCACATAGGATAGTCTTTCGTATATAGCTAATATGCTTAGGAGGTATTTATATGTAGTTAATATATGTGCATAGCAATAATTTATGCATGTGCTGGAATAATCATGCAGGGCCGTGACCAGCTGGATTATAGGAACTGAGCAAAACGAGTGAGATTCTCCTCACTCTGCTGGAGACCCTGCTGCAAGTACCCTTGCCATGGAGACAGCTGCTGCCTCTGGACAGTGAGTGGCTGTCCTGTTCGGAAGATTTGATTCTCTGTGTTCTTATTCTGTGATTCTATGATTACCCAGTGGGTTCGTGCACTCCATGATGACTCTATTTTACTTCTTTCTGATCGAGAAATAAGGTGGTAAAATAAGAAAGACATTTAAGATGGTTGTTATTTAAAAGTCCTTATTATCAACTTCAGCTGCGCTGGTGCACTGTTTTCTTCATATATATGATGCTGCTTCTCATCTCCAGATGTGCTCTTTTCTTGTCTAGACCTACTCCTCCTTTGATTTCGTGGTTGGAAATTGTGTTGTATGTTCTCTCTCCTATCCCAGGAGAAGATGTTGAAGAAATAGCCTGCACTCAGAATGGCCAGATGTACCTGAACAGGGATATCTGGAAGCCCTCACCATGTCAAATTTGTGTCTGTGACAACGGAGCTATTCTTTGCGATGAAATCCAGTGTCAAGATGTGCTGGAGTGCGAGAACCCACAGGTGCCCCCTGGAGAGTGCTGTCCTGTGTGTCCCCATACAACACGCGATTTTGACACCACCATTGGTAAGATTTCTTTCCAGTTTGCTTTTTTGAAGGGAGAGACAGCCCAAAGAACTAGGAACCTCATGATACTAAAATTTCTAATAGTATTTGCATAGCGAAAGTTAAAATCTGAAGAGAGTAGGTACTTGGCAGTTATCTTCTATCTTGGGTTGCACATGAGCTGGTTCTGGAAACAGTTTTCTTCTGACTGTGAATCTGCCATAAGCCCAAAGGGCTTTATAACTAAAAGGTTGATCAGAATTCCATCTTAATATTTCGAGAAAGTAGAGTTCTGCTTTCTTTTTCTGGTACATCAGGAACTAAAAGATAGATATATATATATAAGAGAAACATTAAGATAAATATATATTTATTACATAAAATATATATATCTAATTAAAAGTGCATATTTGAATAAAGTGCTCAATTCAAGGCCACTCCAAGAGATGTATAAATATGAACATTGTATATAAACAGTAAAATGTGAACAGTATAAAGTGTTTCCCCAAAGTGGAAACATGAAGGCGTGATCCTTTTGTGAGATATAAGAAAAAGAATTTTCATGAAGTACTATTAATTTCCTTTTTGCATACTTCCTGTGATATACATTAAAGATTATGTCTTTTTCAGTCCATTTCTTCTTCCTGAAGAGACTTGGACGAAGCAATCCCCCATCAATTTTCCTAAAAGAAAATCTCTTAACCCCCTATTAATGCTTATTAATACTATGTATTGCATTATTTGGAGTACATTCTAGATACAATAATTAAATCAGTTTCTTCAGGGGATATAATTGCTGTTGATTGACTTAATACAGAACAAAGTAGTGATAAAGAGCATGTAGTAGGGAGTTGTGTAATTGAGCAATAGAGCAAGATGTGGCAAGCGTTAATAAATACATGGTGCATCCTGCTGTGTTTTGGGAGGCATTAGGCCAACGCCAACAAGGTACACCCAGCAAATATAAAAGCAGTATGGAAACATTCCAGAATTGCTTACTGTTATTCCAGGTTTTAATAAAATAGTCCTCTGAAGGATTTTTGTGGATATGAGTGTGCCTATATGGTCTGAATTCAGTTACAGGATATTGCAGGTGCATTTTAAACATGAAAATGTCAAAAATGCCTCAGTCGGCTCGGTCTTCTGAAGAACACCATGTAATGTGTCATGGATCCATCAGCGCTGCTTGTATGGAAGTCAGTAATAGAACTTTCTTTGGCTTCAGTGTCAATCATTACCCTACCTTCTGACAGTTCCCCACAAGATATTCTGCTTTCCTAAAGTGCTTTTTCTTTTTCTGTGTAATGCTGAAAAAGCCTGAGAATCAGGGGACATCATTGCAAACCGTTCATGATTCCTCACACGTGAACAAGGGAGTACGTGTGTCCCTGGGAACTTCCCCAGCTCCCTGTAGGCGATACACCATCTTCTGTGCATCCAGGATTGGGGATGGCTCTAGCTGCAACACCCTCTCTCAGCTCTTACCGTGTTCTGTGTCTTGGAGTAAAAATATTAATTTCCTCTCTTTTCTTCTTTTGTCCTTTTTAATAGGTAGAGGAAGAAAGGTAAGATTTCTTTACATTTTTTAAAAAATGTATAACAACTGTCAAAAGAATCTCTTGTATCTCCTTGGAGTGCTTCACAGAAGTGCAATATAAGCTCTCTTAAAAACACTTCATTCTTTCCTCTTGGTCTTTCTTGGTGGCTAGGGAGATTGCAGCCCATGTGGAAAAAATGCTGGGACGCAGGCAAAAATCCTAGCCTTAATATAGAGAATCCCCTGACTGAAAATCCCTGCTGTCTACATCAAAGGAATTCCAGTTTGAGTAGTTTGGTTGTTTCATCTTTAGCAGTGCCACAAAATGAGGGAAGGGACCACTAGGTCATTAGAAACCAAACTGTTCAAGCTTTCTTTCACGGTGTTTTTTTTGTTTTTTATTTTTTCCCCCCCTGAGACTTAGCTGTGCAGTAGGTAGCGCAACCCCTCTAACCATTCCTTCTGGAATTGTGAAAACTTTGTGCAGGGGGCATGTCTGTATTATGGTGCAAGGTGCTACTGCATGTTGTCTGGCTGTCCTCGAGGTAGCTTTGACCTACACCTAGTTCAGGTACCCATCACATGACAGCTGTTGCACTGCTGCCCATAGGCTGGAGCAGCCACCGAGGGATGACACACCGGGTGATGACACATGGCTGGTACAGCAGCTTTGCAGCCCGTCTTGCGTACAGCTGCACCTGAGGTCAGGTGTATTTACAGGGGCCTAAGTGACACCTTTGGTAGGAAAATGTACCCCAAAACTACTCTGCCTTCTAGCACAGCATTGATGTGATAAGCTCCAATGCAAAGTTACACTTAAAAATTCAATTTTTCAAAAATATTTTACACTGCTCTTTGATCTAAATAGTATTTTTAATAAGAATTTTGGTTTTATTATATATGCTGTTGAATTTTATTATTTTCATATTGGTGAAGTTCCTACAGACTGGAAATGGGGAAACATAACCCCCATTTTTAAAAAAGGAAATAAGGAAGACCCGGGAAACTATAGGCCGGTCAGTCTCACCTGTGTGCCTGGCAAGATCATGGAGCAAATCCTCCTGGAATCTGCGCTAAGGCACATGGAAAACAAGCAGGTGATTGATGACAACCAACATGGCTTTACCAAGGGAAAATCGTGCCTGATGAATTTGGTGGCCTTCTATGACAGAGCCACGGCGCTGGTGGATGGAGGAAGAGCAACTGACATCATCTGCCTGGACTTGTGCAAAGCTTTTGACACAGTCCCACATGACATCCTTGTCTCTAAGTTGGAGGGACATGGATTTGACAGAAGGACCACTCGCTGGATAAGGAATTGGCTGGATGGCCGCACTCAGAGAGTTGTGGTCAATGGCTCAATGTCCAAGTGGAGACCGGTGACCAGTGGTGTTCCGCAGGGGTCGGTACTGGGACCAGTGTTGTTTAACATCTTTGTTGGAGACATGGACAGTGGGATGGAGTGCACCCTCAGCAAGTTTGCCGATGACACCAAGCTGTGTGGTGTGGTGGACACGCTGGAGGGAAGGGATGCCACCCAGAGGGACCTTGACAGGCTGGAGAGGTGGGCCCATGCAAACCTCATGAAATTTAACAAGGCCAAGTGCAAGGTCCTGCACGTGGGTCGAGGCAATCCCAAGCACAAATACAGGCTGGGCAGAGAATGGATAGAGAGCAGCTCTGAGGAGAAGGATTTGGGGGTATTGATGGATGAGAAGCTCAACATGAGCCGGCAGTGTGCGCTTGCAGCCCAGAAAGCCAACCGTGTCCTGGGCTGCATCAAGAGAAGCATTAGCAGCAGGTCAAGGGAGGTGATTCTCCCCCTCTACTCTGCTCTCGTGAGACCCCACCTTGAGTACTATGTTCAGATGTGGGACCCCAACATAAAAAAAGACATGGACCTGTTGGAGAGAGTCCAGAGGAGAGCCACAAAATTAATCAGAGGGCTGGAGCACCTCCCCTATGAGGACAGGCTGAAAGAGTTGGGCTTGTTCAGCCTGGAGAAGAGAAGGCTCTGAGGAGACTTAATAGCAGCCTTCCAGTACCTGAAGGGGGCTAAAGAAGAGGTGGGGAGGCACTCTTTACCAGGGAGTGTAGTGATAGGACAAGGGGTAGCGGGTATAAGCTGAAAGAGGGCATATTTAGACTAGACATTAGGAAGAAATTTTTCACTGTGAGGGTGGTGAGACACTGGCACAGGTTGCCCAGGGAGGTTGTGGATGCCCCATCCCTGGAGGTGTTCAAGGCCAGGCTGGATGAGGCTTTGAGCAACCTGGGCTAGTGGAGGGTGTCCCTGCCTATGGCAGGGGGCTTGGAACTCAATGATCTTTAAGGTCCTTTCCAACCCAAACCATTCTATGATTCTATGATATACTTGACAGTAAGTAACTGGGATTTTGTATAAATCACTGGAGGATTGCACAAATATAAGAATGCTCCTCAGCTATATTTAAATGTATGAAACCATGCTGAAAACAGGGTTTTGGCATCCTTTCTACTTTCACTGTGATAATAATTCAGGCTGCCCAAGGCACCTTGCATAACATCATGGCCATGTTTGCATCAACGCTAAGTGAAGCACTGGCAACCATTTCCCAAGTACTTGTGAAAGGTCCCTTGCCACAGGAGGCTCTGCAGGAGGTGGGTCTGCCAGAGCCTGGGTGCTCGAAAGGGATGCTTGGTCCAGGCACAGATGAAGAACTGGGATGATGTGTTCTTGCACAGAGCCACATTTCCGTGGGCAGCATCTCGTGCAGTTAAACAGAGAGAAGATATATTCTTGCAAAAGAAAGTAAAATACATTCTGATAAATGAGCTTCTAAGGTAGTAAGCAGCCACACGAAATAATTGAAATAACTTTTGGGTGGTCAAGTATGTACACTCACTAAAACGAAGTAGCTCTCTATGCAGAGGTAGTTTATGGGAATAAATGGACTGTAGCCAGCTTATTATTACTTGATAAACAAGGCAGGAGATTTTTTATCTTTATAAAGTCCTCTTTTTCTTCCTTAATAAAACAGCTACCAACAATAGGTCTAAACCCAGTTATTTCATGTAACGTGTAATCATTGTCAAGACATTGAGTGCAAAGAAAAGTCAAATGGCAAATACTGTGTCCTTCACTCTGAAGCTACACAAGACCATTTTGTGTTCTGTCCCAAAGCTGTAGATGGACATGCAGGGTTTCTATGTCCACAGGTTTAATGATATGGATTTTAATTCAATGCTTTGAAGAAATGGAATCTGAATGCTGCTCTGGGCTCTGCATTTCACATGAATCAAATAATCCAATAGCAGAACTACATGTTTTCTAGTACTTAAATATGATGGTAAATTTTTAGTTTGACTCTTCTTTCAGCTAGTATGTTATGCAGTTATAGAAAGTCTGTTAATTTATAGCGTTCATTTAATCAGTGTCTATGATTGTTTAATATGGATTAGCTATGGACTAGTCCCAGTTGTATCCTCAGAGAAATCTTAGCATTTGTCACAGTCACAGGGATGGTGTTGGTGAAACTGGTACTGTTAATTGTACTTTTTGTTTTCTGCCATCTGATGTTTTTATATCTTTTTCCCTGCAGGGACAAAAAGGAGAACCTGGAATAGTGCCACCTGTAAGTCTGTTTTTCTTTCTTAATTTGTCAGCACGCCCTAGAAGTGTACATTTTAGTGCTTTAAAGCAGAATTGCAGTGGTTAAGGAAATACAACCAAAATGTACAGCCTGGGAATGAAAGCACGGAATTAATTATGCTGTTTCACATATGTTGCATTAGAAATTCCTGTCAATTGCATTTTGGGAGAAAAAAAACTTATTGAATTAAATCTGTCATAATCTTTATTTTTATCACTAGAATTTTGTGGATGTATAATGGTAAATTAGTGTTTGAAAAGTGTAGATACACTTGAGCAAACTGGTGTAATAAATGGTCACTTTCTATCTTTATCCTGTTCTAGCATGAAGACAAAAAATTTAAAGAATTGATATGTTGAGACTAAATAATTGTAATTCACTTATTTATTTAATCTTTTTTTAGAATAACAATGATGCTTCCAAGATTTTGCTCATGTTGCTTGTAAAAAAGATGGCAAACTGGAAAGAGATAACCAGTGGAATTTTTTTCTTTTTTTTTTTTTCTTCCCCCCCCCAAAGCCTTACAAGTTGCCTGGTACTTCAATTTTCTCTCTTGCTATTTATTTTCCAAGTACTAATTTTCTGTAGGGTAATAATGAAAAATATAGCCATAATGTTGTGTGGTAACTTTAATTTATATTGCCTTCTTTAGGTTTCAGGAATACGAGGCCGCCCAGGACCAGCTGTGAGTATTTTTTGGTTTTCTGGTTCTCTGATAAGAACCATTTTCCACTTCCTGCCATTTCTGTTTTTTGTTGTGAGGATGATGTGTAGGAGCACTCTCCTGTGCTGGTAGCGGGTGGTGTTTGCAAAGCTGCTAGATTTGAGGACGCAACAAGATTGTGGGATTTTTTACTGGTCTCAAGTCAGCCCATGCCCAAAGTGAATGAATGTGTGCTTGTAGTACAGGCATGGCTGAGGACCTTTGTGCAAGGTTGATCCTGGAAATTCTTTTCTAGCAGGGATCCATCAGGAGTAGGAGGAGTTGCAGTATGCTCCCTGGCTGTGGCTAAATGGAGAGCAGTTCTGGATTAGCGGGAAGGGTGTCTCAAACCTGTACATCTCTGCATTATGAGCCTCCAGCATTCAGAAAACCTTTGCTAAATTAACCCGTGGAGCACATGAGAGATGAAACCATTTTGTAGATCCCTGCATCCTGGTTCTACTCCCTTCAGGCAATGTACAATTGAGAAGAAATATTGAATACTCAATTATTGTAGCTGTTTTCTTTATGACCATGCGAAAAAAAAACCCCACTAATTATTTTTAAATAAGCATTGCATTTCATATTTTCAGAGCTTTATTAATTGTTAGCTGGTTTAAAAAATACTTAATATTTCTAATCTTTCTTTTAGGGACCTCCAGGCTCACAAGGACCACGAGGAGAACGAGGACCAAAGGGAAGACCTGTAAGTTATCTCAGAAATTAAGTACTGTACTAACCTTAAAAGGTTGGATGGCTTTAAACTGTCTGTGTCTTGTAGAGTTACTGGAACTTTCCTCATATTTTCCAAGAATCAGGTAACAAACAGAAAAATATTTATATCTCACCGTTCTCTGGGTAGATTGAAACCTGAATGTTTTGAGATAATTGACAGAGGTTTAGCAGTATTTCAATTGAAAGCCATACTTTCTCAACAGTTACCAAAAGCAGTGTCTGAGAGTACAAGATTTAAAAAGAAAAAAAGAACAAAACTGGAACATCATGTTCTCCTGTTTAAGAGCTTGCTGGCTTTTTGCTGGTTACTGCTGTGCATCAGAAGCCGTGTGAACTATGTGGCTCAGAGTATTTCAGAAAAGGCAAAGCTCAGTAAGTTAGCAGGAGTTAATATGTGACTATATATGTTGGTATGCTGGTGAATAATATAATCAAGATTGCTCAGTGGAAATAAAGACTTCATAAGGGAATTTCAGTGTCTGCATGTGGAGAACCACAGAAAGGCCAAAAGGGAGTGCTGAAAATACCAAAGACGACATGTTCCTGTTGAAAAAGCTAGGTCAAAGAGCAGAAGCTGCTAAAAGCAGATTTAAAAGAGTGGTATAGTTGTCATTCTGTGTGGATATTTTTCTGTCCCCCAAGAGAGAGCAAGCCAATGCTGAGTTTAGGCATAGGCTTAAAACTGACTCCTTTCTGCTGTTCCTCCAGTGGGTGCCTGTTGTCCATAGATGGTAACAACACTTCTTCTAAAGTGGTGGAGTTAAGTGTGTAGCCTCTTTGAGATAGATGCCAAGCCACTGCTGCTCTCTAGATCACCGTAAGACATTTGTCTGTTGAATGAGTTTCAAGTGTTTAGAAGAATTCTGTGAGTAATTGTGGAATCTTGTGGTGTGCAGAGGAGTCCTGACTGTTACAGAGATGTCTGAAGTGCTTTCCTAATGTGCAGTATCATAAATGAGACACTAAATAATTTCTGGTGCTGTGCCATGCATCCCTTGTATGTCTCTGCAGAGTGGTGGCTAGAAGCACCTAAAATACCAAAAGAGGCTGTAAATAGTTTTGAGTTCCTTTGACAGAGGTTATTGTACTGCTATCGAGGGGGTTAGGAACCAGTCAGCTGCTTTGAAAATGTTACATCAAAGGTTCTGATGAGCTGTGTATATGTCAGAATGTAGGTCTGAGGCTAAAGAGCACTGCTTTTAAATTCAGAGTGACTGCTCATGCAGGATTTTATTATTTATACTTTCTCCCCTGAAAGGGTTGTCAAGCATTGGAACAGGCTGCTCAGGGAAGTGGTTGAGTCACCGTCCCTGGGGGTATTTAAAAGACTTGTAGACGTGGCACTTAGGGACACAGTTTAGTGATGAACTTGGCAGTGTTAAGTTTACAGTTAGACTTAATGATCTTAAGGATGCTTTCCAATCTAAATGGTTCTATGAAAAAAAGTCAGCTCACACCTGCAGTTTCTATTAAGAAAACCTCTCTGCATGTTTAAAATACCTCGTGGAGCAGGTAACCTTGTACAGACACCCTTTAGAAAATTAGTCTGGGTAAACACATTACTAACCGGTAAAATTACAAAACCACTCTCTAAGCACATTCCCAAGCCTTTTGTTTCTTTGGATTTATTTTTTTGTTTTGTTCTTTAAATGGACTCTACGTACCAGTGATCAGAAGGAACTCAACCTTGCTATGGATCTCTGACTTTTACAACATCGGGACCCTTGCACGTAGAGTGAAATCAGGAATATGAGAGTATTTTCTACTTCAAATTCTTTGTGATTGCAGGAGCAGTTAAAATAGACAGTAGTTTGAGAGTGCTCTACCATGATCTGCATTTCCTTGCATTCTGTTGCAGCCAGGCCCTGTATTCTCGCGAACAGCAGTAGGAGCAGCAGCACCGGACCGGACTGAGCCTATTGCGTGTTTAAATGCTGCCACCTCGTGGCCTCTCTGAGAATTTTTTTTCCCCCTTTTTTAAAAAAAAACTCACTAACCCTGAGCCGGTGAAAGAAAATGAAAGGGCTTTTTTCAATATATACATATAAATCCATAAATAAGATAAAATAAATGTGTAATCACGATTTTATTACAAACACCCAAAACATTGGTTATATACCACTGGCTAGTTGCCACCTTCAAATAAAAACCTGCTTTTCAGAGACTTCATGGGTTTCAGAGTGGGGGGTTGTGGTGTTACTCTTGAAGCAGGTTGATTTTTGGGGACTAAAAAGTAGGTCCTTTTCTTAAAAGAAATAAAGAAAAAGACCTTTTTCTGCATCAGGTTTTGTTCAGATGTCTTGGCTTGGGTATTGAAAATATAGCAATTTACAGAAGCTTGCTTAATTCTTTATAGACAACTGTGGTTTTTTTGTCTAATGCTTAGCTTTGCTTTCTTTTTATTTTGAGAACAAAGGAAAGATGCTAGCTTATTCTTTTTCTCCTTTGGACAGTATGCACTTCTAGGTTTGGCAGTGTGTGCTTCTGTTTATAATAGAAATATTAAATAATAAACTTTTCTGCTAAAACCTTCTGCTTCTTTCCAACATGCACAAATCTTCCCATTTGTTTCAGAGCAGCATCTGTTCAGAATTGTGCGTACATGCACATCTGCTAAGAAAAACATTTTCCCCTGATTGCTGGGCTTATAGGAGTTTCAGACCATAAAGATAGATCGAGAATTAAGAGAATTAGCTCATTCACTAGGAGTTCTCGGGAATCCTATGGTCAATCTCAGTGTGGCCCCTTCCTAGGGGAATGCTTTTTCTTTAACGTGCAAACCATACTAATCCAAACCATCCTAGTTCAGACATAAATTCCACTAAAATGTGTCACAGACTGCAAGGGAACACAGTCCTCATCTCATGGTAATACAAGCAGTCTGTCTGATTATAATGTATTTGTAAAGATGACTCATTAAGCCAGTCTTCCAAAGTTATATGTTCAAGGATCCTTAAGTAGGAGAGCTCATTATACAGTATAAAATTTTTCCTCGTCCTGGTTGAGCATTTTTATTCTAATGAAGGAAGCAGTAGTGACAAGCACTTTAAAGTCCACGTTTGTGATTGAAGTATATCTTTATTTGCCCTGTTGCTGTTGATTTTGTCCCACTAATGTTTTATTAGCTGCTTCCATATTTAATTTTCATTCTGACACAAGATGAGTGCAGTTTAGGAATCAAAAGTGAGTGATCAAAATGGGAGCAACTGAATAGCCTCCCAGCCCATTCTGCAAATACTAGCTAGAGATAACATTGACACCAATGGAGTTAGGCTGCATTTTTGGCAGTGTAACTATGTTGAGAATTCAGCAGCAATATGAGCTGTCTAAGCCATTCATGATGTCAGGAGGCTGTAAAAATCCAGTCTTACACTGGAGTTTCCTAAGCATGTGTATGTATGTACACTAGTCTGAGCTATATGTATTTTAGAAATAAATTCATTATATTGCATATTGTGTCCAAAGCCAAATAGTTTTTCAGGAGTAGTATACTCTACTATGGAATGATAGGAAGACTGGTAGGAATAGGGCTTGAGAGATGTTGTTTTGTAGATCTTTCTGTAGAAATACAGATTATCACAAACAAGGCTGTTGTTTGCCTGCTACAATGATTTTAACAAATACCTTTGCACACTGTTGCTATTTCTGATTTTCTTTCTAGGGTCCTCGTGGTCCTCAAGGGATTGATGGTGAACCTGGTATTCCTGGCCAGCCTGGTGACCCTGGTCCTCCAGGGCATCCTACGCACCCAGGACCAGATGGACTAAGCAGGGTAAGTTTTACACTTGCTTTAGTAGAAAGTAAAGTGAGTGTTGGGCCAGATCCATGATACAAAGAGTAACTTCTCTTTGCTTCTGTGAATGTGGCACCCTGTGTCTACAGTTCTTTTCTCCCAGTCATGAGGGACAGCGGCTAGCAGCAGTGCAATTTCTGCCATAAATTGGGGGAAGCTGAATGTGAGAATCCTCGGAAGGGACATACCTTTCACAATGGGTTTCAGCATCTAGAAAAGCCACCTAACACCCTCCGTGGGGTTCTGTTGCTTCCACCTGACTTAAACCCAAGGGATCTGGGCAATAGCACAGGGAAGCTGTTGTACCAAATTAGGAATACAGAAAAGAAGAAAATAATGTGAATTATAAAAAACAGACTAACTAATAAGATAAATTAAAATGTGGTTAAGTATGCTTCTTGTTGGAAAAAAGATGAAATAAGGAATTTTTTGTGAAAAGCAGTGCTAAACAGCCATAGATACAGACAAGGTGTTCTGCAAGACTCCTGTCCCCAGTCCCACCGTATTCTATGGAACACTAATTATGATTGATCGTGAAATGCATATCTGAATTTCTCCAGTATATTCAGTTACACATTTATTGCTCTGTTTTGATTTCTCACTCCATTGTTCCTGCAATGTTACTGAAAACAGTAGAGTTATACTGACAATAAGCTGGAATATTCATGTTAGGCCAACAGCTTGCAAGTTTGGGCAGCATTTCTTGAATTAACCACCTTTCCAAATAGTCCTGAATCTAGCGGATTCAGCCCAAGTAAATATCTTCAACACAGATGAATCCCTAAGAATCACAGAAGCACCAGGATGGGTGTTAGACCACCGTCCTTAATAGATTTAAACAGAAATTCTGAAAGAATAAGAGTGGCTAGAGATCTAAGACATTTTTGGTTAGTATTCCTGTCTCTAAGGTTAGGCAATCTCCAGCATTGTGGAAAATGTGTTTGGGGACCAATCTGATGTGGAACAAACTGTAAATCTTAGAAGACTTGAATTTGTGCTGTTGCTCCTTCTCAGGATCCTGCCACGAGTGACGCTTTGTCTCTGAACGAAGCAAAAGAAAACTGTTGATTTCCACTATGTGCTTGCAGAAGGAGGTCACTGAAGGTTCTCCTTGATCTAACTGATTTGTCTCTGAGAATTGGCGTGAACAGCAATGGCCTTGAACTGTGCTGGATAAGGGCAACACACTTAAAAATTTGCAATCATAAGATCAGCTATGTTTCCGTTTACCTTAAGATATTTCTGAACCTGAAATGCAGTAATTGAAAACAAAAGAAAGGCTT
>WKFP01015431.1:674804-708829 GCA_011057875.1 Pterocles orientalis
TGCTTTTCAGAGACTTCATGGGTTTCAGAGTGGGGGGTTGTGGTGTTACTCTTGAAGCAGGTTGATTTTTGGGGACTAAAAAGTAGGTCCTTTTCTTAAAAGAAATAAAGAAAAAGACCTTTTTCTACATCAGGTTTTGTTCAGATGTCTTGGCTTGGGTATTGAAAATATAGCAATTTACAGAAGCTTGCTTAATTCTTTATAGACAACTGTGGTTTTTTTGTCTAATGCTTAGCTTTGCTTTCTTTTTATTTTGAGAACAAAGGAAAGACGCTAGCTTATTCTTTTTCTCCTTTGGACAGTATGCACTTCTAGGTTTGGCAGTGTGTACTTCTGTTTATAATAGAAATATTAAATAATAAACTTTTCTGCTAAAACCTTCTGCTTCTCTCCAACATGTACAAATCTTCCCATTTGTTTCAGAGCACCATCTATTCAGAATTCGTTCTGCAAGTAGGGGTTGCATGTACATGCACATCTGCTAAGAAAAACATTTTCCCCTGATTGCTGGGCTTATAGGAATTTCAGACCATAAAGATAGATCGAGAATTAAGAGAATTAGCTCATTCACTAGGAGTTCTCAGGAATCCTATGGTCAATCTCAGTGTGGCCCCTTCCTAAGGGAATGCTTTTTCTTTAACGTGCAAACCATACTAATCCAAACCATCCTAGTTCAGACATAAATTCCACTGAAATGTGTCACAGACTGCAAGGGAACACAGTCCTCATCTCATGGTAATACAAGCAGTCTGTCTGATTATAATGTATTTGTAAAGATGACTCATTAAGCCAGTCTTCCAAAGTTTTATGTTCAAGGATCCTTAAGTAGGAGAGCTTATTATACAGTATAAAATTTTTCCTCGTCCTGGTTGAGCATTTTTATTCTAATGAAGGAAGCAGTAGTGACAAGCATTTTAAAGTCCACGTTTGTGATTGAAGTATATCTTTATTGGCCCTGTTGCTGTTGATTTTGTCCCACTAATGTTTTATTAGCTGCTTCCATATTTAATTTTCATTCTGACACAAGATGAGTGCAGTTTAGGAATCAAAAGTGAGTGATCAAAATGGGAGCAACTGAATAGCCTCCCAGCCCATTCTGCAAATACTAGCTAGAGATAACATTGACACCAATGGAGTTAGGCTGCATTTTTGGCAGTGTAACTATGTTGTGAATTCAGCAGTAATATGAGCTGTCTAAGCCATTCATGATGTCAGGAGGCTGTAAAAATCCAGTCTTACACTGGAGTTTCCTAAGCATGTGTATGTATGTACACTAGTCTGAGCTATATGTATTTTAGAAATAAATTCATTATATTGCATATTGTGTCCAAAGCCAAATAGTTTTTCAGGAGTAGTATACTCTACTATGGAATGATAGGAAGACTGTAAGAATAGGGCTTGAGAGATGTTGTTTTGTAGATCTTTCTGTAGAAATACAGATTATCACAAACAAGGCTGTTGTTTGCCTGTTACAATGATTTTAACAAATACCTTTGCACACTGTTGCTATTTCTGATTTTCTTTCTAGGGTCCTCGTGGTCCTCAAGGGATTGATGGTGAACCTGGTATTCCTGGCCAGCCTGGTGACCCTGGTCCTCCAGGGCATCCTACGCACCCAGGACCAGATGGACTAAGCAGGGTAAGTTTTACACTTGCTTTAGTAGAAAGTAAAGTGAGTGTTGGGCCAGATCCACGATACAAAGAGTAACTTCTCTTTGCTTCTGTGAATGTGGAACCCTGTGTCTACAGTTCTTTTCTCCCAGTCATGAGGGACAGCGGCTAGCAGCAGTGCAATTTCTGCCATAAATTGGGGCAAGCTGAATGTGAGAATCCTCGGAAGGGACACACCTTTCACAAAGGGTTTCAGCATCTAGAAAAGCCACCTAACACCCTCCGTGGGGTTCTGTTGCTTCCACCTGACTGCAATAGCACAGGGAAGCTGTTGTACCAAATTAGGAATACAGAAAAGAAGAAAATAATATGAATTATAAAAAACCAGACTAACTAATAAGAGAAATTAAAATGTGGTTAAGTATGCTTCTTGTTGGAAAAAAGATTAAATAAGGATTTTTTTGTGAAAAGCAGTGCTAAACAGCCATAGATACAGACAAGGTGTTCTGCAAGACTCCCCTCCCCAGTCCCCCCGTATTCTATGGAACACTAATTATGATTGATTGTGAAATGCATATCTGAATTTCTCAAGTATATTCAGTTACACATTTATTGCTCTTTGGAAGATATCTGTTTTGATTTCTCACTCCATTGTTCCTGCAATGTTACTGAAAACAGTAGAGTTATACTGACAATAAGCTGGAATATTCATGTTAGGCCAACAGCTTGCAAGTTTGGGCAGCATTTCTTGAATTAACCACTTTTCCAAATAGTCCTGAATCTAGCGGATTCAGCCCAAGTAAATATCTTCAGCACAGATGAATCCCTAAGAATCACAGAAGCACCAGGATGGGTGTTAGATGGGTGTTTAATAGATTTAAACAGAAATTCTGAAAGAATAAGAGTGGCTAGAGATCTAAGACATTTTTGGTTAGTATTCCTGTCTCTAAGGTTAGGCAATCTCCAGCATTGTGGAAAATGTGTTTGGGGATCTATCTGATGTGGAACAAACTGTAAATCTTAGAAGACTTGAATTTGTGCTGTTGCTCCTTCTCAGGATCCTGCCACGAGTGATGCTTTGTCTCTGAACGAAGCAAAAGAAAACTGTTGATTTCCACTATGTGCTTGCAGAAGGAGGTCACTGAAGGTTCTCCTTGACCTAACTGATTTGTCTCTGAGAATTGGCATGAACAGCAATGACCTTGAACTGTGCTGGATAAGGGCAACACACTTAAAAATTTGCAATCATAAGATCAGCTATGTTTCCGTTTACCTTAAGATATTTCTGAACCTGAAATGCAGTAATTGAAAACAAAAGAAAGGCTTAGAAGACATGAAGGAATATTGCAGGTGAAGTTAAAGTGTGATTTAAATTTGAAGGTGGTGAAAGAAATCTAATTAATTCCCTGGGGAGCTTTCCTCTTTTTAGGTCATTTTCCCATTTGCTTAATATTAAGGTGGAGGTAGAGTCAGAATAATAAGTAGACAACGTGATGCATTTGTCTGGTCTTTGAAGCCTTAAACCACCTCAAATTTACAGGAAAGGCAAGTTTTATTTTAGTGATTGAAACAATAATTTAGTTAGCACTGCAATGCCAACGTAAATAATGAAGATGCAGTTACATGTATTTTGCCTTATGAGCCATCAAAATGACTGACAGGTAAAATCACTCCTTTTACTTTTTCAGCCTTTTTCAGCTCAGATGGCAGGACTGGATGAGAAGTCTGGACTTGGTAGTCAGATGGGACTGATGCCTGGTGCAGTGGTAAGACCAGATTAGCTCTGGACTGTAGAACAGGGTGGAAGTGGAGTGTATATGCAAAAACTCAAAGGGGAATTCATCCTCTTCAACTTCCTATGCCTCTAGAACCTGGCTGTACATTATGTTCTAGCACAGTACTTGGAAAAAAGTGAAAAAATATTATTCTGTTAAAGTGAAAGCTTTTTTTCCCCCACCTCTAGCTGCCTTGTTGTCTCCTTCTCTTCTTCCGAAATAGACCAACTACTAACAGTAAGATTCAGAAAAAAAAAAACAAACCAGGTCCTGATTTTCTCATATGTTGAGTCACTGCAGTTATGGTCATGTGCAAAACAGACTTGACTTGGGGAAAAAATAAATCAATTTAATGAGAAACAAAACCCAATCTTAAAAACACCTTCTCCACACCCCTCCCTGCCTCCCGGGCTCAACTTCACTCTCAATTTCTCTACATCCTCCCCTGCAGCTGCAGAGGGGGACAGGAATGGGGACTACGGTCAGTTCATCACATGTTGTCTCAGACACTTCTTCCTCCTCCGGGGGAGGACTCCTCACAGTCTTCCCCTGCTCCAGGATGGGGTCCCTCCCGCAGACGACAGTCCTCCATGAACTTCTCCAGTGTGAGTCCTTCCCATGGGCTGCAGTTCTTCACAAACTGCTCCAGCACAGGTCTCACGACAGAGTCACAGCCTCCTTCAGCACAGCCACCTGCTCTGGTGTGGGGTCCTCCATGGCTGCAGGTGGAGATCTGCTCCATCATAACCCTCCGTGGCTGCAGGGGGACCTCTGCTCCTGCACACCTCTTCCCCCTCCTTTCTTCACTGACCTTGGTGTCTGCGGAGTTGTTTCCCTCACGTCCCACTCTCCACTCTCTCCACTTCCACTTGGGGGGATGGTTTTCCCCCCCCCCCATAAATATGTTCACACAGAGGTGTTCCCATTCTTGACAGCTGGCTTGGCCTTGGCCAGAGGTGGGTTCAAGTTGGAGCCAGGGAAGCTTCCAGAAACTTCTTACAGGAGACACTCCTGTAGCCCCTGTCCCTGCTACCAAAACCCTGCCACACAAATCCAATACAGTGGCCTGTTCCTAACTCTTCTACCTTTGCTTTGTAAATATTAGTAAACATTAATGAATCCTGAGCTTCTGTCCAAATGTAAATTACTGTCAGCTATAGTTTTTTGTATTGCTATAAGCAACAGAATTGCTTTCAGACAAGATTATGTGTACTTCATGGTAGAAGTTACTATTAATCATGAGATTTTTCCTAAAAATCCCATGAAACTTTTTAAGGGGCAATCTGAATTTTCTTTTACAAACCACAGCTGTTTTGGTGGTTTGTATGATGCATGAAAATATGCCCATCCATTGCTGCTTGTTGCTGCTTATGGCTGAGAACAGCAGCATGAATGTATTTTGTCATCGTTTCCATGATGAGATTAATCTGAGTAATGAGATTCCGTTCAAGGGAAGACTGTTCCCCCTGACTCTGTTTTGTTCTTACATTTTTTTTTTCTAGTGGAGCTATACAGGCAGCCAAGCTACTCTGACTGCTTCCAGAGACTGTGAGGTTCAAGAAATCAAACAAGCCCCTATTTTCAGCTGCTAATGAATTTGCACTGCCCTGACTTTTTGAGTTTGAAGATTTCAATTCTATGTAGTTTTGTATTTCATAGTCTCCTGAGTAAAAGACTTTTAGAGGGTTTGACCATATAAATGTTACCTTGGAGGTCACTATTTGCTTTGTAGGGTGACTATTACTTGGGGAAGGGTGTTTTCCAGTGTGTAACACGTGATGTTTTTGATAGGGTCCAGTGGGTCCAAGAGGTCCTCAAGGTCTCCAAGGAAAACAAGTAAGTGCTGCACCTCAGGGGATTTAAGATAATTGGCCAGAGATGAAAGCAAACACATAATAGCTGATGTGTGTGTGTGTGTCTATCTTTGAGGCAATGCCCGTCTTCAAGTGACACACGGACAAATGCATCTTCATCTAGAGGTGAAGCTAAACATGCTGCTCTCAGGAGCTCTGCTCCAGATATACTCTATCCACAAAAATTAACTCAAAAAGAACAATTTAATGAACCTTGACCTTTAACGAAGTTTTAACCCAACACATTTTTAATGAGGGAACAGCAGTGAACGTGGTGACTGTTCTGTTTTCAGTATTGGCACGGTGTTAAGTTTCCAGTGGGATTTGTGTATGGCACAGGACTTGCCTAAGGCTTGAGGGATTTTAATATTCAACTTTCACTCACTTTGGCATGTGAGCTTGTTCTGAATTAGAATCCAGACTGTCCCAGGGGCTGTGATTTCCCTGATCATGGATTTTAATTTGTGTTCTTATAGTTTTACTTTTTGGAATTTGTAACTGTATTTATCTTTGGTTAATTTTAGGGTGGTGCTGGCCCCGCAGGCCCCCCTGGTGAACCTGGGGATCCAGGACCTATGGTAAGACAAATAAACACAAACATTTCTACAATAAAATTGCAAACAATATATTATACTTCCTCACTTCAGAACAGATTTTTTTTTTCCATGTTGTCTCAGCTGAAGCTGTTAAGTATCTTCAGTCAAGAGTTGTGGTGTTTGAAGCACGTTGTCCTGAATCAGTGAATTTGAATTGTTTTGAACATGCATAGTAATGATTATAGGATAAACAATCACTATTACTTTTCCAGCACAGACATGAAGATGGTTAAGCACTGGTAAAACCATACCTGGTAATGCAACTTACACAAAATATTTAACTTTTGGAGTTGATAAAATTATTCAAAAGTAAAAGCAAGAGCCAGAGATTTGGAACAACAGCAACTGTGATTCTTAATGTACTTTTTTTTTCTCATAAAGAATCCATCCTATATTTTCATATAACTTAATGCATGTTTAGGGATGGGATGGTTAGAAAGAGTACCACAAAATTTAGCATGTGAGTTTAGGCATAAAATCATCCTTTTTCTACATCAGTTTTTATAAAACCAGACTTTGAAATGGAGCAAATAGATATTTTTCTGATGGCTAAACTGAATTCTCAACAAATATATTTATTTCTTAGGGTCCTGTTGGTTCTCGTGGACCAGAGGGACCTCCGGGCAAACCTGGTGAAGATGTAAGTTTGTTATTCTTTGTATCATGTTTTATTTTTAATAAAACAAATATTGGCATCTTTGAGAGAGTGACTAACAAGCAGATGTGCCTGTTGTAACTACTTTTATCTATTTACTTTTTTTTTGTAATCATACTCCTCGTTGAGTGCAATGTCCTAGCTATAAATCTTAGCAACCCTTTTCAAAACCCTCCTTTTCTTTTCCTTACACGTCACCATCATACCTAAGGTTTAAGCACTGGCTCTTTATTATTTATTGACTTAGCCAGTTCTTCAATTGAGATGTGTTTCTTGAAATCAAACATCATAATATACCACAGTTAGGAGGGGGCAGTTGGCGGTGTCACCTCTCTTTGGGATCAGATGACAAGTTAAAAGAACTCTAATGATAACATACACATGGATCTGGACAATAAAATTTTAGTATTTAAATTTTTTTAACTTAATAATTTATTATATTCATAACTGATTTTATGACTCCATCCAAATTTACCATAGCTTGTGTAACAGCTACTTTCCCATTACACCGTACAAGGAGTTATAAAAATCTTCAGAAACAGTTAACTTGCAGTGCAGTGAAGCTAAATCTTGATACTGCTCCGAGAACTTCCTCCATTTCCAGTGTATTTATGGATTTTTTTTTTTAATTGCATTTGTAAAACACTTTACCTTCTCTCTGTCCAGAAACTATTTTTTTGAAGCCTTTCATATTTCTTTAGCCCAGAGGCCTGAATGTATTTGAACTGAGTGTTGGATATAAAGGAATAGTTGGCTGTGATTCTGGAGGACTCTGAATGATCTTCGAAATATGCTTATTTGGTTCTACCATATTTTCTTTCCTATTGCATCACACAGAAAATGGTCACTGATCTGGAGAGGAATCATACACATTTTAAAACATTTTAACAGAAGGAGAAGTAATAAGCTACAATGATAAAAGTTGCTTCATTAAATCACAGGGAAACTATGTTGCAGCGCCATCTTGTGATGCTGATGTACATTTTGGACTCAGTCTTCAGTTTCCACAATTCTTTGTTAAAACTTTTTAAAAGTTAATGTGTCAAATGCACATTGCTAGTCATATGTGCAGTTGATTTATATCACTGAAACTGCTACAGTAAAGAGTAGATTTATAATCCTGATGTGAATGTCCTTATTTGTTTGAATGGAAGATTGATAAGCTAATTTTCATTTTTGTTATTTTCATATGTTCTCTTTTTTTTGTTTGTTTCCTTAGGGTGAACCTGGGAGACCAGGACAAACTGGTGAGCCTGGATTTCCGGGATCTCCAGTAAGACCATGGTTATTTACATTTTAGCAAAATAATCATATTTAATGTCATCACTGTCTCCTTTACTAATGAGTGTAAAGCTTTGCTATTCAATTTCTGAAGTACTTGTGTTGGCTTACTTTAATGAATCATAGAATCATGGAATCATTAAGGTTGGAAAAGACCTCAGGGATCGTCAAGTCCAGCTGTCAACCCACACCACCTAACTCACTGAACCATGTCCCTAAGCACCACATCTACACGTTTCTTGAACACCTCCAGGGATGGTGACTCCACCACTTCCCTGGGCAGCCTGTTCCAATGCCTGATCACTCTTCCAGTGAAGAAATTTTTTTCTAATATCCAGCCTAAACCTTCCCTGCCGCAACTTGAGGCCATTTCCTCTTGTCCTATCACTTGTTACTTTAGAGAAGAGGCCAGCACCCAGCTTGCTACAGCCTCCTTTTAGGCAGTTGTAGAGAGTGATGAGGTCTCCTCTCAGCCTCCTCTTCTCCAGACTGAACAATCCCAGCTCCCTCAGCCGCTCCTCATAAGACCTGTGCTCCAGACCCTTCACCAGCTTCGTTACCCTTCTCTGGACCTGCTCCAGCACCTCAATGCCCTTCTTGCAGTGAGGGGCCCAAAACTGAACACAGGATTCAAGGTGCGGCCTCACCAGATCCAGATCAGTGTGATAGCTCAGAACCAAACAGGTGATTCAAAAGTCCTTGAGTTAATCCTCAGAGTAATTTCACGGGGGCCCATTTCAGCTGGATCATAGATTAAATGTCTGTGGAATCGATGACAGTACATACAAGTTGTGCCCGATTTCCCACTGTTTCACATGGTCATTCACAATCATGTGCAGGAAGTGCTCAGAAAGTGTAAAATGATGTCAGGCTGGGGTGGCACTGTGTACCTTTAAAACAGTTAGGGATTGTATCATAAACGTATGTAATTTATTTTAATATATTTATCCAGTATGCATTTTTGATTAAGTGGTTTCCAAATAATATCTACCTGTAGCACAGAGGATACTTGTCATGGTTCACTCTAGAAATAAAACGGGTATCTTTGATGATAAAATGACATTATTTTATTATCTTATGTAATTTTGGCCCGTATTAAGAGTTCTATGATGGTTAATCAAGTTTCTGTACCTGGAAGGAGCTGGAGTGTGGTTGGAAAGGGGACAGATGAATTCCAGAACTGAAGCAGCCTGGTACACATCATCTCTTAAACTGCCTCATTTTCTTTTAAGTGTGCGGTTCTTGTCTGGCACTTTTATTAGCAACAGAAGACACAACGTTATGGAGAGAAATTATTTTTTAACAAGGCAGTGGTGTTTCCTAAGATTTCTTCCTAAGTTTTATGGATCAAAGACAATGTTTCATAATCTGCTTGGGGCTCATGGAGTCTATGGAATATTGTTCTGTTCAGATCAAGCTGTTTTGCTCAGTAAAATCATCTTTTAAAAAGCTTCTAATGAAGAAAAGAAATTCTGCAACTGCCCGCACACACACACAAATCTCATTAAGAGTTTGCTGTAATTGCATAAGACCATAGAGAGCAATACTGATTACCCTGATATTTATCAGAGCAGTGTGCCATGTTGTGATCAATGCGAAGGCCCATACGCTGCTATGGAGATAGCTGGTGGCTGTTTCTCTTTCTACATTGTTTACTTCCTTCCAGTTTGACTTGTCCCATGTGTGTGCTTCATCATTTGATTGTCCTGGTTGTATAAGCTGATATACCACTGAGCACAGGCCAAATACATGGGGTTTATGGGCTATGTTCAGTCTAAACAAGTGTAATTTGTACAATTTCAAATTTGCATGCAAGGCCTTGTATGACAACAGAGATCATTCTTCACTGAGAAACTCATTGGGCATAAATAATTTGAAGCAGTCTAGCCTATTAATTTCAGAGATTTCATACCTTTATAAAGTAGTTTTCCCTTTAGGAGTTGCAAACCTTGGAGTAATTTCCCACTGAAATTTGTGATCAAACATTACCCATGTATTTGACTATGGGAAGACAAAGACCTTTCTTTTCCATATGTGAAGTGTTCCTCTCTAATGCTGAGATCTTAGATGGCATTTTTTTTTTGCTCCTTTGAATACCAGTGTTGCTTCATTTTCTATAATGTATTTCTGATTTTTTGCTATGTTAAAAGGTATGAACTATAATATTTTTGAGAACTTTGGTTCAGAGATACCATAAAGAAAGAAATGATACATGTAAACAGTTTGCTTGAACTGTTACCTGAGAGTATGAAGGTGTGAATGTGATTTCCATTATAAATTCATGTGACCAATATTCTAACATGAGGCACCTGGCTTCCTTTTATTACTTAGTCTTTCCTGAAAGAGCAAGTGGGAAACTCGGTAGGAAACTAAGTGCAAGGCGACTTTGGTGTAATTGCTAGATGTGTTTTAATAGCAGTTGTTTGTCATGCTAGTTGATTGATATATTCTGAAATAACATGTATGGGTTTCAGTTTGGTCTCAGTTTCTATCTTATTTTAAATCATAGCTCTGAGTTTTGATCTCTCTTTAAGGTTTCTCCATATTAAGGCTCAAAACTTGATCTACCACTGGTTTTCTTTCATTAATTCTGTTGAAATTTGACATTTGATTGTACACTGATGTAAATGATAAAACTTTTAATATGAGTGAAAACGTGCACTGTGCTGAGACTGTCTAACTTCATAGCATGTTACGCTGTGTCATCTATGACCCACTCAAATGCTATGCCTCACTATATTATGTCATCAAAGTGAAGGAGTATTAGGAGTGTTACTGTTAATGCTGCTACCCTTGTTGCCGTTGGCAGCATTATCACTAGGTTTGTCTGCAGAAATCGGGATTTTATTTGTTTTTTCTTTTTCCTTAGGGGCCTCGAGGGTTTCCTGGTGCTCCTGGTCTCCCAGGTCTCAAGGGTCACAGGGTAAGAAACAAGGTTTTCCCCTCTCCTTGTAAATTATGTTTCCAGGCAGCTTCAGTAGAAAGTTACACAGCTTTTTTTGTATTTATGGTACATTTACTACACTTTAGACCTGCCAATTGTAGCAGAATTGCTGGCATTCAAGAGAAAGAGGGCCTTGTAGAAAGTCAACGCTGTTCTCCTTTAAGCTGACCTCTCTATTATCTGGAAGGACCTTACCTGAGCCCTGCCAAGCTTCAGGAGCTGACAGTTCTCTCACTTTGTTGGCAAGTCTTGTATTAGGGTGGGGAACTTGAGAAGTGGACATGTTTGCAACATGGAGTGATTACAAATTACCAAGTTTTCTGGCTAGAATTTTACTTCGGGGAGAAATAAATAGGTTTCCTATGGCTCAGAGCCTCCTCCTTGTTGTTTTAGGATTTTTTTAAAATGTTCTTGTTTTAAAAAGGAAACCAAATCCAAGGAAATGTACCTTGTACAAATGGTTTCCATTTAGGAAATGTTTAAAAACTTTATTCCATCTGTTTTTTTTTTTCTCTTTTTTCCTTTCTTTCTCTTGCCACCTCAGATCCATTATTAACACTTTAGTATCAAGTTATTTTAACAATAAGAGTAGGAATGTTCTGTGTGTGTACATATATAGTTATAATTTCTCCATATTTTTATAACTCTTACAGGGATTGAAAGGACTTGATGGTCCAAAAGGTGAAATTGGAGCAGCAGGAGCAAAGGTATTTTCATGGCCCAAAGAACTCAATGCTTAAGCATGCTTTTCTATAATACCAAAATAATGAAAGATAGTAGATCTTCTGAATGCAGCTGTATACCCTCTTCTGTCAGTGCTACTTGTGTGGATTGGAGAGGCTGCATGGAGTTGTCCATTCTTAGTTTATTAATTATTAGTTTATTTATAATTATCTTACAATGTTTGACCCTCACTGGTACTGCAGCACCCATGGCTTCAGCTCGAAGCAGTGGTAACAAAGGATAGTCAAGGGGAGTCAATCCTTTCAAGATGGATTAAAAGTTATTCTAAAAGGGCATAGAAACTTTTTTTTCAGGCTTTTCCATATTGATCAGTGCTTACGCTGAAATTTTTTTGGCCTGGTGTAGTCAATAATCGCAGGTGGGAACAGAACTATTCCTTTAGATTAGAACATAATAAATGAAGTGAATCTTCCAAAATATAAATTTAAATGTGAAATCAGTAGTTTCTGTAAGAAAAGATTTGTTTCCTGAGATTGCCTACCACTTTCTGTGGAGACAACAACAGCAGAAGACTCGGTAGAAACAGTGCGGTGGGTGATGTGGGCAGTTAGCTAGAGCAGGTAGGAGTTAAACCTGCTTTGCTGAGAATGTATAAATATGGCATTTCCCCTCAGCACGGGGAACGTGTCCTTGGCATGTGTGATGCACACAGGTGACTCTGCAAATGTGCCTCTTCGGTCTAACATAAGCACAGAGGAGAGGGATGAAACATGTAACTTCACCTCTAACCTATTTCCTCTAATTGTGCCGTTTCGTTTCCATTTCTAGGGAGAATCTGGACCAACAGGTGCTATGGGTCCAACGGGTCCTGTAGTGAGTATCATGTGCAATTGGATATTACAGAGTGGCTTTAAGATTGTAAATGCTGTTGCCAGTAGGAATTTTAAGGTTTTGACATCTGTACTTGGTGTCATGAAGCTGAACTTTGTTTTAATGGAGACTTTGCTTTCTATTATGCTAACAGTGAATTTGGTCTATAAGCTGTTACTCTTCAAGATTCACAGAGAGATAATAACGATAAATCAGAAGGCTCAACAGAAACTTGAATGTAGGTTTTGTGATTGTTTACCTACTCATGTAAGTGTAGGGTGACTAAATTTTTTTCACGTTAGTGCTTCATATGGAGTGATTTCATTATGAGAAAAACTAGATTAGGTTGCTCTGAGATAGAAGTGGAATCATTTAAGTCAGAAATGCACTAGCTAAGAAAGCCACGGATTTTGGAAGTCATGATGAGGGTAGCATGCATGACATGGAAACGAAAAGTGGGAAACTTTTTCTCAGAGTAGTTTTCATTCAGATGTGGTTTTGGACAACTGAATACTTGTTAGTGTACCATGCCAAAAATCAACTCTTGGCAATGCTTCTGGAAGTAAAGCACCTTTCTAGTATCAGATGATGACATCTCTCTGCGAAGCACTATCTTGTGTCATGCAGAATGTAATATCCCTGAAGCGGAACCTAGTTTGTGAATGAGCCATAGTAAATGAGGCTGCTTTATTGCCCTGGTGAGTATATACAGAATTTATTCTGATGTGTTTAAAACTAGAAGTATTGTTGGAACAGGAAAAGAGAAATTACGGTTTATTAAATTTCCACTGGGCAAGCCTGACAGGCTTGTGAGGCTGCAAGGAGTTATGTAATCTGCTACTTCTTTCCTGTTGTGGGACAAGATCAGCTACACCTGCAGGAGGAGAAAGAAATTGGCTTGGTTTTGTAACTGTTGTTTGCATCTTCTGTCCTTACCATGCTTGTAGTCTCAGTGTATCTAATCATGTTCTTGTTAAAAGCAAATAAAGAAGACTGAACAGGAAATTGCTGAAGAGTGATGCAGCGCAAAACTTATTTGAAACAATGGAAAAGTCAAGAATGTTTAAAAAAAAAGTCAAAAGCAAAGAAAAATAAGAAAAAAAAAGAAAAATAAGAAAAAAAAAAAAAGAGAAAGGATGGCATGTGTTCTCTCCACTATGGGGAGAAAAGTCAAGTGAACTATGTAACCTTTTTTTTCATTCTGCCACGATGAGCTCCTAAAAATAACATTTTGTTCTCTCTTCAAGGGACCTAGAGGAATGCCAGGAGAAAGAGGTCGAATTGGACCACAGGGTGTCCCTGTAAGTAGGATCTTCGTTCTCTCTTGTCGTAATTCCTCCCTTTTTTGACTTAAATTTAAATCCCTCAGCCTGAAGTATTTATTCATGTGACAACTAGTTAGTTCCGTGGTGAATTCTTCTGTAGCTTAAGAAAGTTAGGGCCTTTGTGCGGTGAGACCTTTACTGTAAATTTCAGAAGTCAAAATCTCTTTTAAATGGAGAATACTAGCTGTGTGGCAGTTTCTTACACCAGAGCTGCCCATGAGGCCAAATACCCCCACAACACTTTTTTCTGTGGTACAAATTTTTTTTCTTTCGTTTCTATGAAATTTCTCTTGAGAGACTATTTTCATCCAAAGTTACTGAACTAGAAATAATATGTATTGGTTTTGTCTGGAAAAAAAGTTTTAAATTAAAAATTTAATTTAAATTAAATCTTATAATTTAATTCTAGGTAATAAAGCTGTCTTCTTAAAAATCATTTTGCTTTTCAGCAAAAAGAGGGATTAGCCTTAACATGACATCATATTTGAGTAGAACATGTTGCTTTATGTCCAGGGTCAAGTGTTGTTTTTTCTGGTGTATCTCCCTGTGACTTTCATGTGCTCCGTTTATGTTATGTGCTCCATACAATTACACTGTCAAAATACTGGCCTCTCTGAAAATAGAGAAATCCATTTACTTGGGGGGGGGGGGGGGTGCGTAACTTCCAGAAGTTTTCCATGCCAGTGTTCAGAGGGCTCTGCATTCCAGCATTTCTTTGATCACTTTAGTATGTGTGACTGTTATCACAAATGCTAATGATAAATAATGATTTAAAAATAAAGTTCTTATAAATATTCTGTCTTGTCTATTTTTGTATCTAGGGTGGACGTGGCCAGCATGGTATGCCTGGGAAACCAGGACCAATGGTAGGTTTCTTTCTTTAGCACCCTTTTTTTTCACCTTGTATTTGCTGCTTGCCTTTTTTACACCACCAAAAGAAGCACAAAAAAACTGTTGTCAGTTGCTGGTAACAGTAAGTGCCCCTGGAATTATCTGTAAGTTAAGATATCCACTGTAATAGAAAACAGCTTATAATTGCTTACTATCTTTCTTCACATACGAAGTTGACAAATGAGGTTGCACCCATTTTCAGCAAGAAGAAAGACTGCTCAGTGGTAGCAGAACTTGGTATCTGCAGTTGATCCATCACAAAACGCATAAAAGCCTTTTAATTACGGACTGTTATGTGTTGAACTGAAGAATCAGAAGCCTATGTGTGAATGTCTGCCAAGCTGAGAAAACCTGATGTGTGTGACTAGAATAGTTCTCACACAGTTGCAACAGGGCTGAAAATGACTGTGTCAGTTTAAACTGTGGATGTTGGCATATCAAAGGGTGATGCTTTCAGTCCTGTGATCCAACCTCACAGTGCATTTGCAAAATGTATTTGAGTCAATTTACATGAGCGAATGTACTAGGAAGCCAGTGAGATTATTCACAGACATATGGTTAATTGTGTGTTGCTTTTGCAAATGAAAGCTTGTGATGATTTAGTACTATTTGTACAATGCCAGCTTGCACCTTAAAAATGTGGAATTAATTCCCCCCCCCCCTTTTTTTTTTTAAAGTGGTAATTCTGGGATGTGATTGACAGTTTCTGACTGTTGATGCAGCCAACATGAATCTTTAGGGCTTTATGATATTCAACTTTTTTTTTAAATAACAAAAAAACAAACCCACCACACCAAAAAACCCCCTTCAAAACACTAACCTACACCTGCCCGCAGCTGAAATTTCATTTTGTACATTTTCTTTGTTTAATGGTGATATGTCTTGAGAAATATTCATTTACCTGTGTCATCTTAATGAACAGACTGTGTAATTACAAACTTTGTTAAGAAATACTTAGTTGTAATAGAGGCTCAAAAATGAGCATAGGTGTCTAAAAGCTGCAAACATCTGTTATTTAGTGTGTCATGAAAGAAGGGTAACTTGTTAGAAGAAACTTTGAAGCAAAATTTTTTTTAGTATTGTAAGCAAATTATGATTTTTTTTTTTTTTTTTT
Source organism: Pterocles orientalis (assembly GCA_011057875.1). Classification (NCBI taxonomy): domain Eukaryota; kingdom Metazoa; phylum Chordata; class Aves; order Pterocliformes; family Pteroclidae; genus Pterocles; species Pterocles orientalis. The sequence goes on from WKFP01015431.1 coordinate 690,404, forward strand.
TATGCTGGGTCCTGAGCTGTGAAATTCTACTTGCAGCTTGGAATTTTTATTTGGTGTAATATATGAGCTCAGCTACACTGGACGTGATAACTGGTTGGCTAACTTTCTTGGTAAAATCCCATGTAGTGTCACAAGGGAGATACTGGTGCTTAATGCATATGTTTCTCATTAGAGGAAGTGTTAACGAAATGTATTGTTATTTGGGTCAGTGCAGTGGTATACTGTAATTCTGGAATTATTCCTGCAACAAGAGAGAGATTTGGCAGACAAGTATTTGTGTTCCAATAAATTGGGACATAGGTTTTAAAAAATAATACTTAGTAAGCTATTAGATGAGTTCTGTAGAAATCCGGTGCAAGGTCATAGCAGAAATGTCTGTAGTTAATACTCATTGGGACAGATTGTTCTGTTTGTCAGCAGAGGTTCGTTACATAGAACATTTTTTCACTGTATGCGTCATATTTTACAAAAAGAGAGAAAACCAGGAAAAGATAAAGAGGAATCATCTGGGAACAGTGTTGTAGTGAATAATTAAAACCACGGTGTGCCGCCATCCAGAGAGTTTATAATACAGTAGAAAGGTCGTCTTCTGAATGTCTCGTTCAGCTCAGGAGGCATTATGAAAATTGAAACTCTTTACAGTTTTACTCTAAAGTCCTTAATTGGAAGTCTTTCTGTTTAGCAAAACAAGGTTTGCGTCATACCACACAGGTATATTCAAGTGCATACACTTGGAAGTTTGCTTTCTAATGAGTTTGGACGCGCTCCATGTAATGCAGCCCCGGCTGTTTGCATCGCTGCCCAGACTTCATGGCCTGGCAGCCACATGAGGTTCACCTACACTCTGCAGTGCAATACACTGAGAATTTGACTCTAGAACTAGAAATGGTCTAGCTGCATCAGTACTACAGTTTGGTCAACCTGCCAGCCCTTCTTGAATGCAGCACGGACTATCTCAAGATGAAAGAAGAGAAGAGCTATGCTGGTTTTGGGAGCTGAAGGTCTACCTCTGCACAGCATTGGTGTTTCTTGGTGTGGCATAACCCAGCCTTTCCTCCGCTTCCTTTTCCAGAAATACATGCCCATCTCCGAACAAAGATCCAAGCAGTAAACTGTCTCTGCTGTACATCTTTGTCTGTACAGTCTTGAAAGTTTCATACAAAATCTATATTTTAAAACTTGCAAATATATTTGGCTGTGAATTTGGGAATCTCAGTGGGGCAGAAGAGTAGGAAGCAGGGCATGTAGTTGCATAGCCTGTAATGACATTTTCACTTGTCATGTTGCTTTCCTCAAAAATCTGGTCTAGCAATCCAATTGTTTGGATGTAGATGTGGCTTGTATGTCTCTTTTTTTCTAGATGACTCTCTTAAAAAGAATTGAAACTCTGCTTAGCTACATTCTATAGGACAAATTGTGATTGTTTAACAAATACCTGGTCTTTTCATTCCCATACCACAGTGGTATAGATATGAAAAGAGGAGATAATATTTTGTTCAAAACTAAAATTTAAAAACAATTACTATAATAATTGTCAATGTTACAATTTGTGTGTTAATAGCTGAATCAAAAGCTGTAACTTTGCTGAAGTCAGTAAATACTTTATTATCATAAATTCTGCACCACAATTCCATAAAATATGTGTATCACTTAGAAAAATGATATATATATATATATATAGTTATTTTGGTTTTGTTATGGACACATGTTTTATGACTAGAAAATACATTTAGTCCCAAAACCATATTTACCCATTGATTAGATACTAATATATGTGATCTAAACTGCAGAATTACAGCTTTGTGTGTCTCTCTTTTATAGGGCCCACTTGGCATAACTGGTTCTCCGGGTTTTCCAGGTGCCCCTGGTGTAAAGGTAAAAAAAAAAATATCTTTTTAATGTCTAACAACACAATTAAAAAATGCGTGCTAGACTACACAGACTTCAGACTGACACATATACAGGTCCCTAAGAATTGCTGTGAAATCAATCTTAGTCAAGACCTCGAGACAGAAGATAGAAATCAGAAGCCAAATGAAACAATTGCAGTTCACCACAGTTAGGATACTTTCTTTGCTTTCACTTTTGCTTGAGCTAAGGGATGATTATAGTATGACTGTCATGCTGTGCCTCATGAATCTTGTCTAGCCCATTTGAAGGATAACAAGATGCATTATTACAAGCTAAGTTGCAAGGACTAGTCTAAGTGTGGAAGCAGTACTTTCTAGTGCTGAAACTTCCAGTTTCAGCCAAGAACACCTTTTGAGATGACCTAGGCTGGTAAGGAAGATGCCTGAACCCCAATGGAGATATCCCTGAGTTCATCACAATAGAGCAAATGGTGATTACCGACTTTTGTGGCTCTGTGTGATGGGGCTGAAATGGACAGCTTATCACTGCCTGCCATGCTGTTTTTGTGGGACTTTCCTCTCTTGTTTTTCATTAAAGCGCTCAGGTTTGGTTGGTTTTTCTTTTTCCCTAGCTTTGAGAATATGTCTGCAAGGATAGAAAAGACAACACATGTAGCTTCCTTATACTCCTTGTACTTGCCTTCCACCCAGTTGCTTCTCTTTGTTCCTTTACACTCTTAAAATATGATAGGAAAAAATTATACAAGAAGAAACTCTCAATTAGTCAGGTAGCCAAGTTCAGCAGATGTTTTGTGTTGTTGTGAAGCTGGCAACACTCGCAAAATAGTTTTTTGGAAACAAGTCTTAATAAGAGTATTAACATAATGTGTACAATTAAATGATAGATCTTTTAGTCCTTGTAATTAAATGTTTTGGTGTGGCCAAGCACTATTTAATACCTAAATAAATGTTTGGAGAAGCTGTCACATGATGAATCAATTAAAGTTTTTGAAAAGGAAGAGCTACTTTCATGTTCGATCATCAGATTATGTAAAATTTGAATAGCTGAAACAGTGAGTTAATCTGTACCACGCAGAAAAAAGCCCAGATGAGTTGTCATTTCTAAATCTTAAGCCTTAGCTGTTGATGAAGCTAAAAAAAAATGAGAGATGCATCCTGGGATTTTAGAGATGTCTGTCTACAATATTAGATCTGATTTGGGCCACTGGATATAGTGCTGCTTTTCTGTAGACAGTTTCCTTCTATACATTGAGGAAAAATTCTGTTTAGAATTCACATAGAAGTAGAAGAAGTATATTTTAAGAATAATATTTCAAAACCTGATTTGTTTTTAACTTATAAACTCAGTATTCCTCCTTAGTTACCTTGAAGTGCTACTTTTTAGAGCAAAATAATCTCCAGTTGTTTTCCTGTGTGAAATCTTAGGGTGAAGCAGGTCCAACGGGTCCTCGTGGTCCTGAAGGTCCTCAAGGACAAAGAGGTGAAACAGGTCCACAGGGCCCAGCTGGATCACAAGGTCTTCCTGTGAGTACATTAAATTGAGTTCCTTGGTGCTGAGCTTGTGCATGTTGCTTGTTTCTAGGGGATTTTAATGCCCCACTTGATAGGTACTGAGTTTTGCTCAAATTACTTTTTTTTTTCCCAGAAAATCAAAGGTATCATTCATTTGTTTTGCTCTTATGTTGTTGAAAAGAACTTCTCATTATTTAATTAATACAACTTGTAAAACTGAAAGTTACACAGGTGATACAGTCTCAGTCCTAGGAGTACTTTAAAGCTTAAGCTTAAACATAGAGTCTTAAAGATTAAAAGTCACATTTAATTTGCACACTGTTACTCATATTACCATTTGCACAAGTAAATCTTGCATAGCTGTGCATATTTAATTGTCTTTATTGTCTGCTCTTGTAAAGTAGATAAAATAACTATAATAGACTGCTTTTGTTATTGATACCCTCCTCTTTAAAATTAATTTTAATGATTGATACATTATTTTTAGGGTGCCGAAGGGACGGATGGTTCCCCAGGTGCTAAGGGCCCAACTGTAAGTGATCATATCACCTGTTGAAGAAGTTGTGGAAGTGGATTTATTTTATTTCCTTATTTTTGTTATTTTTCCTTACTGTGCTTGCTGTTATTTCTATTTATAGGGATCTCCAGGCACTGGAGGCCCACCTGGCTTACCAGGTCCACCTGGTTCCCCGGGACCACAAGGCAGTACTGGCCCACCTGGTATCCGAGGGCAGCCGGTAATAATGTCTTTGTCTCTGTGGAAGGAAATTATGATGTCTAGCAAATGTGTCATGCTATGAAACTAGAACAGTGATTAGTGATGAGGCTCCTTTAAATAAATTAATAACATGCTAGCGAGACTTGGATCCTGTGAATCTTCTGTGTGTCCAAAATACTGGGTTTGCTTTCTTAGAGATCTAAGAAAGAAGAGTGTCTATATAAACGTGGACAAATAGTAACAATTATCTCATGAAATTGTCTCATTTAATTTTTTGTCTTGATAATGTCATAATGAACAGTTGCACCAAGGAGAAACACAAACGATTGTAAGCGTCCTATAATATTAACTACAACTAGTTACTAAACTAGGGAATGTTTTTTTCTGTTTCCTAGCATAATCCAAAATGGTTGAATGATTTGTGCAGAGTTTCAATCTCATGTTTGTTTCCAGGGTGACCCTGGTGTCCCAGGTTTCAAGGGAGAAGCAGGACCCAAAGGTGAACCTGTAAGTCTCTATATGCTTTGAAAGATGAAAAGGAATCACAAAGGCTTGTATGTGTGTTTTGAATAGATCCTTACAATTTTCAAGACAGTTCTGATTCTTGTAATCATGAGAAGATTTGTTTTTTCAGTAATTATTATGGAAGAAAAACCACAGTGAACCTGTCTAGATGGTACTAGGAATGAATGGTGAAGCAGGTCCTTTGATGTTATAAATCACGTAGCCAGGATGGACCTTACAGGGCTCAAAGATGGAGCAGCCAATTAGTGCATCTACTGAGGTTTCTGTTGCAAGCAAAATGAGTTTATTCTGATTTCTTCCTCTCATAAGAAATAGATCCATATGCTTCTGGACGTTTCAGAGCACACAAGTCTGTGTGCTAATCATAATAAAAAAGTCCTTTTTATTCTAAGCTTACATTTAATACATTTTATACTTATGCAGTTGTGTATATATTAATTGTATTTTATTTATACATTAATATGAATATTTATACCTGTATGGTATGAATAGGTGTTTAGCCCACAGCTAATGTTTGTGAAAGATTATTTGAGAATATGGCTAATTCCATGTTGTAACCGTGTGAATTTTGAAAGAAAAGTGATTCTGCAGAGTTGGAGTTAGTTTGACTTGTCAAACAATCTTTAGTTTTTCTTTCTCACTAGTTAAATGATCACGTAGCAACTTGACAAAACTGTACGGATGAAGTAACGGTTTCCATACCACTGACTGTCTTCTTTCTTTGAGAATTTCTACAAGAGTGTCACTGAATTTTGAATCCTTTGCAGCTTGTCCAATTAATAATAAATAAAAACTGTTGCATCTGAGCAAACAGGTGATTATAAGAAGCACTGTACAGCCAAACTGCAGTTTACAGTTGATTCACAGTGCATTTCTTACTGAAATAGTAGCTTGTAAGCATTGCAAAACTATATTTTATTTCCTTTATTTGGACAAATGTTTATGATTTTTAGAAGACAGTCTGTTTCAACATACCTGAGAAATGGTGAGCTTAATTTTTTATAAAACATTTTACTTTCACTAGGGCCCACAAGGTCCCCAGGGTCCCATTGGCCCTGTAGGTGAAGAAGGGAAAAGAGGTCCTCGAGGTGATCCAGGGTCAGTAGGTCCACCAGGTCCTGTTGGAGAGAGGGTAAGCAATTGAAAGGAATAATGTGTCTTGTTTTATGCACTGCTGAGGCAAAAAACCTCTTGACCTAACCATGAGATTTCTTACAGCTTCATTGTGGGTGTAGTCAAACTTTATTTTCCTATTTGTAGTTAATTAGCTTCTAAACTTGGTTCTTTATCAGACAGTGATTTTGGGATGCTGTCTTCTGTGATACATTCTTTTTGAAAATGGTGCCCTAAGGATCAGGATGTAAAAAATATGGCATGATGGTTTTTTACATCCTGAATAGATCTTCTAATAATTTTTTGGGGGTGAAAGAGATCTGCCATACTGTGCGTTATTTTTACCCTGGATATTTTCATTTGTGGTTTCAGTGTACAGGATAGTATAGTAGCAGAAATGATGAAGATATGATGAGCTACTCTGCAGATTTTTTTGCTTAACTCCTGTACAAATTGCCATCTTGTTTTCATTGAGGCTGTTCACCATGCATGAATAAAACATTGATATTTCTAGCACTCCAAGTGGTTAAAAAAAAAGTTTAAAGTATAGAAGTAAGAAAGCTGTAATGAAATAAAATGGACCCCCAAACCATAAATCTAGTACTTTATTTGCAAAAAGTTATGTAAAAAATAAGATGATAATCTGTATTTATGGCTTTTCCTAGGGTGCACCTGGTAATCGTGGTTTTCCAGGTTCTGATGGCTTGCCTGGACCAAAGGTAAATGAAATTTAGGTTTCTGTCTTTTTTGGGGTGTATCTTAAAATGTACATACATATAGATATGCAGAAATAGTGTTCCATAAAGAGCTAATGCTTTTTGGCAAATGGGCAGATCCTTAAAATCATTGGAAGTAGCGTCAAAAGGAATTGACGAATGCCGAAAAGGGGGGTCTGAATGTTTTGAGACTAAAGGATTTGTTGGGAAAAGTCACTTTCAGTTCCTGTGGTGTTCAGCGTTCCTTGCTTGTCCCTTGCTTTAATTCTTCCTCATGCTGAAATATGAATAGATAAGACATTGACCTGTTTCTACTACTATATGGCTTTATCCATTGCTGTATACTTGAAGAATTTGAAGAACTGCTTTTCCTTGTGGTACAGTTTTTCTAGACTTCTCCCTTGAACAGATGGTCTCATTTGTCTTTGGCTTTCCTGAGTGCTGTACCACTTCCAACGAAGTGGCTCACATATGTATTTGTCTAGTGTTTCTGTAAATTCCTAGCCTTTTTGGTAAAAATACAGGGATTCTAAAATCATTATATAAATTTGTTTTATGGAAGAGACAACTTTTCAATAATAATTTGGGGGGAAAATAATAGTAATAAAAGTATTAATGATTTTTAACTCTGTTCGCAAAAAAATAGATCTTTAATATAAGATACCTGTTTTATTTAACCTTCTCCTTCTGTTGCTACCTGTTGACTAGTAGCCCACTGGTGTCTTTCTAGGGTGCCCAAGGGGAGCGTGGTCCAGCAGGTTCTTCTGGTCCTAAAGGAGGTCAGGGAGATCCTGGGCGTCCTGGTGAACCTGGTCTCCCGGGTGCAAGGGTAAGGAACTAATAGCAGTGCACTATAAACCATGACTATAAACTGTGATATTCTTGATTTTCAAAAGGCAGCAGTGGACTTGGCAGAATTAAAAAGCTGTTTTACAAGGACAGGCTTTTTTCAGTGGGGCTGCTTAAAGGGTAAAGGCCAAAATACCTGTTTCTTTTCCTGCTGGTGTTGGAAAGTGCATGTTCCATTAGTCTTAGAAAATAGAAAAATAGCCTTGATTGAGACCAGCTAATGAAACTGAAGGAAGTGTGCTTGTAAAGCTCATAGTTGCCACAGAGAACATGAATTGAAGGCCAGACCTTCATTAAACTGGTGATTGATAACTTACGTCGTTGAGCGGTGCATGTCATCTAGAGATTTTTTTTTCAGGAAAAATATTTGGGGAGAATTTGGAATATCATAAAAGGAGAGAAAAGGAGCAGCAAGTATAAGATATGATATAGATCACTGGGTAGTGTTGACAGAAAAAAAGATGAACCTGTGAGAAGCTCAAGAGTTGTAAAAGGGAAAAGAGGAAAAGGGAAGATCAAAGATAGTGGGAGATGAAGCTGTAAAGTGAAGATGAACATGAGGACCTTTGATACAGAGAAGATGTTCTTGTGTAAAGAATATTTTAGTGGCTGTACCGTGGTGGTAACTGAGTGTAATTTTGGTTTTATTTACATTTCTCTGTTGCGACTTAACACCAATATTATTCCCACTTTTAGGGTTTGACAGGAAATCCAGGTGTCCAAGGCCCTGAAGGAAAACTTGGACCCTTGGTAAGTGACACAAAAATTAGTCCTTTCAGTAAAGAAACAGGAATTCAAAGGTCCCAACTCATTGAAATTACTTTTATTAACTTGAGTTTTCTTGATTTCTGAAGGTTCATCTACTCTTTTAAGTGTTCACTTTAGATTCACAACTCCAAAATCAGTGCAGATAGTGTTGCTTTGATTTTGTCTGTATAGCAGTGTCTGCTGTTTAGCAGCTGATGCAATATTTTTAAACTATTTTGAGCTAAATATATTATCTAAATACCTTTTTAAGGAAACTTGTATTGGTACATAGCGGCTCAACGATGATAATTGCATAGTATTTGGTAAAACCCAGCAGTATGGCTAAAGCTATGTCTGCTTTAAAGACATTTTGACTGATAACTGTAGTACCAAACAAGGTTAATGGGTTTTTTAATATATGCAAACATTTTCCAGAGGTAGACAGGTTAATATAAATAAAATATATTTATAATTTTATGTGGAAATTGCTTTTTCTCTGTAGGGTGCTCCTGGAGAAGATGGACGTCCAGGTCCAGCAGGTTCAATAGGAATCAGAGGTCAGCCAGGCAGCATGGGCCTGCCTGGGCCAAAGGGTAGTAGTGTGAGTATGGCACCCAACACCCAAGATCTGTTTAACTTTAAACATCTGCATGTATTTTAATGGATGAAAACGCTATCTAAAAGTAGTAATTTTTACTTCTGCAAATTAGGGTGATCCTGGAAAGCCTGGAGAAGCAGGCAATGCAGGTGTCCCAGGGCAGAGGGTGAGTGTGGCTGTTACTTGCAGTGATTACAGAAAATGTTGTTTTTCTGTTATGTTCACTATACAAGATTTCTACCTACATCATTTTCATTTAGGGAGCCCCTGGTAAAGATGGTGAAGTTGGTCCTTCTGGTCCTGTTGGCCCACCAGTAAGTCAACTTTTGCCACTCTGCCTACCTGCCTGTTGCTCTGTCCATTACTCTTTCTGCTTCTATCTATCTTCATGCCAGTTGTTGATTCCAAATAGAAAATTCCAAGAACAATTAAAGAAATAAATTTACAAAAAAATTAGAAGCTTTGCATTGAAAAATATAGATATTAGTACTCTAATTCTTTTTACTGACTGTTACAAAAAATAGTGCAAGGAGCAAATTTTTCTCATGGTTAATTTTCCTAACTCCCTTGGTTTCAATGAAACGGAGTGTTTTCCTGTCAGCACAGAATTTTGGGGAAGGGGATCTTAAAGAAATAAGATACATTTTATTACATTTTTTAGGTAGGGTAAATAAAAATGTATAGTGGTAAGTAAAAATGTATAGTAAACAAATACATATTTGAAAATATGCATATTCAGAGAGAAAAAAAATGTGGAGCCTTCCTATGTTCCTCTACTGCATACTTATTGCTTTCTTTTGTGTAGGGTCTGGCAGGAGAAAGAGGAGAACAAGGCCCTCCAGGTCCTACAGGGTTTCAGGTATGTGCATTTGTTTTTTAAAAATGAAAAAAAATTAACAGCCAGGTCTTTATCAACTTAAATAGGAAAAATTCAACCAAGTGATGTTTAACAAAACACAACTTCATAACTAAGGCAATAATGCTCAGAATAATTACCAATACTTAGCTTTTCACATCAGATGTGTGCTAAACTGAACTGACAAAGGCTTAAATACCAGCTCTGTATACCTTGAGAAAAACTTTTGTTGTTTTTCCGTTTGAATTTGGAGATTTTTCCAAAGATGTTCCAAATATGGAGCAAAAGATTTGCTTAGATAATGAAGTTTTAATTAAGTTAAGTCAATCTCTGTTTATAGAGAACTTTATTTTTAGGGCTGAAATGCGTGTCGTGCAAATGCTAAAGAAGGGCTGTGACTTCATTTAGAGAGGGGAAAGTGCTTCAGTGCAATATTCACGTAACTATTTCACTTTGAGATCTCTGAGGGTGTACCCTTGTACTGAGCATAGTACTACATTCATATTCTTGGTGTGTTAATTAAGTCTGGATTTACATAACTTTCAATGATGGTAGTGACCATTTTATTTACTTTTTTTACAGGGCTTGCCAGGACCACCAGGTCCTCCAGGTGAGGGAGGAAAGCCAGGTGATCAGGTAATTTCTATGTAATTTTACAAGTATTCACTTCATAAAGTAGTTTTAGAATCATAGACTCATTTGGGTTGGAAGGGACCTTTAAAGTTGATTGAGATCCAACCTGCAGGGATGCCTTCCACTAGACCAGGTTTCTCAAAGCCTCATCCAGCCTGGCCTTGAACACCTCACCAGTCTCCACTTGGACACTGAGCCATTGACCACAACTTCCTGAGTGTGACCATCCAGCCAATTCCTTATGCACAGAGTGGTCCTTTTGTCAGATCCCTGTCTCTCCAATTTAGAGACAAGGAAGTCATGCAGGACAGTGTCAAATGCTGTGCGCATATCCAGGTAGATGATGTCAGTTGCTCTTCCCTTGTCCAGCAATGCTGTGACCCTGTCATAGAAGTCCATTAAATTCATGGCCCAATTTTGCCCTTAGTGAAGCCATCTTGACTGTCACCAGTCACCTCCTTGTTTTCCATGTGCCTTAGCATAGTTTCCAAGAGGATTTGCTCCATGATCTTGCTGGGCACATAAGTGAGACTGACTGGCCTTTGGTGCACCAGGTTGTCCTTATTTCCCTTTTTAAAAACAGGGGTTATGTTTCCCCTTTTCCAGTCATCAGGAACTTTACTAGACTGCCATGACTTCTCAGATATGATGGATAGTGGTTTTGCAACTTCATCTGCCAGTTCCCTCAGGACCCGCAGATGTATCTCATCAGGTCCCAAGGACTTGTGCACCTTCAGTTCCTTCTTCTACAGCTGGTGGTTCTTAATTTTCCCGGTCCCTGCCCTTGCCTTTTGCGTCTTGGGCAGTGTGGCTTGAGCCCTTGCTAGTGAAGACTGAGGCAAAAAAAGAGTCGTTGAGTTGTTTTACCTTTTCTTCTCTTTGTAATTTAATTTCCAAATCTGTTTTAAAATATGTACTGACATAGTCTGCAAGCTGTCTGAGAACTGCTTTTGGATAGAATAATTAACTAGAATATGACCATGTTTGTGGACTGAGTTGGACTATCTCCTCTTGTTATGGACAGATAATATTCGGAACTAGCCATCTACATTCACACTACTTTGGAAATGAAAATGTTTATCTCTAATTTCCAGAACTCTAAGATTATGAATAATGCTTTCATTCTGATAGTGATTTCTGTTCTCCGTAGGGTGTGCCTGGAGACCCTGGAGCTGTTGGTCCATTGGGCCCTAGGGTAGGTATTTTCTTTCAGAGTTTAAACATTCATAACAGTTCTCTGTGGTTTAAAGTTGGTATGTAATACAGACTTTAACAGCTAAAGTGAATATTTGACTTTTTTCCCCACCAACAAAATGGTTGTAAAGATGGGTATATTTTAAGATGGTTTCTGTAAAACCAACCACCTTTAATGGTTTCATAGCTCATGAAATGGTGTTGAGTACTAGCTGCTAAGTGATTTGGTTTACCACTGTGAAATGACAAATTTTAGTTTGCTTAGCCATATGCTATTTTCCCTACCTTTAACAATAAAAGCATAAAGCTGTTCTTTATTTGATCACTCCTCCTAGAATTTGTTCACAGGCTCTTTGTTCAAATAGGCATGCTGCACTTATAGTGTATTTAAAATTTTGTCTACCAGAACCTGTACCCTGACTTCTAAGTAATAATTTTCCATTTTGTAGGGAGAACGTGGCAATCCAGGGGAAAGGGGAGAACCAGGTGCATCAGGACTCCCAGGGGAAAAGGGTATGGCTGGAGGTCATGGTCCTGATGGTCCAAAGGTAAGCTGAATGGAGGTTTGTGTTGCTGCAGTGATGTAATGTGTAATTCTGCACATTTGCATGAACACAGAAGAGAGAGCTTTTTTTATCATAAAAGGGATATCTTTTCATGCAAAGTATATGGTTTATATAAGAGTTTTAGGCAGACATAGAAATTATTCCAGTATAACGATAACTTGCAAGATACTAAAATGTTTAGAAATCACATTTTGTATTAGTTTATATAGGTCTGAAGTTTAAAATGGGTTTTTGTGTTTCTCAGTAGAACAGGGCAAAGCCATTTCTGAACTGCAGAAAACTGTGTGGCAATGGCTTAATTTTAAGAACCGTGTCAGTTTACACAAAGAGACTTGGGAGAGTTGAGCATTTAAAAGAAAATACTGAAAACTGCGTGCCTTTGTTCTGCCTGCAATTGATATAATTGGGCCTAGGAAGGTCATCCCAGGTGGAGAGTGCCTCCAGGAATGCAGGACCCATCATAGACATGAACTGTGAGAAGCAAAGCATAAATAAAGCATCTTTGCCCCTGGCAACTTCTACCTGTAGTTATTTTGTGTAACAGACTGATGTGGCATCAAGGTCGAGTTAGAAAGATGTTCGAGCTTCTTTTTTTGCCTGTTTTCATCCCCAATATGCACTGAGTAAATACAAATATATTTGGAAAGACTATGGTATTACAGCTGAACTTCCTGAGTAATACAATGGGAAAAGAAAAGTATTTGGACCTGAATAAAATCCAAATTTAAGACAAAATTATTACTTACAATGGTACCCCAGAGACTTTAATGCAGGCACAGCGTGTTCTGCATTCTGAAGACAAAGATACTTCTCAGATGAATAAACAGCAACTTTTGCTTTATTTGTTTCAGGGAAGCCCAGGCCCTAGTGGGACACCTGGTGACCCAGGCCCACCAGGTCTCCAAGGTATGCCTGGAGAAAGAGGGATTGCTGGAACACCTGGCCCCAAGGGCGATAGAGTAAGTCTGGTTATTTCCATTGTGCTGGGTAGAATCACCTATCTCTTAAACTGTAATTGTTCCAGGGTGTGAACTACTCAGCATTCAGTGTCATAATTGAGACTTTCTGGGTATTTTCCATAGGGCGGTGTAGGTGAGAAAGGTGCTGAGGGTACGGCTGGCAACGATGGGGCAAGAGTAAGTACATCTATCATTCTTTTTAGACCTACTCTCCACACACCAGATTGTTTTTTGTGCTAGAAGTACTCAGCTCATAGAGTTAAACACTATTCAGCTTGGCAATATCATGAGTTGACAGTCATTCTCATTCCCCCTACCTTCCAAATGTGTTATTCAAGTCTTTCAAGACTGCTATGCCCAATGTTTTTGGGATATCTGTGTTCTAAGCCTGTATTTTGTAAAATCAATAATGGGAGTTAAGATGTCAATGGAAAGGATTCGCAGAGGTATCTTGTTGATTTGGCATTCAGCTAGGCTAACTGTAGTAAAAATATGGAGGGAAAAAAAAAAAAAAGGATAGGTAGAGATCAATAGCCAAAAAGCAAATCCACGAGTTCTAACTCTTGGTCTAAGGCAGGTGCTTCTTTATTGTTTGGATTGAGTTGCTCGTGGTCTGTCCTGAGTTTCATAGACAAAAACTCTGTTAAATGTACTGAGCCCCATATGGACAGTAAGTTGCTGACACTTCTGGAAAACTTTAAACCTGCATGCATAAAGAATATGGCTAGTCTGCTCACAAGAAGTAAATCCAATACGTTCAAGACATGTTGCATGCACACTTCTACATAGACCAGCTGTCCAATAATCCCAAACGTACTGGGTGTCCTGTATATGCACTGGCTATATTTTCTTCCCAGAAGCTCTTGGAGATAGTTTTTGCATAAATCGTGTCTATCTGAGATTCTTGGGTTTTGCAAACCAGTTGGAGTACTAACTGTGAGGCATTTGGAAATCTGAGATACATAGGAAAGATGAGGATTCTGACTGGACTAAATTTCTGGTTAAAGAAGTTCTTTGTAGAAACCCTAGCATACAGAAGCACTAACTCTAAATTAGCAGCTGTGAGATGGAATTTGTTTGTGAGTCAGATAGTATCCACAGATACAGAACAGTTCTTAATCATTGTAAGACAACTTTATACCTTACACTAATCCATAAACAGATAAAATAATAAACTAAAGATACAGCCTTCTTCTAAAGCTGGGTATCTGCAGATATCTCTGCTACCTATCACTAGAGTGTTGGTGGTGATGCAGGTTCTTTCATTAATGCCATCTTTTTTGTAATTCTCTTCAGTCTGAAATAAGTTACAGTACAGATTTTTGAGGTAGGGGGAATTTTATTTGAGATAAATTTGGTTTGTGGTACTCTGCGCACAGTGAAAGAGAATCATAAATTGGGATGTCTAAATATTGAAGAAGTTAATATGAATAGTGCTGCAGGATTGTTATGTGTAGTTGATGGGTTTGGATGGATAGATTGGAACCTGTTTGCTGAACTGCTTTATGAAGAGAAAAAGGATGCTTTTGAAAAAGGATCTTCAAAAGTAATGATGGACATATTAAAATTAATCTGAACAATGAAATACTAGCATAAAACAAAGACACAACTTCTGTGCAAGGGGGGGGAGTAAAAAGGGCATAATTTCCTCCTGATAAAATAAAGCCAGGGCTTTTTTATCATAGGCCTTAATCACAAATGCAGCATAAATTAGAAAATAAAGTTAGTGAAGAAAGAGAGAATGAAAAAAAGCAAGGCTTTTGAGATGGGGGATTTTGGTCACTGTGAGAGGAAAAGCAAGTAAATGTCAGGACATTAATAAAGAATAAAAAGACCCAACAAGATTTCAGAGATAAAGAAGAATTAAAGGAATGAAAAAGCATATGGGAATAGTAACATATGAGAAGTTTAAAATGAATTATTTTGAAGCATCACTTTTTAAACTTCTTTTTATCTTAATTTGTTCAAAAGGGTCTCCCTGGTCCAATAGGCCCAATGGGTCCAGCAGGTCCCACTGGTGAAAAGGTAAAGAGATTTTTATGCCTGAAGTTCCTTATTACTATCGTATACTTTTGATACTTGTTAAGTAAGTTACTTGTGAAATAACCTTGGATTTTATTTTAAGGGTGAACCAGGTCCTCGAGGTTTAGTTGGTCCTCCTGGCTCCCGTGGAAACCCTGTGAGTAAACATGTTTGCTTTTTGCCTTCCAGAAGTTAACAATATCTAACACTGGTCCAACTCTAGGTTTTGTCTTATTTGCTGATGTATTTTCCTGTTTTTCTTCCCCTTTCTTTGTAGACAAAATCTCTAGTTTCTGTCTTGATGCTGTGCACTTGCAAAACTATTGGTAGATTTTGTTCCTCTGTCCTATTCTTGTTTTAAGGCAAACTTTACAAAGAGTTACCCTCATTTACCTCACTCCTGAAAGTATGCCGCCACTTCTAGTTGCTTAAATCTTTCTAAAAGCATGCCCATACCAGCTACTACTGTACACATATAAATATTTAGATCTAATTACGCTAACTCTTATCATCTTCTGTCTGTTTGTGATTTTAAGGATTTTTAAGGGTTCACTTTGATTAGGGAGTTACAGGATCAGCCCTTCCAGACCCTTCATACTGGTTGGAATTTGTTTGTTTCTGTCATAAATCAGAACAGCCTTATTTCCAGTGTAAATTGGAATAGCTTCCACCCCTCTGGGGAGTGCTGGAGCCTGGCAGCCTTCAGCTCCTTCTTTTCCAAACAAAAGCTGCATGGAAAGCTCAGCTGAAGCAGCTTGTAGCCCATTCTTACTTTGCACAAGAATACATCTTTGAACTATTCTTTTTTTTTCAAGTCTACCTGATTGGAGTTGTAGGTTGCATAAAGTGTGTGCACTTCAGCTAATCTTGCTATCACTGGAAGTGATTGTGAGCAGAATTTCTCCTATTGCAGTTTTAGTGCTTCCACACGCCTTCCATCTCTGAATTCTGAAAGTTTACATATAGTCTTGAACATATAACAGATCATAACATCATAGTTAACATAGTTTATTTTGTGATTAAAAGATCATTTGATTCTGATTAATAGAGCAAAAGTATAATCACACTTCTGACAGTAAATAGTTAACATCCTTTCTTGTCTATTTAACTGCAAATTATACTGTATATAGAAAGACTTTCGTGTTAAATACAGTTATTCTAAATTTTTTGACCAGGGTTCCCGAGGAGAAAATGGCCCAACTGGCGCTGTTGGTTTTGCTGGTCCGCCGGTATGTGTTTTGTAACAGTAATGAGTTCCTTCAGTCATTCTTTGACTTGGTTTCCTTCATTATGAATAATACTGCGGGTTCTGGAGTGTGAGTCACTTTTTTTTTGCAGAGAGAGCTGTTTATTTTTCCCATCAGAATATCAAGTAAAGAAAAGGGCCAATAAAATCCCTAGACAGTTGAAAAGTGATTTTGTTGATAAGATTATGTAATTGTTCACCATATTTCATATTTCATGAATGTGCTATGTTGCTCCTTTGAGATTAAAATGAGGCAAGCTACAAAGTGTCATCTCCTGAAGGTAGCAAAGATTTGCTCCGTGAGTAGCAAAGGCTGGAATGAATTGATGGACCAAATGGAAGTCTTGAGATTTCCAGTGAATACTCCAAACTTTCCCACAGCCTAAATATTGTGTTTCAGACTTTTCACAGAGTCAGGCACCTGCTTCCCTTGGTGGGAAAAAGAAGACTAGAAAAGACAATGTTTGTTCAGTCCCTTTTGCTTTTCAGTATGTAATAGCTGCTGAGTAAAATAGAAAATCTAAAGGAAAGAAAAATGTGAGCTAGATAAGAAATACTTCAAATGGAAATTCCAAGTTTACAGACTTTAGATGATCACAGATGGGATTTTCTAAAGACTGTGATGAACTGTTACTGTTCTCTTGAACCATTGAGCAAATGCACTGTTTTCTGGGCTGACTTGTTCTGTTATTTTTTGCCTTCTAGAAATTCCCTACAAAATTACTGTTAGGCTATAAAGATTTGGTGTTCTCTGACCTGATATCTCTTCTCAATATTATTTCTTATAGGGCCCTGATGGTCAGCCAGGTGTGAAAGGTGAACCTGGAGAACCTGGACAGAAAGGAGATGCTGGATCTCCAGGACCACAGGGTCTCGCTGGGTCTCCTGGTCCACCAGTAAGTATAAGGAATGTTGTCAGACAACCAGTGGCATAGGCTGATCTTGCTTATTTAAAATGTCCTGGATGTTTGCTATCACCCTTCTTTTTCCCCTTTCCTCTTAGGGTCCTCCAGGTGTTCCTGGTCTGAAAGGTGGTAGAGGAACTCAGGGTCCACCTGTAAGTAGATTATTTTTTGTGACCTGACTGCAGATAATCTAATAGTGAAATTTTATGTAATGCATGCATCATTCCTCATCTCAGCTCGTTTTTCACAGTCTATAACATTTGCTCACTAATCCAGCTGAGAGAATATGATACCAGTGTTGTATTTCTTTCAATAAAGTTGGGATTAAAAATGTTTTTTAGGGTGCTACTGGATTCCCAGGGTCTGCTGGAAGAGTTGGGCCGCCAGGACCTACTGTAAGTCAATTGTCATATTCCCAATAGATGTGTTTTATAAACTGGTTGTTGAAAACCTGGAGACTAAATAAAGCAAGAAAGGTGAAGCACTGCTTATGGCTTGATGTGATAGCAGAGAACAGCTTGTCGGCACCGACTTCTGTGACTGCATGCCTACATGCAACTTCATTAAATAAAACTCATTAGTCTCGGGCTCAGTCCAGTGTCAGTGTGTCCAAATCAGTGCAAGACTTTTCACTGGGTTAAGTAGACTTTGAGCTATTCAAGCTGCTCTAATAACTTAATTACTTACAGGAACGAAAGAACAACCTATATCTTTCTCTACTTTTTACTTTTTTGTCTCTTCAGAGGTGACTGAAGTTAGGAGAGTTTTTGGAAAATCAAGAGGCCTCTGCCAAGTTATCTTATCAGTGGAGTTACTCATAACATCTATTATAATAAATTAAAAACAAAGCAAGACAAAACCACAAAATCTTTCATGCCTAAACATTTTCAGAAAGACTAAAAAAAAATTAGCTGTGGATCAACAAATGAGGGTTCAACTGCACGCAGAGAACTATGTCACTCTCTTTCATATGCCTTTTAATGTTTTGATGAGAAAAACAACTTGCGGTCATTACGAATTTATAAAAAAATGAACTTTATGGAAAACGTAATATAAATGTGAAGTCTTCTTTTAAAAGTATGTGAGTAATGAACAAATGTCCATTAAAACACTAATTTGTACCATGTGAATGAAAAGTTTGAATATAGACTTTAGCTTGATGCTATTGGAAAGAGTGGACAAGGGTGAGTTTTTTAGCAGTAGATGTACACCTGAGGTAAAAAAAAAAAAAAAAAGACCCCCAAAAAAGTGTCTTTTAAAGGAGGGAGTCTGGAATTGCATACTGTGTATGGAGAGAGGGTGGAACTTGGATGTAATTTGATGAGGTGTTTATGTCATCTGATTTCTTTGTTTATGAATAAGATGCTAATAGCTCTTAGCTCATTCATACTTTGGA
>WKFP01015431.1:709451-728353 GCA_011057875.1 Pterocles orientalis
AAGGCTGTGCTTCCATCCAGCGAGACCTAGACAGGCTGGAGATTTGGGCGGGGAAAAATTTAATGCAATTTAACAAGAGCAAATGTAGAGTCTTGCATCTGGGCAAGAACAACACCAGGTTCCAGTTTAAGTTGGGTACTGACCTGTTGGAGAGTAGTGTAGGGGAGAGGGACCTGGGGGTCCTGGTGGACAGCAGGATGACCATGAGCCAGCACTGTGCCCTCGTGGCCAAGAAGGCCAATGGCATCCTGGGGTGTATCAGAAGGGGGGAGGTCAGTAGGTTGAGAGAGGTTCTCCTCCCCCTCTACTCTGCCCTGGTGAGACCACATCTGGAATATTGTGTCCAGTTCTGGGCCCCTCAGTTTAAGAGGGACAGGGAACTGCTGGAGAGAGTCCAGCGCAGAGCCATGAAGATGGTTAAGGGAATGGAGCATCTCCCTTATGAGGAAAGGCTGAGGGAGCTGGGTCTCTTTAGCTTGGAAAAGAGGAGACTGAGGGGTGACTTTATTAATGTTTATAAATATGTGAAGGGTGAGTGTCAGGAGGATGGAGCCAGGCTCTTCTCTGTGACATCCAGTGACAGGACAAGGGGCAATGGGTTCAAGCTGGAACGTAGGAGATTCCACTTGAATATGAGAAAAAACTTCTTTACAGTGAGGGTGACAGAGCACTGGAACAGGCTGCCCAGAGAGGTTGTGGAGTCTCCTTCTCTGGAGACATTCAAAGCCCGCCTGGATGCGTTCCTGTGCGATCTGATCTAGGTGTTCCTGCTCCGGCAGGGGGATTGGACTAGATGATCTTTCGAGGTCCCTTCCAGTCCCTGACATTCTGTGATTCTGTGTGATTCTGTGAAGATTACAGAACTAATCAATAGCCCTAATTTTGTTCCATAACTCTAGGGACCTGCTGGTAATGATGGTACTCCTGGACGAGATGGAGCTGTTGGAGAGCGTGTAAGAATATATTGTTTTATTAAGTCACTTCTGTAAATCTCCATTTTATTATTGCCTTATTTTAGATTTTTTCTCTTCATTCAATTAACTTGAATGGAGAACTTGTTCTGAAAGTGTATCACAGCTTTGCATGAGTAGTACCTCTCAAAGTTGAGGAAAACTGGCTAAGAGGCTAAGAACACCCGCCTCCAGAAGCTCAGATCAAATTCTTACAGAAAAAAAAAGTCTTTGTAGATTGTAATTGCTAGAAAATAGATTAGGAATGCTAGAGTCCTGTTGCTTTGGCCTAGTCCAGTTGTCTTTAGCTAAATAATGTTGAAATTATGTTTTTCAGGGTGATCGTGGTGAACCCGGCCCTGCAGGCCTACCAGGTTCTCCAGGTGGTCCAGGAACTCCAGGTCCCGTTGGCCCTCCAGGAGATGCAGGTCAAAGAGGCGAAACTGTAAGGGAGACTTTTTTTTTTCTTCCTTTTTTTTTTTAATACTTTGTTTATTAAAAAACTGTCATGTACACTTTTGTGCAGTGCTTCACGTATCTTCTATATGCAATCTTTGTAGGGTTCTCGAGGTCCAATGGGTCCCCCAGGTCGAGCAGGAAAAAGAGGTTTGCCTGTAAGTTCTCTGTGGTCACTGTGGTTTTAGCTGAGATAACACTTTTGACAGGAAAGCGTATGAGAAACTGAGCCCAACTTAGAGTGCTGAACAGGGCTTCAACTTTTGGTGTTGTGACTGCATGTGGATGCAGGTAGTCTTCTGAGCTGCAAAGCTGTACAAATCTGTTTGAATACACAAGTATTTGTACGCTTTCTTTAAAAACACATTGCAGAGAAATAACAAATGCTTTGTAAGCCTTTTCATTTGGAGTGTGTTGCTATCCAGGTGATGTAGGACCTGAGTTAGCAAATGGCTAGAGTCTGTGTTTGACAATTCAAATAAGGGGAAAAGAAATTAATGCTGAACAAAAAGTCAGTTTCTTTTACATAAAAATGTCAGATGTCACCTGTTCCCATGAAACTGCCTTATTCAATTAATGAGATTCCGACTTCAGTCCAAATGGAAAAACAAACAAACGCCATCTTTTTGTGTTATATAACTCTTGTACAAGCTTGGAACAAAAAATTAATTGCAAACTTGGAGATTCAAAAGGATGTTGTCCATAAGCAGATGTCATATGAGAGACAGGAAAAGTTTATTGGGTAGTTAGTGATAATTATGCCATTGATAAACTATTTGGAATCTGGCATTGAGAAATTTATCGTGCAATTTGGCCTGAGAAATACAGAATTGAAAGCAGAAGCCATTTTTTCCCAATGATTGTTGAATTAGTATGAAAAGTTTGAAACTATCAAAAACACCAAGTGTGAAATTATGATGGTAATAGAACCAAGCTATTTGTACTGGAGAGCCTGACCATTGTTGTCTGTAGTTAGGGAGCATAACTTCAGCTGTACTTTAAGCATAGTGAAGGTGAAAATAGCTGTGAGAAGTGAAGGTACAATGTGGAGGATTTCATACTAAAATCATGAGTCTGTGAAAGATCCACAATGTTTCAGTAGTGTCTATGAAAATTATTTGCCATATTAAGTAAGGGGAAAAAAATTCTCAGTCTTAAAATTTTTTGTTATGTAAATTATCTAGTGTCATTGTTACAGGGCTTTTTTTTTTTTTACTGTATAATGAAGCTAAATAGACTGAATTTACCACAAGTATAATTAAGCACAGCACAATTTTCTGTAATTATTTGCTTATTCGTTGGTAAAAATTAAGATTCTTGGAGCTTCCCCTGCCTCACCTTCTTTCTAGCTTGAAAAAAAATGAAAGAGGTATAGAATGCAGTGTCTAAAAGCAAATGAGGGTGTTTTTAGGTTGGGGTTTTTTCTTACAGTTCAGAATTTTACATTTCATCACTGATATTTACAGGGTCCTCAAGGACCTCGTGGTGACAAAGGTGACAATGGAGATAGAGGTGACAGGGGCCAGAAAGGACACAGAGGTTTCACTGGGCTTCAAGGTCTTCCGGGTCCTCCTGTAAGTCGTTCTGTTTTTACTATAATTTTATTTCCTTCATGGTTAAATAATGTATCAAGAACACAGTTATTTGAAATAGAAAAAAAAAAAAAGACAAACAGGAGGGGTTTTCCCCACAAGGTATTTGTGAGTGGCCTGGCTGTCTATACTTGCTAACATTTTTAATTCAATTTTACAATACTGTTGCATGATGAGGCAAACGAGTGCTTTGCAAGATACATGTTCTACTCTTGTTCCATTTGTGCCAGTCCTGCAGTGACAGGTCTATGACCTGTCAGCACAAGATGATAACAGAAGTTGAAAGTTTCAGATAAGCACCTTAGACTGAAATGATTTTTGCCAGTGTTTGAACTCTTCGTAGTCAAGGAATCAAATGCAAAATCCCATGAGGACTGTGATAGTATCTCTCTCTAGTATTTACAAGAACTTCATTACTTCAAGGGCAATTGAATGGAAATGCCACAGAAATTTTTTTTACGTTTGTTTACTGATCCTGTGCAAGAGCTGGAAATTTCAACATGCAGAAAAGAGTCAAAAAAAAAAAAAAAAAAGGCAACACCCAAAGCATCTTTCCACTTTGCAATAGCACTGTCAATTACTCCTGTGTAAGCCAATCTGATTCTGAATGTTATGAAAGCCAGGCTTTTCTGCAGAAACAACTTTATATATAGCCAAGCACCGGTGAATTCTATGGATCTAAATTGTGAGTACTGTTATTACTCTGACAAAAAAGAAAAATAGAATGAAAATTAATCATAAGAATGAAAGGTACTACCCCATTGTTGATGTATATTATAATGCTATTCGTAGAGAATTGTGTATATCACACACTAATTCTTTAAAACTAAAGGAATGTGCTTTAAAAGTCACAGTGATATGATAATTTCTTCTCTTTAGGGCCCTATTGGTGAACAGGGCAGTCCTGGCATTCCAGGCCCATTTGGTCCTCGGGTGAGTATAATGTTTCAGGTTTAAGGTTTTTGTTGCTTGTTTTTTTCCACAATTAGATTTCTACTTCAGCTTCACTTTTATTTCACTAGCTTTTATTGACTTCAGCACCACGTGGTGATTACCTACCATCTTTTGCTGAGAGACATTACCTTGTTTAATATAGCAAAGCTTTGATGTAAGTGCGGTTTATAGCTAGATAAAAATGTCAGTTCAGAGTAACTACAGGGCTACAGTTTCTTTTTACAGACACTTTTGCTGCAGCTGATGCACAATCATACATGCAGCAGCTCTGCTAATTGCTACTCTGCCTTCCATACACCCTGTGTATGTTATCAACCAAAGAGTAAAGGAGAAATATGACTCCCCTGGATGTTCACAAGTGGCAGTATATCTCTGGGTCTGTATACATGTAGGTGTACAGAAGCTACTCCACTCTGTATAGCACCTGAAATTGAACCTGCTTAAATAGTTTAGGAAAAAATATGCAGCTGATCCCAAGATGTATTGTCTGAGGTGATTGACATCAGAACAGCATCAAAACTGGTTTCTCACTTTTAGAGAAGAAGAAAAAGGATGATTTTTAAAAGTTTTGTAATAGACATGAATAATTGTATTGCTTCCTGAAAAGGTATTGCTTGTAAAGCACTGGTTTATATAACTTCTTTATTAAATGCTGAAGTACATTCCTCCTTTCTCTTATATTCTCTAGGGTCCTCCAGGTCCAGTTGGTCCTTCCGGCAAAGATGGAAGTCCCGGTCCACTTGGGCCAATTGGACCTCCTGGTGTTAGAGGAAGTGTAGGAGAAGCTGGACCTGAGGTAAGTTGGTGGGAATATGGAGGGAAAAGGTTACCTTCAAATAACGCGGGGTTTTTTTACAGTCCATCACTTTCTCAAACATCCATGAGTTCAACACAAAATGGTAAGATTTGATACAGACACCATGAGCTGATTTGCAACTAATGGAAAATAGTTTGACCATTTTGGAAAAAATCCTAAACCTTTGCTAAATGCCCCAGGCATATTCCACATTTACCAATTCGCAATACCCTGAGTCATAAAACATATGCTATCCCAAGGAAGACAAGTTAGAAAATTAGAGAGATTTGAGAAAAGCGTGATGTGGATGAACATGTGAAGAATTAAAAGACTGATATTGCTCATTTTGGGGAAAAGGTGGAATAAAACAATGAGCAAGACAGAGAAGGCAGTTTCTGCTGGTTTTCTGTCTCATAAGACATGGTGCTTCCTGTGTTTATTGTGTGCTAATATTCACCCTATCTCGTGAATTTCTGCCAATTATCAGTATCTCCACTTTTGCCAAGGCACCAAGACTTGAATGAAAAGTCAGTGGCAGAACATGGGAACATAATGTGTGTCCAGATCCTTTGTCTGTGTAATGCGACAGTACAAGAAATATTGCATGCCAGTAACTTGAGTTTTGCTCTCCATGGTGGCTTGCATGCAAGTGTAAATTGGAACCAAAAAGCAAGAAATAAAAGTTAAGATGTAATTTGTCAGATGCAGCGTATATTAGTTTGGGTGTGTGCTCTGTAGTAAACATTTGGAGAGCTAGTTGTGAATTCTGAAGTAATTACTCTAAGGGAAATGCCACATTCTGATGTAACATCTGATGTACAAGAGCATCAAACTTATAATGACAGTATGTTACAGACTTCCTGCTCCCAAAGAAGAGCTGGCAGAGCCTGCAGGTGGAGATATGTTTGTTAACAGATAAATGCTGTCTCGAGACTCAGTTACCCTCCCCAAGCAACACAGTTCAGGTTGACAGAAGGACCTTGCCACCCATAGTTCAGGAAAACACACTTAGTCAGGAAAACACCTGCTCTGCCAAGTAAGGATGGTGTAGATTCTGGCTCACAGACCTGTGGCCAGAAAGCTTAGCGCTGTGCAGGATAAATGCAAAGGTATTTCTAGTGCCAAATTTTCTCTCCAGGCTTTACTAGTTGAAAAGGTGCCTGAGGCAACTCAGGGGAAGCAGGAATATTAGATTTGCTCTAAAAATCACTTACAGCTATTGGGAATTTTAAGACATAAAGTTACTAGACAGGGATTTGAACAGGGAGGGACAGATGGCTTCAAAAATTGAATGAGGAGGCCATTCCTTGATTACTTTTTCCAGCTCTTAAGCCTGAAATCAGGAGTAAGAAAAAGTTGAGCAAGGTATTAAGACAGGCAGAGAGGGCATGAAGCAGAGAGAATACCTCACATGAAGTTTTAATCATTACCTCTGTTCCTGGAAATGTGAATTGTTTATCTATATCTGAATTTTCACTGTGTATTAGGGTGACTGGCCGTGAAGTTTTGCTTTTTTAGTGGCTGGCTTTGCTATAATTTTGTGTAGTATTTACTCTGCTGTGCCTCTATTGCCTTTTTATTGCTGTGCCTCTATTGCCACAGGGTCCACCAGGTGATCCTGGCCCTCCTGGCCCCCCAGGACCTCCAGGCCACCTCACTGCTGCCATTGGCGACATCATGGGGCACTATGACGATGCTATGGCAGATCCGCTACCAGAATTTACTGAAGATGAAGCAGCTCCAGATGACCACAATAAAACAGACCCTGGAGTTCATGCCACACTGAAGTCTCTGAGCAGCCAGATTGAGACTATGCGCAGCCCAGATGGTTCAAAGAAACACCCAGCGCGAACTTGTGATGACCTGAAGCTGTGCCACCCATCCAAGAAGAGCGGTGCGTATAAACACACCATCCCCTGTATGTGCCATATGATTCCATCATTATTAGCTAATTGCCATTAGCTCAAAACATTACCTGTGGTCTGAGAGCTTGGGAGTGCTTTCCATGCAGACTTCTCTGCTGCTGCTCCATAGAGGCAATTTGGTGGTAATGCACTAAACATGATATTTAGGACTTTTCCTAATATATATGGATTATCAGTGACAGACTGGAAGGTAGAGAGAATTTCTGGCAGGACTTACCAGCTTTTTGCCCCATTTTCTGAAACTTTGCCTCCAACATCAACAATTAGGAGGGGCTGCCATTGGTTTCTTGTATGTAGGGAAGATTCTATTCTAGCCATTGTGTGTTCTTTACGCACTTGCAGCGTCCAGAAGCTTTGCAATGGATTTAAATAACCTTAACTTTAAATAACTTTCAAGTCCGCATTCCTCAATTGTGAAATATTAAAATTACTGATTAGCTTGTGCCTTGAAGTAACATTATAGAGTATACCTGACACACATATCAAAGCATGCATCAGATTATGTGAAACATACGCCTGTTTTCCCTGTGTTTTGTACTGTTGTGATGTACTTTTGCTTATATCTCCACAGTTCTTTCAAGAATCTTAATAAAGTAACAGAATCACATTTTATGTTCTTTGTAGGTGAATACTGGATTGATCCTAACCAGGGATGTGTTGAAGACGCTATAAAAGTATATTGCAATATGGAAACTGGAGAGACCTGTATTTCTGCAAACCCATCTAGTATACCACGTAAAACATGGTGGGCCAGCAGGTCACCTGATGTAAAGCCCGTTTGGTATGGCCTCGATATGAACAGGGGATCACAGGTAAATAAAAATACACTTAATATCAAGAGTTGACTTCTATGAAACTTGTTTCCTTCTGGTTTAGAACTTCATCTGCTATCCTGAGCAGTTTCTGCTACAGTCAGAACACGGTAACTATTGACAACTGGCTCATATTCAATTCGTTGTTATCAGACAATAATTATAGGAAAGGGCGGGGACTGTACCACTGCTGGAAGAGATTTCTTTCTCTTGATGCCCAAAACTTCAGCTTCTCTAGCAGTCTACTTCAGTAACTCGCTATTCTTGTCCTTAAAAAGTGTGCTTTTACCCTAATATAATAATTGCTGTTTTAATTGAATTCTGCCCTTTTTTTTCAGAAAGCTTTTTACTGCTGAAAAATACAAAGCTTACTTTATAAATTCTTTCAGATAATCCATTTTTTTTAAAAAAGTGTGATTGTTGTCAAAGGTGTCGGAATGCTCCATGCTGAATGCATCATTTTCCAGACAGACAAAAATTCCGGTCTTAGATTTCTGTTGGATTTTCCCTCTGTGATAACTTCTAAAAGTAGGCTTAACAGTCCTGCTAAATAACAGAAGTTTATACTATGCAAAGTATATCATTAATTAACAAGCTTCTGCCCTTTTTATTTCTTGATCAATGAATCAAAAGCAGAGAAAATATTTTTAATTGTTATTTCATAGGGAGTAATTAAGTTCTTTACAGCAAGTATTTGGTATGTGAAAATAATAGTGCTGTCAGCTGGTTTCCTGATGACAGTTCAGAACTTCAGCAATTGAGAACAGATGTGATATTGATTGCTTTTTTGAGATACCTTCACTTATTATTAAATCCAGGAGAACTTGCCATGACCCAAGATATCACAGTTGACATTTAGCTGCCTGCAGAGCTACATGTAGGGTTTGTGTAAGTCAGATGCTCCTTGGAGGAAGAAATTGTCATGAATACTGTAAGAGAGTATTTCATTTTTGAAAACACTCTCAGATTTGATAACTAACAGTATGATCTGTGTAATAGTTGTATGCACTCCTCACAGATTCTAAATAATAAATATATCTGAGATTGCTAAATAGTTATAACACGTTTTGTAAAAAATGAACAGTGTCAGTGCATAAGATTTTCTTTTTTCTTCACCAGTTTCAGAGGAATGTATACATTTTTAGTAATTGATATTTTTTTTCCAAT
Organism: Pterocles orientalis; assembly: GCA_011057875.1. Classification (NCBI taxonomy): domain Eukaryota; kingdom Metazoa; phylum Chordata; class Aves; order Pterocliformes; family Pteroclidae; genus Pterocles; species Pterocles orientalis. The sequence continues at coordinate 718,104 of WKFP01015431.1, forward strand.
GATTCACAAAGCATGAATAAAATGAAACCTGCGCAGGTAGGGAAAATATCTCGGGAATTTTAGAATTTTTGTTATTGGTAGAAAAATTGCTTCTGTTTTTTGTAGAAACAGTGGCACATTGAAAAATACTTTTCAAACTTCTGTGTAAGTTAAATAGTTGCTGAAGTCCATATGCAAATACATAGCTATTTCTGTAAAGTCAAACTCTATGATGCTTCTAAATACAATACAAAGCCTATAGAAAACGGGCTGCTAAAGTTGCAAGACAGCAGATGCACTATGAAAGGATTTCCTGTGCTTGACATTTCTTATCTAGTTTGAGGCTGCCCTAATGCACTATTTCATAGCTGAGGTTTAGCTCCTACTGAATCTCTTTTCGAAAGAAGGCAGAATTCATTCCGAAAGCTGGCATGTCTGTGGAGACCCAACTGCCTTTCAGTTGTTCAGTTGCAGAGCTTTAAGGTCAAAATTCTCCAAAATCATCACTGCTACAGGATGTCTCCATTTTTTCGTCCTCAACTGGCAGCAAACTACAAAAGAAACCATTCTTAGATTTCATGTAATAGGACTCCTGCTAGTCATGTCTGGAAAGGGTTACAGATGTTTCTAGAATTCCTGAACTCTTAATGAATTTTCATGTAATATGTATAGATCTGTTTCTTTGTCTTCACAGTTTGTGTATGGGGATACAGCTGTCACTCAGATGACATTCCTGCGCCTCCTTTCAAAGGAAGCTTCCCAGAACATCACTTACCTTTGTAGAAACAGCATTGGGTACATGGATGACCAGACTAAGAACCTGAAAAAAGCTGTAATTCTGAAAGGGGCCAATGACCTGGAGATCAAAGCGGAGGGAAACAGCCGATTCAGATACACCGTTCTGCATGACAGCTGTTCTGTAAGTTTGGGGTTTTGTCATTTGTTATTGCAGCGAGATACTGGAGAAAACTCCTTGGTACTATGATTGACTGAGTTGGAAAGGAAAATGTTCCCCCAAAAATTCTTAGTGGGCATAAAAACTAGCAAGTAGTAGATTTTTTTTTCGGGTTCATTAGCATTCTCAGCCAAGTCCAAGATCCTGGCAAAACATTTCTAAAATCTGTTTTGCACTTGAAATAAATTAGAGTACTCTCTGTGCTTTAAAGTAATACAGCCTAAGAACATGTGTGCAGGTGCGTATTAACACACAGAGAAGAATTTTTAACATAAAGAAAAACCAAGGTACGGTACAGGCAGGGGTGTGTTGCTTAGTGAAGATACAACGAGATCCTTCTGAAGTGTCAGACAGCTGACTTGCCAGCTGCAATTCAGGCTGTTTCTGACTTAAGCTCTGGCCTAAGTTGTTGGTTTTGTTTTGTTTTTTGTTATTTTCCTCCAGAAACGTAATGGGAACGTGGGCAAGACTGTCTTTGAGTACAGAACACAGAACGTGGCACGCTTACCTATCATCGATATCGCACCGGTGGACATTGGCAGTACTGACCAGGAGTTTGGAATTGAAATTGGGCCAGTTTGCTTTGTGTAAGAGGAAGGGGGGAAATTAACACACTACCCAGCAACAGCAGCAATTAAACACATGAACTTAGACTGATTGAAGTTAATCCTGAGACTCTTGAAGTAATGGCTGATACCGGATCAGCATTGTATATACAGTTCTTTTTAAATGCCCAGCCTCCTTTCGAATATTTATTTTACTTACAAACCTTCTGTTTTAAACAATTGAAACCAACTTTTTAGTACAACAGTACAATTTTAAGAGGATCGATGACCACCTTTTAAAAGTAATATGAATCTTTTTCTTTTGTTTCAAATTATTTCGAAATTTAGAGGTATTCAAAATAGATAGTTTTAATATGGGACTATGTAAAGCTCTAAGGATTATTTCTTCTGCTTGGATGCATACTGAGTAACAGAAAAGTAGAGCACTTTTGGGAACCGTTGGCTATATTTCAGTCATACCTACTCCCTCTACCCCAGTTTGTCTTCCTGTGGTTGCCAGTGTGATAGTCATTAACAGAAATCTATGTCATTTGTGGAAGACAATCTCTTCAGACAAGATCATCTTAATTTGGCATTTGTCTTTCCTGCACTTTCCTATGGAACAATCTGCTCAGAAGAGTACTCCGTAGTCTTTATATTAATTTATGAAGTAAAAATACTACTGGGGTAAATATTAGTTTTCAGTAGGGGTGTCCCGTATGTTAAAATTTAAGGTCAGACTTCACTTCTCACAATGTGTTATTGTAATTCTATTAAATTATACTTCATCTTCAAAATAATCTTAAACCCAATACTTGTTGGTTTTCCAATACTTGCCCATCTAAGAAGCCATTACGTATCAAATTATACAGATGTCTTATATACGGTGCCAATTTATGTATGCTGCAAGTCATTCACGTGTATACCAGACCAATTGCTAATAAAGAGAAAGTTTAGAAATCCATTGTTTTTAGCTGACATCCAGCCATGCATCTCCAGTAATTTGACTTATTGGCCTTGAGTTGTCAAGGCAAGAAAGTTCCATCGTTTCTTAGCATGAGCTACCTCATCTCTGGAAGTTGGGATGCATTTAATATTCCTATTTTTATTTTAGATATTAAAAGGTGCTATGCTTCTGTTGTTATTTCGAGAAAGGAGATAGGCAGGGCAAAAACAACAAAAAAGTGATGGTGCTACATGACTAGAAGGCTGTTGAAATAAAGATGCCTGCTGTCAATGTCATTTTCCGAGCTTAGCTGTTAGGCTTATGGTGTTTGAGAGAACAGTGTTACAGCGCATTTATTTGTTGGTCATACAGTATATAGAATGTTTTGTACCACCAACATGCTTTATTTTGTAAAGTATGTGGGTACAAACTTACTTAGGTTTTTTGTTTCTTTATTGCATCTGTGCTCTCCCATTTTTTTTGTTTGTTCCTTTAAAAAAAAAATAAACAGCTGGGGCCATCCCTAAAGAAAGTCATGCACACAGCTTTATTCATGTATCTTTGCAAAGCATTTAATTAAATACATGCTTCTCGCTATGTAAGTGGTTTCCTTTCTGTAGAATTCCTTCCAGTGTGTCCCATATCGGTTAATTTCCAGGAAATTAAAAATAGAAGTATTTAACTTTTGTTTTGTTGCTATTTGAATAACTCATTTGCAATGCATTCTGCTGAAGTATTTGATACATAGGAGTATAAAAGTATTTTGAATAATACCCTCTTTGTGCCAGTTTTTACAAGTTAGGTGTTGATTTGTGTGATGCAATTACCAGGAGCCCTGTTAGAGCCACCTGACTAGTATTGTTTGAGACTCCAGAGAAAGAGAGTTTTTGTTCAAGACTGAATAAAATGTGACTTAGCCAAATCCCAGTGTCAGTGTAAGTTATCACTGATGGAAAACAGCTTCTGGGGAAGCCATGAAGTTGCATTGTAGCAAGGCAGGCAAGAACTTGTATTTCTTCCCTCCTTCTGGAAGGGGAGTAGGTTTGCAGTTTCCCAGGTTGTCCATGTGCGTGTCCCTGCAGGGCAGGTGGGGACTGGGAAACAGGCAAGTTGACAGGTTCATGCTGGTATTATTGGTTTATGATGATGTTACTGGTTTGCTTTTATTAGCCAAGCAGGAACTCTATGATTTCTTTTTGACTGTCATGAAATAATTTCTGTAAGTATGTGCCTCAGGACTTAGCTTATCATATTGTATCCTGGAGAAGTCTTGGATAACGTTACTTTCACTGGATAATTTGAGGTGTAATGGCTCACTCCAATGTGTTCGTGCAAAGGTAAATATCCCGTGGCTGTGATCAGACCTCTACAGGACGTTTATCCAGATGCACAAAATAAATAACATTTGGTGTATAGATGGATGTTTGAAAGTTATGGTCAATCTCTGATTTTTACCAGAGTATTATAAACCATGATTAGTGTAAATGCTTTGTGACATCGTTGAAGGAGGAGAGTATTTAATGATGCAGCGTACTATTTTTTTTTTTATTTCTTTTTGAATCTCTCTTTGCATCTCTATCTCTGCATGAAGCATGCAGTGTTTCCTCAACAGGCTGCCTTGAACACTGCAAAAGAGCTTTAACTAGAAAGCACTCCAAGGTAATATTCTGTAAAAACCATCACCAGAGAATCGCTGAAGCAAAATCTCACTTGAAGTGTGAGCTGTCAGGAAATCTGAGTAGTTAACTGGGGAGTAGGGGCAATGGGTTCCAGCTGGAACATAGGAGGTTCCACTTGAATATGAGAAAAAAACTTCTTTACAGTGAGGGTGACAGAGCACTGGAACAGGCTGCCCAGAGAGGTTGTGGAGTCTCTTTCTCTGGAGACATTCAAAGCCCGCCTGGATATGTTCCTGTGCGATCTGATTTAGGTGTTCCTGCTCCGGCAGGGGGATTGGACTAGATGATCTTTCGAGGTCCCTTCCAATCCCTAACATTCTGTGATTCTGTGAGTCTTTGTAATGCAAGTGGTTGGATGTGCTTTTTGGTTTTGTGGGTTTTTTTCCTTCCCTTGACTATGTTTGTAGCATAGATGCATATTACATTTCTTTTCCTGTTTAAGTGTTCCTCAAAGTATTGTAGAATCTTTTTAAGCAGACAAAAAAAAAAAAAAAAAAAAAAAGGAAAAAAAGGGGGAGGGAATTTCACTCTCTTAAATTGCTTTACCTCTTACCCAGGCAATGTGGCATAGCTTCATGTAAATACAGCTTTAATTTCATGAACCTAGAATGGATAGAGCTGATAATTTGCAAAGGGTCAATTAATTTATAAAGTAGCATTAAGTAAATATCAGGTATTTATGACAGTTCTGTCTTTGTTGCAGATGGCCTCAGAAATGGTAGAGAAAGCAGTGTGGAGTGGTTACAATACTATAATATCAGAGACTGCAATTAAATTAAATGTGAGTTATAAGAATTGGGTTTTGCTGTTGTTTTCCGTAACTGATCTGTCCTCTGTGAGAAATCAACCCCAGGACTGCCAGTAGCTGACACCTTCTCTCTTGGTTTCTCAAAAACAGTTGTGCAGTAGCTGTGCAGCAACTATTCACTAAAATCTTATCTAGAAGGTAAAATTCTGTTATGTGCTGTTATAATTTGGCACTTACTGTGTGTGTACCTCAGCGGTGGGGTTGATGAGGTGGTATTAGCTTGAGTGTTTAGAGAAAGACATTTAGATTCTTCTGTGATTTGGTTTTAACCAGCTCGTCTGGATTTGCAGTGTTTGTTCTGAGAGTGCTTGGATCATCACTGCCATGCTTTCTATCCCTGTGCCACTGTAGCCCAGACAAACTCCCACCCTGTGGATGTAATGACACAGCTGGTTACAGACTTGGGACCCTGTCCGTGGAACAGGAGCCCATCCCTTCTAATATCTAACCAAGAACAAAAAAAAGCGTCCAGGGATGAAAAGTAGCAGCATTGGTCTCTAGGGCTGTGAGATTTTTTTGATGCTAATTTTTCACCCTCATGGCTTAGATTTTAAACAGCTGCTCAGTAGAATCCATTTTGGACTTATTTTTTCAAGCAGTGTCTCCTAACACTGGCCAGTTTTTACAGTGTGTTTTACTTTTAGATTTCTTTCAAGTTAAAATTTGGAAAGAATACATTCTTGCTGAGGGAGGAAGAAATGCAAAAGATCTTTCAGATATGCTTAGTGGTCCTTGGAGGTTATGATAAATGTTCCCAGAAATGAAAAAGTTTATCTTCAAGCACAATGAACAAAGAATTGAGATTCAAGTATTGCTGAGCATGTTCTTATTTGGCTATTGGCTAGTTTCAGTGATCTTCCACCTTTATATTAAATATATATTATATTATGTAAGAACTTTAATATTGCCTTCTCCCAGGCTTTCTCTCTTTTATTCCTGCTTGACATTTTATCTTAATTTATTTTGAGCAGAAAGTGATGCAGAGGGCAGAACAGATCACACTGTTCCAGTTTATTGGATATATAAAGAAAAAAAATGTGCTTGCTCCCTCTGTATTTCCTAGAGGAGCCCATCTCTGAACGCATCTGTCCAGTGTGATCCCAGCCTCCCTGCTGCATCAGAGCCTTCTTGCTGGGAGGTATTTAAAACTGAGCTGCATAAATCTAAAACTGTGATTTGAAAAAACCCTCTTTTGTTCAGAGAGGACTTAAACCATCCATTCCTTGTTTCGCTGGCGTATTAAGCATACAGCACTGCTCAGTGTAAAGTGACTGTGAAGAAGAGCTTACATTTGCGCGGAATGTTTGCCCTTCTAAAAGGCTGGAAGAATTCAAGATGCATTTCCTCCACCCTCCTCCCATACAAACCTTTCCCCTTCTCTCCCACTTTGGCACTCCCCCCCTAGCTCCGGGGTTATTCTGGTGTCTCTGGGTGAATCAGAGCATAGGCTCAAATCTCATGGCCTCTCCCCCCCAAACCCCTTCCTTGCATTTGTTAGCTTCCTTGTAGCTATCATAAGTACTCATTTTTTAATACTAAAAACATTCTATAGAGTACTGGGAATACAATAGGCAGTAGAGGAATGTATCAAGTAACACAGAAATGCAAGAAAGAAAATTGTCATGGTGTTACAGCTGGAAACACCACAACCAAAGTCTACTAAGTATAGCAATAATAGAGTGAGGAAGGTTTTTGCTGTATGAAGGCAAGAATCTAAAAATGGGTTAAAAGCAAAAAGTATTATTTTCCTTAGTAATGTCAGGTAAGGGCCCTGAGGTTTCTTTTATTTCCTCTAGCTGCCTGAGATTGAGCAAAGTAGTTATTGGGCTGGTAAACACTCTCATAATCTGTGGAATTTATCATTTTTTTTTTTCAGGAAGTGAAGGCTATACTGAAGGTTTAATGCTCACTAGGCAGTTGGTCTTGCTGAGAGAGGCTGTATTTATAAAAAGAATAGGACTCCAGGAAGACAGGGTAAACCAATTGCAAAAGGAAAAGCAGAACTAAACGGAAATGTAGAAATGGCAATGGAAGAAAAGAAAGATTTCCTGCAAGTAGGCAAATACCATAGAGACCACAGAGAAAACAAGGTAAAAATTATAATATAAGCTGGGATGGGTAGTATCACAAAAAAAAGTCATGACAACAGGTAAAACAAAATCACGAGTTCAATAGATGAAATAGAAATGCCAAAGAAACTGCCGACCCATAGACCCAGTTGGCCAAACTGTGTGTTTATGCTACAGGAAAAAAAAATATTTTGGATTTATGTGTTCAGTGGATCACAGTTTGTTTGCTAGGAGTTTAAAGATTTTGTTGAAGTGTGTGATTTGAAGCATATTCTGCAGAGTTCAGAATATCCATAAAGGAGCCTTCTGGAGCAAAATCATTAGATGGGTACCACAGAGTTCGATTCAGTTCCTGAAAAGGTAGAATGTTTTTAGCCACCCTATTTTACCTGCTGTCATGCTATTCAGAAATGTAGCTCATGTTAAAATCAGAGATAACGGTTATTAATGTATCAAATAGAGATCGTGAGAACCGTTATGAAGAATTTGATGAATTACGGCTAAGAATCACCCCCAGTAAACCCTGACTGCCCCAGGAGAGCGTATGTATGGTCACATAGGGAAAACTGGGTACAAGAGAGCAGCTTTATTGCGAAGTTGCTGCTCTTTCCTGTGGGGTGATTATTGGCCAATATCTTTAGGAACAGTTAAAAATCTGCTTTTTCCACAAGCCAAACAAGAAAGGACACAGTAGAGCCAATGGATTGGACAGTGTTGAGGAGGACCTGAGCAGAATGATGCAAAAATTAAAACTGAAACGCTTTATAGATTTACACAACATAGGAGAAAACGCGGGGGGCTTGATTGCTAAGGTATCTGCTGTGCTGTCAGCATTGTATGCTTTATCATTTGTTGGGAGGAGATCTGGAGAAGTATGAAGGTACCAGGAAACGCTAATTTGAGCCAGATGCTGGAAGAATCATTTTTTTTCCTCCATCCCTGACATGTTAATTTGTTGCACATTTTATTTTAATTTCCTTGCTGTTAGAGTAGGAAACCATCTTTCTCTAAGCTCTGGCTTAAGGTTTCTCCAAATAATATTTCATGATCATTGCAATCTGTTGTGTTCTCAGTCTCGGAGAATGGTGCACTATTAAATGTTTCTATTGCAAAATGAGTTCCTTAGTTGAGGTGTTACTATCCATCCTCCAGAGAAGAGGAACAGCTTTATTTGGGAGTGTTTGTGCCAAAAAAACCTGTGCAAGGTCATGTCTGACAAAGTGTCACAGAACCGCTTTTTGGCCTTGGTCAACTGAGTGAAAAATCTGATGCAAAACCAACCAATTGTAACAAAAGAACATTATTACAATTCTAGAAACTTCAGCAAAATATTTTTACGTGTTTGGCAGGGAGCAGTCCTCCCTGTGACAAAGAAACATGACACTGACAGAAGATTGTGACAATTGTAATTTAGGAGTCCTTTCCCTCTGAAGAGCATGCTACACAACCATCAGAGTAAATCAGCAGCATTCCCCGCTGTCCTATCAATTCAGCCATTTCCCAATAGGAATCTTGATCTCTGCTTTGCAGATGCTGCCAAACTGAGAAATGGAAGGAGCAGACTTTTTCGGGTATCTTGGAGTTACTATAGCATAGTAAAGCTGAAGTGTGAGTTATGATGGGGACATCAACAAGACCCCACTGAAACTAGAATATCCCTGTGCCACCGAGACTGATCTGTTAATGACGGTGTTCTCAGTGGGTGTGGATATGGGTCCAACATGGATTTAGCAACAAAACTCAAGTTTTGACCCTTAATGCAGAGATGTTCACGACTAAGGGTATACTGAAAGGTCACGCAGTTTCTACAGATTTTCTTTGAGAGTGTAACATAGAATCATGGACATCTGATTACAGGCACATGTTAAATTAAATTACTAAATCATTATAAAAATATTCCATACATTACTGTATGGCAAGATCTGTGCAACAAGTGCCTCATTGGTCACGTTTCCAGAAGAGAGGCACTTGATTTAAAAATTGGAGCCTGCCAGACCTGATTTCTTTCCTGGTGAAAGGAAACGGGTATGTTATCTGTAGTAAGAAATATATTCTAATTTGGTGACTACAATGAAGCTGTGTTACTGCCATAAATAAGAACCAGTCCTCCAAAATAACACATTTTCCATCTTATATAAAGGACCACTAGAAATTAAATTTCTCTACTAAAGCTATCAGAACAGCCATAGCATGGCAAAGCATGCATTGGAAAGATCTTTATCAATTCAAAATTCTCATAGACAGCTCTTCCTCCAAGTTACTGCCTGCTAATAGAGGCTTAAGACTACTTAGCTGATGTCACGACGATGTGATGGATACAGAGTACACTGCTGTTTATTTAATTGTTCAGCTTCTTTTTTTTTTTTTTTTTATAAGGCAAACTTCTGACAATTAGCCAGCTTCCAGAAAGAATATATATGTTTTCTTTAGAAAAAGAGTTTTAAGGTTGAGTAATTGCTACAGTCACTCACTCAGACACAGTAGTACTGGAGATTACAGAAGCTTGCTTTCTTTTTTTTTTGCCATGCGAATTAAGAACAGATTTTTCAATGCATTTTTCCACTAGCCAGTACTTTTACCAACTGCTTTCATAAAATTTCAGCTCCCAGCAAAAGACTTCCTGCCATTTAATTTATGTCAGATTAATATTATGTTACATGTAAGTCTCAGTTTTCACAAACAGTAGCTATTTTCACAACAAAATAAGGAGGTTTCCTGTGAAAGCCAGTATTTCTTATGAATTATTGGCGCTATTCTTTTATGTTACGTTAAGTACAGTCATGCCTGTGTTGATTTGTGCCATGAATTGTTACAATAACAATATATTAACTATAAACCCTGGCTTATTAATTGGAAGAAACACATACAAATAGGAAAATAATAAAAAAGTCAGTTTTATGAAACAAGGAGTTTTATTAAGATATTTTATTATGTGTCTCTGTAAGGAATAGACCAACAACCATATAAAAGCTTACAAAGATGGTTAACCTTCAACACTATAAATGTGTTAACGTGACAGAAGTAGTTCACAATTTTGCATCTTTATTGACTTTTACAGAGTGAAGGGAGGAAGTTCTCAACTATGACATGCCAATGATGATCTTTGACAGGAGACATTTGCAATTGCTTTATATTCTTTACCTTTTTTTTTCTTTTTTAAGCAAGTCAATAACCCTGACTTGCAGAGTTAGGAGTGAAAAATACATTAGCACCATCATATTAGTCTTTTACACTTCCCTAATTTTAGTGGTCTTGACCAGCAATGACAG
>WKFP01015431.1:736235-773129 GCA_011057875.1 Pterocles orientalis
TCCCTCTGAAGAGCATGCTACACAACCATCAGAGTAAATCAGCAGCATTCCCCGCTGTCCTATCAATTCAGCCATTTCCCAATAGGAATCTTGATCTCTGCTTTGCAGATGCTGCCAAACTGAGAAGAGGAAGGAGCAGACTTTTTCGGGTATCTTGGAGTTACTATAGAATAGTAAAGCTGAAGTGTGAGTTATGATGGGGACATCAACAAGACCCCACTGAAACTAGAATATCCCCGTGCCACCGAGACTGATCTGTTAATGAAGGTGTTCTCAGTGGGTGTGGATATGGATCCAACATGGATTTAGCAACAAAACTCAAGTTTTTACCCTTAATGCAGAGATGTCCATGACTAAGGGTATACTGAAAGGTCATGCAGTTTCTACAGATTTTCTTTGAGAGTGTAACATAGAATCATGGACATCTGATTACAGGCACATGTTAAATTAAATTACTAAATCATTATAAAAATATTCCATACATTACTGTATGGCAAGATCTGTGCAACAAGTGCCTCATTGGTCACGTTTCCAGAAGAGAGGCACTTGATTTAAAAATTGGAGCCTGCCAGACCTGACTTCTTTCCTGGTGAAAGGAAACGGGTATAGTATCTGTAGTAAGAAATATATTCTAATTTGGTGACTACAATGAAGCTGTGTTACTGCCATAAATAAGAACCAGTCCTCCAAAATAATACATTTTCCATCTTATATAAAGGACCACTAGAAATTAAATTTCTCTACTAAAGCTATCAGAACAGCCATAGCATGGCAAAGCATGCATTGGGAAGATCTTTATCCTTTATCAATTCAAAATTCTCAGAGACAGCTCTTCCTCCAAGTTACTGCCTGCTAATAGAGGCTTAAGACTACTTAGCTGATGTCACGACGATGTGATGGGTACAGAGTACACTGCTGTTTATTTAATTGTCCAGCTTCTTTTTTTTTTTTTTTTAAGTAAGGCAAGCTTCTGATAATTAGCCAGCTTCCAGAAAGAATTCCTAGTAGCTATTCAGAAACCATCACAACCCAGTTGCTAAGCAATCGTTCGCCCCAGCCTGTTTCTAGCTGCAAACTTACCGCTGAGGTGCAGAGCTGCAGAGACGCAAACTCATTGAACGGTTCTTCCCGTGCCCGTAGCTGTCCCATGGTGGTCACCTCCACCAGGGAGGACTGCTGAAGCCAGGCTGCTTCTGCAGCGATTTCCCGTGCTACACGCAAGAGCTGTGAAAGGGCGTTTGTGGTGTTTTTAAAGCAGTGCCAGGAGCTGCGCAGCTGCTGGATGTGGTGGCCATGGAGAATGCCTTCCCTGTCACCCAAAGGGAGGTGAGGCTGGGTAAGTAAGTGTTCACAGGTGTGAATCAATTGTTTAACATTTAGGCCTAATCTGATAGCAAAGGTTTTCTGTTAGAGAAGGGTTTGCTGGATTGTTGTCGTGTTTTGGGTCTTCTAAACATAATTTCCAGAAAGAACGTAGAAAGTAGGTATTGAAATGTCCCTATGCCTCAGACAATAGTCAGGGAATCCACGTTCACCAGAAGAAAAGCTCTGTTGTCCTGGAGGAGAGTTACACCTTTAGGTGATAACCTCCAATTAATTGGAAAGGTAAAGTGCCAAGGAAATATTATAAACCTAGATTAGTGATATCTTAAAGCTGTTGGTGTGATCCAGGAAATTATTTGAGGCAGGGTCTTGTTTTAGGTTTTTTGTTTTGTTCTGTTTCTTGTTTTTCCCTAAAGAGCTGTAGTAACGTGGTGCCATGAAATATGTGACTATCAACTGGTGTAAGCTGTGACTGAATAAGAGGCTGGGGATCAGAATGAGAATTTTTTTATGTCAATTATATCACTGTGTGGGCAACTTCCTTCCTTGTTTGTTCGTGCCTCTCGGCTATGTAGACTACAGGTTTTTGTCCTTTCCTCCAGTACAGCTTTAAATTTATAAGCCAAAGGAAGATGTGCTCAAATATGCACCTAAAAAATCAACTTAGAGCTTGAAAGCGGGTGCTGGTGTTTCTGTTCAGCCTTGAAAGACCTCTAGTAATTACCTGTGCCAAAGGGGGTTATTTCCAGAAGTGCTGTAGTCTAGGAACTTGATGTGCTGCTCTGGAACAGTGAGTAATGGCACCACTAGCCTGAAAGTGTCAGGTAAGATTTTCTTTTAAAAATTATATTTCCTGTGTAAAAATAAAAGCTAGAGCCTTTTGCAGGCTGACACGGTAAATCAGAGTAAAAAAAAAAAAAAATTGGATTGCAATCTACATCTTCCAATGGCTAGCCTTGTTTTCTAAGCTAATTCTTGTTTATTAACCTGGTGTGTTTCATATTTCTATTCTCTCAAAGACCTTTCTATAAAAGTACAGAAGTATCAGCATCGTAGTGGCTTAGTAAGTGCCCCTCTGAAAAAAAAATGAAGGTATTTGGATCAAGTGAATTATTTTATAGTTGTCTTGGCTATTTCTTTGTGATTTCTGCAAATGTTCCAGTAACCACCTTTCATTAGTAGAAATTGTTACTCAAAGACTTGATGACTATATGTTTTCTTTAGAAAAAGAGTTTTAAGGTTGAGTAATTGCTACAGTCACTCACTCAGACACAGTAGTACTGGAGATTACAGAAGCTTGCTTTCTTTTTTTTTTTTTTGCCATGTGAATTAAGAACAGATTTTCCAATGCATTTTTCCACTAGCCAGTACTTTTACCAGCTGCTTTCATAAAATTTCAGCTCCCAGCAAAAGACTTCCTGCCATGTAATTTATGTCAGATTAATATTATTATGTACATGTAAGTCTCAGTTTTCACAAACAGTAGCTATTTTCACAACAAAATAAGGAGGTTTCCTGTGAAAGCCAGTATTTCTTATGAATTGTTGGCACTATTCTTTTATGTTACGTTAAGTACAGTCATGCCTGTGTTGATTTGTGCCATGAATTGTTACAATAGCAATATATTAACTATAAACCCTGGCTTATTAATTGGAAGAAACAGATACAAATAGGAAAATAATAAAAAAGTCAGTTTTATGAAACAAGGAGTTTTATTAAGATATTTTATTATGTGTCTCTGTAAGGAATAGACCAACAACCATATAAAAGCTTACAAAGATGGTTAACCTTCAACACTATAAATGTGTTAACGTGACAGAAGTAGTTCACAATTTTGCATCTTTATTGACTTTTACAGAGTGAAGGGAGGAAGTTCTCAACTATGACATGCCAATGATGATCTTTGACAGGAGACATTTGCAATTGCTTTATATTCTTTACCTTTTTTTTCTTTTTTAAGCAAGTCAATAACCCTGACTTGCAGAGTTAGGAGTGAAAAATACATTAGCACCATCATATTAGTCTTTTACACTTCCCTAATTTTAGTGGTCTTGACCAGCAATGACAGGAAAGTAGAGAAGCACCTTTGATAACAGAATACAATCCAACAATAAAGTTCTGGTGACTACTGACGTTAAGGTATGAAACTCTTCAAACACACTGTACTTTTTCACAGCTAATCAGTACAGAAATAGGCTACTTTCTACCAAATTATTCCACTGAATTGACCAATGGGTCCAATGTGTTCTGATTGATTTGTTTGATTGATTTTTGGATTGACTAGTCAGACACATCCCAGTTTCTGTCCATGTTGAGGTAGTTGAAACAGGGAGGTCATTCTAGCTTTAAGGACTGCATCTTAGAAGGAAGGGTAAACTTTGGTACTGGGATCAATCAGTGCTTTGTAAATTGGCTAACATTCAACTCATAGAACACAGTGTTGTTTTATTAAGTGTTGAAGTTGTATTATAGCACCACGGAGACATGTTTTGAAGATGGAATTTGGTAAAAAAAGAGCAAAAAAAGCATTTTTACTGTACTTTGTGTAATAGCAAAAAAATTAACCCTTGATATCAAATTGATTTTTCCCCCAGAAATTTTGTTAATAAATAACTGGGATACAGATGGTCACCTGTATGAGCTGACAAGGCTAAAACAAAGGAGCACAGTTGGAGTGTGAATCTGTTTGCTGGGGTTTCAGAAAGAGCAGGTTCTTTGATTTATAAGAAGCAGACCGGGCCAATGTCCACGCCAAATTCCTGATCAGGACCACCAATATCTATGGGTGCAATATCAACCACGGGCAACCTCATTGTCTTGCGCGTTCTGTATTCAAAGACTGTTTTGCCCCATTCACCAGTGTGTTTCTGTGAAGTTAGAAAGAAAAGAAAAGGAAAAAAAAACACATTAGAGAAATCAGTGTGGGACGATGTGCAAGTTATCCTACTGTTTACTGGATTTCATAATTTCTCTTTTGATATTAAGGTGTCCCTCTCAATACTGTGAAAACTGTTTGCAGGTTCTGTAGAAATGAACGTGTAGACAGACCTTCTTCATTTCTGGATCTTTTATGTGAGGTTTGTGGGGCTGGAGACCTTGTGGCTCAGAAGGGATGGGGTCCCTGATGGACAGTGGAGTACTCTGGAGCGGTGCCAGTGACCTGACTTAGGACTGAAACCTGCTGGGAGGTGGCACAAATGGCCATTCTGTTTGGACAGTGGTTTTGGCCTCAGGAAAAAGTAACAGCAGTAATAAGGTAGCTCTTCATGTTCATGTCAAAGAAATGGCCACAAAGTAGCTGCAAAGCAGATGTGTTCATGCATCCTTAAGCGGCAGGTTTGCCATATATGTTGGTGGTGGTTGTGCTTTTGGGACCTTACACAGTAGAAGGGAGAAACTATGGATGGTGTTATGGAGTTTTGTGTTTGTTACTGAGAAGGCTGCAGATGCTCGAACATCAGCATGCTCGTGGATGTCACTTCTCCTCTCCAGCACTTTCTGCTGCAGTGAGCTAGTCCCAGTGAAGCAATGGTGCATCTGTGAAATGACGGTGTTTGCCCCTTCCCATAATCATAGCCCAGGCCTTAAATCAGACAGCCTTGTTTGTTGGTTTTTTGTTTGTTTTGGGTTTTTTTGGTATGATTAAAATGGTTCCTACTACTCTTGGACTTGACATGGGATGGATCAAAACTTGGTCAGTGTGACTTCACTGACTTTGTCTCTAAAGCAAGGAGATACCTGCAAAGCCCAGATCGAAACTTTCTGAGGTGCACTCCCACCTGTAGCACAGTTGCTCCAGGAGGGACTCTTCTGGTGTACAGAATCTAAATTTCCCCAGTTGGGTGTAACTGTATCCTTTCCTTACCCCGGACAGGCAAAGCCCTCTCTTCCTTTATTATGGGTCTAGTCTTTCTAGTCGTCTAGAAGGAATTATTAAACTACCATACTAAAGTCTTGTTTACTTACAGTACAGCCATCTTCCAGAACAGCATACATGAATTTGCTATTTCCTTCAGCCTTGATCTCGCTTTCCACAGAGCTCATCAGTTTCAGAGCTTTTTTAACATTTCCACTGGCTTCGTCCATGTAGGCGATGCTGTTCTTGCAGTGGTAGGTGATGTTCTGGGAGGCACGGCTGGAGAGGATGCGGAGGAAGGCCAGCTGAACTTCCGAGACATCCTCAGGAAGGTCAGGATCGCCGTAGCTGAACTGCAGAGTACAACACATAAGCAACAGGTTTTGTTTAATTGTGTCTAGGGACAGTCCATGTAGCTATTATTTTACACACTAAAAGTTTAGCTTAGTTTAATTCCAGGATTATATATTAGTACATTGCAATGTACATGTACAACATGTGTGGTACCTTTGGGGCTGTTAACTGTAGTAACTTCTTACCTGGAAGCCCCCATTCATAGATTCTCCAAACCAAATATGTTTCTTTCCACTGCTTTCACTGGTCCACCAGTTTTTCCTGGACACTGTGCTGGGGTTAGCACTGAGGCATGTCTCCCCAGTTTCCATGTTACAGTATACTTTAATAGCATCCATCTTGCAGCCTTGGTTAGGATCAATCCAGTACTCTCCTAAAAGTAAAAAAAATGTTAAGGGGCTTCATATATTTGGAGAAGAATCTGACTGCTTATTTCCATGCCAAATTCCTGAGCCAAATTAGGAACCATATTAATTTTGACAGAAGAGATGCCACAGAAAATGAGATGATATAAAAATACATTGAGGTCAGGTGAATTAATGTAATATGACTGACATTTGAAAGAAATAAAGAACTTATACTTGTCATGGGTGTTTTTCCGTAAAATTACTTAAATAAATGTTCACTTGTAAGCATGTAAGGAGTGGAGCTGAAGTCAGTGTATATACTGTGTAAATGCATAGTGAATTAAATTTTAAAATTATTATTACATTTATAATCTTTATCATGGCATTTGTTAAAAAAAATCAAAATTTTATAGCAGATCTCTGCATTTAAATACTCAAAGACAATAGCATTCATGAAGAGAAAAGCAACATCTGCTACCATTGGTGAAAATAAAAACCCAACATACCACTCTTGAGCTCAGGATGGCAGAATTTCAGATCTCTACAGTTACGGGCTGGATTCTTCCGTGACCCATCAGGACTAATGATGTTTTCAATCTGGTTATTAATTGATTTCATTGAAGATATGATGTCACCCAGATTGATATCATTTTCTTTTGGCTCATCTCGGTATTCATACCCATAGCCCACTGGACCTTTTTCACCAGCACCCAGGGCAGCTGCACCACCACCACAGCATGGACCAGGAGGACCAGAAGGACCGGGAAGACCAGGCTGGCCTGGTGGACCCTAAAAAAAATGGTGAACATAGCGCTCTGAGTAGAGATCGCAGGTTAAAACTAAAAGTCTGTGTGGACCCTAATCTTAAAAAAATGAGAATTCACACATGCACATTTAATTTACTTATTAATTCAATAATGGCACTTGCTACGTATAAACATCTGTTGGACTTTCCAGGCTTTTATCTTCCTAAAATTGGAGTTTTCTTTTCCTAATTTTCTCAAGCTGGGCTTTGAGAAGGAGAAGGAACTCTTTCCACCAAAATCCAGAGAATTACCATTTCCTGGCTTTAGAAGTGACTACGCCAGTGATCTTTGCCGTGCTGGCCTCCCTAGTGTAGGAAACCCACTTCATAGCTTCCAGGACACAAAGGGAGACTGAGGTGGAGATCCTGCCTTCCCGTTGTACACAGAAATGTCAATGATTAGCTGAGACTAACACCATGCCCAGTACATCAATAATCACACTGAACTACAAGTGATGTGTATTTTTTTGGATTTAGCCTTGATAGCTAGATACCTGCTCCCACAAACTCTGTCCATGAAGTACAGGATTTTCTGAGGGAGATATTTAGGTGGGAGCGCACCCTGTGTTCCACGAATAATCCCTGAAGATTTGTTTGTTTGAGTGTGCACATTTACTTACTGCAGGGCCACTTTCGCCTCTGGTACCGCGAGGGCCAGGAGGACCAATTGGACCTGGATAGCCACTTGTACCATCTTTTCCAGGGGGCCCAGCTGGGCCTGGGGGACCCTGGAACAATGTTGAACATAAATAATATGGTCAAAATAGTTTACCAGATAATCTCAAATTCAGAAGTACTTTGTTACTTCTGTTTTAAAACAGAACTGTTACTTTATGTTTTAAAACATTTCTGTACAATTTATCAGGAGTCTTTCTTCAGCTGTTGCCTGTTAAGATGGCAAATTAAAAAAAAAAAATTTAAACAGTCCAAATCCTCCTTCCAGTTATGCTAGGTAAGGAGCTTTTCTTACCCTTGCACCCGAAGCTCCTGGACTTCCAATTGCACCTTGTGGACCCAGGGGACCCTATGAAGAAAAGATAAGTAAGTCATACACCTCCCAGTAATATTTTGTATTTAGCTGGATATACCTTAAATAGAGACACTGAAACATCTTTAAGTTTATATGAAACATCCTTATCAAAGGCCTATGTCAGATGTGAGAAAGAATGGTTGCCATTTGTTAACCAGAAAAAAATACCAAATGTTCCCTATATGAAAAAGTATTAGTAATGCAATATCATTCAAAATGCAGGAAGCCAACTGATATCAGCAAGCTCTGGATGAAATATTGTATTCACAAGAACACATAGTTATAGGCTCAAAATGTTGTGTATTACCATAAAGTCATATTACTAGTAAAGTTATTTAAACAATTTGACAAACACTCATGTTTTCAAATGCATTTAAAAATTACTGTATGTACACACTACACAGAACTAAGCCATATGTTTAAAAATGATTCATCATCTTGCTGTCGTAGTGTAAATGAGAATTTATCAGACTTTTTTCTACTCCTAAGTGAGATGACAAGTTACACTGTGCTGTTATTGGTGACATAGTTAACACTTCCATCTTTTTGCCGTCTTTGGTAGATTAACTAGGTGAGTTTGGGTTCCTTGATTCTCACTTGTGTCATGAGTGCTATTAACAGCTCTTTTCAATATATATCCCTCTTAAAATTTTTACTTTTCTCATAAATACCTAGGGCATGCCTGTCTGTTACCCTTCAATTCTTTGAGCCATGAAGAACTGTTCAACATCGTAATGCGTGTTTACAATTCAGTAGTTTACAAAGAAGTTTACAGTTTCATGCCCATTTTGCCCTAATATTAATTACTGCAAAAGACACAAGACAGAAGAGAGGTCTTTGGACTCTGAGTAGCTTTTTCATGGATTTAGATGTCTGTCTAACATAGATTTCTAGTAGACAAATATTCCAACACCTATTTCCGTCTTGTTTAATTTAATGAGGAATAGCATATATAAATGAATGGCAAAAGTGTTTGTTCCAGACAATGCAGCTGAAAGGGATTTTGGCAAACCCAGGTTTAGCTTCTAGCACCTTCTTCCAGTTCTTCATTAACACTTATTTCAGGTTGATTCAGGGAATCTGGACTTTTGAGCGCATTTGACAATCAAATTATACAGGTTCTTTGCACTTTTTTTTTTTTCTTTCCTCAGTAAATTAGTTAAGGCTAAGTAGTTACCTGGGACCCAAACCACAGGAACTAAGAACAGCTGTAATTCCCAGTCCAATGCAAAATACTCACAGGAGGACCAGGGAGACCAGGGGTACCAGGAAATCCTCTATGACCCTTTATGCCAGCGCTGCCTCTTTCACCAGTTTCACCTTTATCACCACGAGGACCTTGAGGACCCTTTAAGAGTAAATTTGCAATAGAAGGAATGTAAAGAAAGATGCCCAAATAATGGGAAATAGTGAATGTATGATATCACAAATACTTTAAATATGACTTACAGCAGGACCTCGAGCGCCAGCAGGACCAGCAGAGCCAGGAGGACCAGGTGGACCCTGTGACACAGTAAGAATAAGATGGCATGGATCACTTGGAGTTGACTAGACCACCTTTTTATTTCTAGATAAGCAGTATGTTCAAACCCAGCAGCTGTTTGGAAACAAGGGGAAGCTCCACGCACACATAATCAGCAAGAATTTTGGTCAGTTCCTTTTTCTACCAGCGTTAGACTTGCTCAGCTGCTTGTAGGCACCGATACATAGCACATGCATTACACCCCTTCTTCATTTTGTGAGGTCCTCGGTGCTCAAGCTGTGCTTGTATCAGCACTTCTCAGAAATAACTCGAAGGCTTCCAAAGTTACTCCCTTAGTTTAAACAAATAACATTGCTTGTGCTGCATGAGCACCAGATGGGATGGAAATTCAGATAGGGCCTGGTGGAATGGTGTGCTGTTTGGCATCCTAAGGAGTATGGAGATTTCGCACTTAATTTATATACAGTTATCAGGAACATAAACTGTGATGTCTTTCCCCTTGATAGGCTTATAAAAGAGGTCCTTAATGCCAATTAAGGACTATGACAGTAACACATTTCTAAACTTCCACTTTATTACAGCATGAAATGGACTTTGCACAGGAAAGATATGTAAGTAAATCAATACTTTTATCTTACCTGAGATCCTCTTTCACCAGCTTTTCCGGGTGCACCACTGGTACCTGCAGGTCCAGGATGACCAGGAGGTCCCGGAGGGCCAGGAGAGCCACTTTCACCACGGTCACCCTGCAGATAGTCACAGTTTACAGGATAAGAAATTTTATGTTTTATAGAACGACGGTGTAAAGAATATATTCAGTAGAGCACAAGAGATTCAAGGAAGAAGTTACATTGTGCAGAAATAGCTACATATGTTGTCATCTCTATGTAACATTTATTTGGCAAACTAAAGATTCCAAAGAATAGAATGATTCCTTACTTTGCCTCCTGGGGAGCCATCACGTCCAGGCAAACCATCTGAGCCAGGATTACCCTGGAAAAAAAGAGTGTTCATGAGCTGGATGATGAACAGACAGCTTGTTTTCCAGTAAACTTAAATAATGCTTATCAAAGAAAGAGCAAGTTTTTAAGAAGGAAGAGTTCCCAGAGGTGGAGGGGCCCATGAAAGCTCTATCAGTCCTGCATTATTTTGTAGGTGTACAGAGAGTGCAGTCCCTTGTTCAGTTCCAAGTGAGACAGAGACATGGTCCACAGGTAGTAAGAGGTGTAGCAGAGACAGCAGGCTGTACCACCTTACGTGAGGACGTCATCTACCCAGGCCCCTGTGCATCAGGCACTTGAGAGAGGCTTTGTGAACCTCGAAGCACATTTAGTCCCCGAGTCTCCTGTTTGTAACTCACAAGCTAGCAGGAATGGCTAACGCATCCACTCACATCTCTGCCGGGCTCTCCAGGTAAGCCTCTTTGTCCAACAGGACCTTGTGGGCCAGGCGCACCGCGTTCTCCTGGGAGACCATTGGTGCCTGGTGTACCATCCGCACCCTGAACAAAAGGGAAAGGATTTTATTGCAGATAATGTATCTACGAAATACCATCATGTTACATCTCTAAATATGGAGTGATGATGAAGGAGACCTAATAAAGTGAAGGGCCAATGTGACTTTGGTGATTGTGAATAGTCAAAATAAGCAAGAAAAAAACTTGGCCAAACTGGTCTCTTTTCATCGCTAGTAATACTCATGCAAAGCCATTGAGCCCAAGGAACATTCCTTCTTGTTTTCTCAGCTAAGAAATTATACATGGGTATGTCTCTTCTTACATGCCCAGAAACAATAGCCAAAGCAGTTAACAAAAAAATGCTGGTCTATCACAATATTAGTGATAAAATACAAACCAAGCCTCACACCACCTTTTCTGGAGGGAGGTAAAAGTATTTTCCTGTTTGGGTCATAATATTTGAGCAAGAAACAAGCTGACCATCAAACAACTTGCAGAAGGTGAAACTATGACTCAGTTCTTGTCTCAAGGAGAGTTCAGAGCTCATTGCCCTTCTTAAGTGGGTGAAGCTGGTTATATACGTCTAGATAATCTGATCCATGATTCTTGGCAACAGAGATTAAAGACAACCTCACAACCCACAGCTGCTGGTTACTGGACATTTTAAAGGCTGGTCTTATGGATGTAAACAAAAATAACTGTAAATTCTGTAGTATCTGGACTAAAAATACAACATGTTCATTACTTTTTATAAGACACAGCCATTTTTAGCGTCTGGATTACAATCGTCGTGTTAGCTTTTGAGGCTGTTGCTGCAGTGAATGTGCTCTCACCTTGGCACCCGCCATACCGGGTGGACCACTCGGGCCACGCAGACCTGGCAAACCTGTGTTACCCCGGCCACCAACGATGCCTTGAGGACCCGGTTCTCCTGGTGCCCCCTGTTTAGGAAAAGGTCAGATCAGTCAGTACTGAGGATCAGCAGCATGAGGTAGGTGGCTTCTTATTCTTGACAAATGTAATCCCTGTCAGTCAGTATAACAGTCCCTGGCTGGACGTGGACTTACCCTTTCTCCTCGTGCTCCTGGTGGCCCTTTTTCGCCTGGTGTGCCGGGCTCACCCCTTGTTCCAGCAGGTCCTGGACTGCCAGCAGGACCGGTGCTACCAGGGGGTCCGGGAGGCCCATCCTTGCCTGCAGGCCCTGCATTACCAGGGGGACCTGGACTACCCTAAAAGGAGTTTTAAAGAGAAGAGTGTGAACTATGTTCTCTGGAACAGTAGCACACGCCTACTGGTGTTGATCTTTCCTCAGGAAAGCCAACCAGACTTGATTCATTGCCTGAAGGTGGATTTAGGGTCCAACCTCTATGCACCCAAATCTGATCTGGTCTTAGAATCCTTTTGGCTTCCACTTTCAAACGTTATTTTTTTCTCCCTACTGTCCAGATATACAGTTTGCATAATGCAACACCTGCACAGTTTGGATGCCCAGTGTTTTTAATGCATCCAACACGGGATACATGTTTCTTACCCAGGGCTCTGCCAGGTAAGTTTGAAATAGTTGCAGACCCTGCTGATTTCTTGAATCACTCATTCTGGAAACCTTTAAGGTGGTGTCTTGGACAAATGCAGAAAGAAATGTCTTTCATTAAAAGTCTTAGCTTAGCCAATGAATGGAAAGAATTATGTTGACTTAACAGTACCTTAAATAAAATCCTACTTCTTATTTTATTCAGCAATACTGTAATTTGCATCTCTCTGTAACTATGAGAGAAAATAAAAATGTTTATTCAAACATAAGAGTTTTCTTACTTTGTATCTCATTTACCATACAACAAAGGATAAGTTATAATTTTGATTTTAAAATGGGTAAAACCATGGTAATCTTTGTATTTTAATTTTTAAAGACTCAAGAATCAGAATTAGTTTTACTATGTGACTCAAAAGTAGGTGCATGTTGAACATGGAAGGATATTATGAAACAGCTTTTCTTCACACAGGTATCATAAAATATTGGAATTAGCTGATGCATCAGCATACATTTTTATAATAGGACACTGCAGACTGGTACATTGAACTTCAGATGTAGGCCGTACCATAAGAAAGAAAATTTGCCACAAGAATCTTTCCAAACTCCTCTGTCACAAGATCATTAAGTCTTATGCCATTTCATTCTACAGACAGCTAAAAAAAAATTCTCAACAGTGATCTACAAACTGTAGTTTTGAAAATGCAAATCAATTCAAGATCCTGAGATGAATATTTCTTGCATCATAAAAGAGCAAGAGAGAAGACACGATGTCTACCACCAACAGAAATACTCAAGGACCTGATCCAGGAGGACTCCACTTACCCTGATAAGCTTTGGAAAGCAAAACATAATACAAGAAGTGAATTAATTGCTTTTCCACATGAAATAAGAGGAGAGTAAACTATCTTTTGCAGAATTTTTTCCGTAAGGCCAAACATCATATTCAGAATGGTTTTGATTATGTCGTATTCATGTCAAGGTACATACAGCTTAATATAGTTTAATATATTAAAATATGCCTGAAGATATCCACAAGGTAAGAAAAAAAAGAAAAGCGGAATAAGAGAACTTACATTGCTACCAGGGGGACCAGGTAGACCACGAGCACCAGGGAAACCAGCAGCACCCTATAAGAGATCAATACTTTTAGTTGTCATTTTTGGAAGATTGGAAAAACATGAACAAATTGCTTTTTTTATACAACAGCTGACTTTGAATTATATTTATCTGTTTTGCTTAAAACCTGAATTAAATGTCCTGGAACTGAACAAGAAGTTCACTTTTTTTTTTTTTTTTAAGAGAAAGTCCCATATATTTCTTATATTTCTCAAAGGTGAACTAATGAGCTCTGATAAACTTGGCAAAGATGGCATGTAAATCTAATAACTGTTGAGATAAGCCATTTTATAGCTTTGGGTCATTGTGCAAAAGCTATTTTGGCACCTTACTTACATTAAAATCAATGTAATCCAGGTCACTAAACACCTCAACATTAATTACTCCTTCTGGAACACTTTAATTATTCTTGAACTGCAGATATTAAAGTAACTGAAGGTCTTGTTTTTAATTTACATCATGGTTGTTGTAATAGATAGAGTAATTTATCAGTGACTAAGTCAAAGAGATACTCACAGGGCCTCCCGGGGATCCACGTTCTCCTTTTATTCCTTGGGGACCAGGTGGACCCTACATGGACGGAAATAGATAAAGCAATTGATTTGATAAATAGATTAAAATTACAGGAAGTGTCATTAAGTTTCAGGCAGTTCAAATGCTTTGCACTTGAGCCCAGCAACCTTGAGGCTGAGGGAAAACTTAAGAAACCTCTCTTTATAGCAATAAGGAACCGCAAAAACTTACTGGTGCACCAGGACCACCTTGTGGACCTGCAACTCCAGGGGGTCCAGCCTCTCCTCTTAGACCAGGTGGGCCTCTTTCTCCTTTCCCACCAGGTTCCCCATTTTGGCCCTGTAGAAAAATGATGTTATTTTATGAATCAAAAAATGCAGATGATATCACTATGATAAAAAAGCCTATTCTTCTGAACAGAATTTAAATATTAAATTAAATATAAATGCAGTTGAACTCTATTGGTCTACCAGTATAGGAAAGGAAGGATAAAAAAAAAAAAAATTATCTAGGTGTGACAGAGTATAGAAAGCGTAGCACATGCATCAAATGTATGCAGCAGGTATGTATAGTAAAGGGGTTACAGCAAACCTGTCTGAGATGTGGATGTAATTAGAGAAATTAAAAACTTGATAATCATGTTCAATTGCTTTTAAGTATTTATACTTACTGGAGCTCCAGGGAAGCCAGCAGGTCCAGGAAGACCTTGTTCTCCTCTTTCACCCTATAGAAAACAAAATGTCAGCAATGGAAGATGTTAGAAAGATAGGCTTCACTTTACAAGTCAGAGAACACTCCCATGAATACTGGTGAAGTTTCTTTGTCTTATCAGCCTTTTGAGGAAAAAAAACAAAACAAAACAAGAGTTGATCCTGAGCTCTAAGAACACCTGTTCAGGAATTACCCGATAATTATCTGAAGTGTGACAAACTGATCTCAGTTACACCTATATAAACCCCCAGCACAATCCATGGTGTCCCCCAGATCCAACTCAGATCCAGATGTTCTGGTTTTATCAATCTAAAATACAAATAAGAGTATTTTTTTAAAGTTTACTTAACTGTAAGACAAGATGGAGACGACTATTGCTCACACTCTTACCCTGACCCATCACCGCAGCCCTCTGACCCCTTTGCAGTGTTGAAAGCACCAGTTTTCTCAAGTCCTTAGGAACTCTGAGTCCCAAGAGTCAACAGGAGCTGAATGTGCTTAGCTTATTATTTTGAACTCAACCCACATGTGTTCCTGGTAGGGTAGGCGCAGCACTAATGTCTGTGCTAGGCTAGAGGAGCCACGGTAAGTTATACTGGAAGAAAAGTACTATCACTTACAGGACCACCACGGGAACCCACTGGACCTGGGGCGCCTGCTGGACCAGTCTCTCCCTGTAAGGAACAGGAATGATTACAAGGTGTTTTCTTCCCATGAGACAGCCACTGGTGTGACTGCTTATCATTATGGAGGATGCTTTACCTTATCTCCAGGTGGGCCAGCGGGACCAGGAGGACCAATGGGACCTACGTTACCCTAAACAATTAGAAAATAATATATTTTGTATCAAAATATGACAGTTAATTCCTCTATTTTGATCAATAGCATTTATGTTTCAGTGTAAACAGGTTGCTAAAGATATTTAAATAGAAGCAAGTCTGCAATGCCAGTGGGGTGTTGCACATCATGTTTTGGAGCGACACTGAGATCACACCATCTTGCGATGTGAGAGATCTCCAATTGATTTATCTTCTCTTTTTTTTCCCACCATCTGAACCTAATCCAAAATCATGTGAATTTGATAGGTCTCTCTCAATGGCAGACAATAAAATTTATCCATTGCCCTAACTTTTCCTGTAGATAATTGGTTGATTTTTCTTCAGTCTGTGTTCAACATCTCTTGACTAGCTCCCTGACTTTTTTCTTTCTTGAGAATTTAATGCGTACCTGATGGTTTGAAATACATTTTTTTTATTACCTCCAACTCATACAAGCTGCATTTTTATATTTGTCGTCCCTCATTATTTTGATGTATATACTCTTTGCATGTAGTCATATTTAAATATTTCAAAGGTCTGTTTTATATGTATATGCTATATAGATGTATAAATATATTGTACATAGTAACCTGTAGAAATATTCTGTATGAGAACACTTACTATCATGATGTCTTTTTTTGCTTCATTATAACAAGCATTTTCCTCATCAGTCAGATAGATTTAGAAAGCTAATAACATTTTCTCTACTTTCGTATTGGTGCTTTCCCTCCAGAACATTGTCCCAATTAACCATAATCCTCTGCTTGCAAAAAATTCTATTATATCTACCCCAGCACCTGTAATCACAAAAACTAGTCTTAAATCTAATCTAGTTTATGAAACCAGATTTGCACAGACAGAATGAAACACAATGGGATTACTACTTTACCTCTCCTAGATGGTATTTTCATTCACTATAAGTTTATTCATGTGTAAACTCCCAAGTGTCCCAAGTCTATGTGCAGCTTATTGATAAGCTGCTAGATGTTTAAAAACTACTCACTCTCTCTCCTCTTGCACCAGGAATGCCATCAGCACCTTTGCCACCAGGTTCTCCCTAGCAAGCATAAGACGTAAAAAGCGTAAGTAAAAAACAAGTAAGTTGAACCTAAGCATGGGAAAAAAAAAGAATTAAAACATTACAAAGGAGAGGATCTCATACTTAAGGTTTCTTTATTGTGATCACCCAAACGTAAAACTGGGGATGACATTCTGCCCAGTATTCAGCATCAGATATTGAATACTTTGATGGAAAAAAATCCCCAAATGGATTCAAAATGGAGTCCATGTCAAACTGTTGG
The DNA here is from genome assembly GCA_011057875.1 of Pterocles orientalis. Taxonomy (NCBI): domain Eukaryota; kingdom Metazoa; phylum Chordata; class Aves; order Pterocliformes; family Pteroclidae; genus Pterocles; species Pterocles orientalis. The sequence continues at coordinate 752,880 of WKFP01015431.1, forward strand.
CCCATGATATGAACTATTCTCATTGTTTACTAGCTTCATTAGAAATGTTTTGACATAACCCTTCCCCAAGAGACCTAACGCATCAAAATATCTAGTATATATTAAACCAGGTGAAAAATACAATATTTTTTTAACATAGAGGACCCCTATCACACTGCTAAATCAACAATATTGCTACACAGTCAGTACCTCTGAAATCAGTGAGTGACAATGTGAACAAACCCAGTGCCTCATGGGAAGCTAACACTCAGCACAAAATTGGCAGAGCGTGTGTGTGGGGGTGTGTATGGGCATGTTACCTTATCTCCTTTTGGTCCAGGACTTCCAGAAGCTCCTCTTTCTCCCGGCATTCCCTGTAAGCCAGGCAGCCCTGTGCCTCCAGGGGGCCCAGGGGGCCCAGGAGGACCCTAAAGAGTAACAAAAAGTAATTAGAGAAGATCAAAAAAAATAATATGAGCATGACTGATGCACATGATAGCAGGAAGGAAACAAGTCTGTGGGTACCTTGGCACCTTCAGAGCCAGCAGGACCTGGCCCACCTCTTGTTCCAGGAGGTCCTGGAGGACCCTGTGCACCACGTTCACCTGGGATACCATTTTCACCCTGTGGCAAAAAAAATGTGTTAATCTTTGTTGTCAGGCTCATCACTAATTCATTAATGTAATTATAGACCCATTGCTGTATGTTTTACCTTAGGGCCTGGGAAGCCGGGTCCTCCAACATCACCTTTTGGCCCCTGTTTATGAGAAAATAAATGCAAGTTAGCCATGCACTTTACTTAGTAAATCTGCAGTGTAGCTGGCACCCTATTTCTCTTGCCTATTAGCCCTGAAAGCAGACTTCTCTGCTCTGCAGAGTGCTGATAGCTGTCTGAATTGGGAAACATAATCTAGGAAGAGCTTTTCATATTTTTTTTCATTAAGAAAAAAAGGAACTGCTACTTACTGGTTCTCCAGGCTTTCCATTTTCTCCAGCTGGTCCTGGTCCACCAGGCAATCCCTATATGAAGGAACAGTATTATAATCTCTGTTATGTAGATAAATTATTTTCCTATCTAGCAATTTTTTTTTTGACATGAAGATGTGTGCCCAACCCATTACAATCCTTTACAAAGTAGGAGGTGCTAATTTGATAGCTAAAGGTCTTGTGTGGCATAATCTGAGCTAGCCATCTGGTTTACAGTTATGAAATAATAAGCAATAACTTTTGTCAAGTCATTGATCTGTCTTCAAAATATGATAAAACGCACCCTAATGAAAATGTTTAGATGATGCCTCTTTTTTTTTTTTTTTTTTTTTAATGGGGGGCAGGTGTCAAGAGGGGAAGGGTATGCATTAGTCTATTAAAAAAAATCATAAAACAATAAACACACAGTACCTGGAGGCCAGGTGGACCTGAGGGTCCTGGTTCTCCTCTCTCCCCAGAAGCACCCTAGAATCAATCAAAATAGAAAATAAAAATAAATTATGTGAAAACATTTCAACATATAAACACTTCCACACCACCTCTAATCTATGCCAGTTTATTGTGATCTGATTACAACATTGCACAATCTCAAAGACTAATGTATCTTGGTGTTCTGGTATTTGCTCTTTTCACTCCAAACATGAGAGGCAATTCAGCAGACACATTTATACTTGATACTAGTCTGAAATACTAGCTCTGATAAGTGTTAAAGGGTGCAATAATATGCTTCAATTTGCAGATCCCCAAGAGCTCTAAATTGACTTTTGATTTCAACTTATACCAGTATACCCAACTCAGGTTCCTCCTAAAAAACTTTTGAGCATTGACTATTAAAATAAGGGCAAAGAAGAGCTCTTTTGTCTTCATACAAGAAGATTTCGTTATATCATTAAAAATATTTTCCTTGCCCTAAATTCCCAGTCTCTATCTTCAGATGCCAGACCACCTTGGCAGTAACTGATAATTGCCTCTTATGGGACTACCACACTTACAGTAGGTCCAGGAGGACCTGGGAGGCCAACATCACCATTCTTCCCAGCAGGACCCTACACAAAAACAAAATCAGGCCATGGTTATAGGTTGATAACAATTTTTATAAGGGTTACAAAATTAGTATTAAATAATATTATGTCACTATTGTAATTCAACAAAATGTTAATGAAACTTACAGGTGCTCCAGGTGGTCCACCAGGGCCTCTGTCTCCATTCTTACCTGGTGCACCCTTACAAAAGAGAAAAATCACATTTAGAATACCTGTTCTGGTCAGCATACAATGACCTAAAGCTGCAGCACCAGATAGCCCCACTATGAAGCAATTTAACAGTTGAGTGATCAAACATAAGCATGATGGAAATGGACAAAAACTCACTCACCTCATTGCCCTTGGGACCAGGGAAGCCCATTACACCCGGTTGACCACGTGGGCCTGGAGGGCCAGGTGGACCCGAGCGGCCAGATTCACCCTGACTACCCTGGGATAAACAAAAAAAAAGACATGAAGACATGGCATCAGTTAGGTGAAATAAATTAATATCCGTGACTCATTAAACACTGAGTGAGGGTGAGAGAGCAGGCTAGAGACATTGTCGTTCAAAACTTTTTATGTGTTTTGTATGTCAGCTAAGCTTCTGTATACTTTGTATTTTAAATAGTACTCCATGACAAGAGTTACATAATGTTATTACGATGAGACAGCATATAAAGTGCTCTGGTAATTAAAAAACCAAATCAAAACAAACAAAAGAGGCAATTAATCTGACTGTCATAACAACCTCTCATGTAGATACTGTGCGATGAGTGTAAGGTCAGTAGAAGGACTAGTATAAAGTATTTGCACAATGTACATACTGGAGGGCCAGGTTTCCCATCACTTCCGGGGCTTCCTGGAATTCCGGGCAAACCCTGCAATTGAAGAAAAAAAAAAGGGTTATTCTTCAGTTTAAAAACTGTAGTATTAAGTTACAACACATAAGTATAAATACATAAAAATAAATTTTTAACTACTTGCTTGATTTTGACCTCTTTAATAAAGATTAAAACTCTTCCCACTTGCCCCCATCCCATTAAGGGGAAACATTGGAGAAAGTTAACAAATTCTTCTGTTAGGAGTTTATCACTTGCTCTGAGAGTCATTGTATATAATCAAGGCATCAGACACTAATCAACACACACAAAAATTGTATTCTTTCATTAATTGGGAAGAAAACTTATTTCAGATGGTAAAAATCAAAGAATGAAACAATTTTGGCTATGTACCTCTACTTAAAAGCAACACAGTTTTTAATATATTTCAGCTAACTTGTTTTACATTTTAAAATATGATTTTTTGCTACCTTTTAAATCATTAATTTTCATTTCCAGTAAAATCTTGTTTAGCTCCCAGAAGCCTGCAATCAGGCTGACTTTTGAATTTCAACGTATTTGTTGTTAGTCATTGCTAATTCTTGGTATAGCTCACAGAATTTTGTTACATTCTGCACATATTACACCAGAGGTTATCTCTGAAAATGTTCTTGATATGTGCTATGAAAATCTGAGCAAAAGTTTATGTGCTTTAATTGCAAATAAGCAATAAATATAATTAAGTACTTAAGTATATTGAAATATTTAACATATACTTTAATTATTTAAATGTTGAATTTAAGCCTATTTAAATGATTTAAATTATTTGGTAACCCAAATACCTATTAAATATAATAAACATAATACATTTTAAAATAAATTATAAAATTAGCTAAAATATAAATAGACAATACAGAGAGTCATCCAGTGCTAACTGACATTAAAGCCATATCTCATGACAGTGCATGGCACACTCCAAGAACTGGGGACCATGTTCAGGTTCATCTAAGCTTCCTCATTCATTCGTGACAGATGTTATCTGAATGCCCCGTATCTCTGCACGGTTATCTATTGCACTGTCCATGTATGTACTCAAAGGAATTAATTGAATTTTTTTCTAATTTGACTCTTCTATTGTATCAGCTCAGATGAGGCATCTCTAATAGAGTTAAATCTAATTTTCTGGAGACATCCTGTCTTACTCTCATTCCGGGAAGACCTGGGCCTCCATCTTGTCCACGCTCTCCTGCGGGTCCGCTGGGGCCAGGAGGACCTGGGCTACCACGTTCACCTGCAGGACCCTAAAAAAAGAGATGTTGACATTTACAGCAAGGGAATTGGCATCACAGTGAGTCTGAAATTGTCCATTCAAATTCACATGGATTCTCCAGAAATTTGGGGGTCTTTTAGAGGAAGGCTTGTATACCTTTTCACCTGGAAGTCCATTGCTACCGGGTAAGCCACGGAAACCGGGGGAGCCCTGCCAAATAGAAAAACAAAATATGGATCATAGGCAATATGACTTAGGTAATGGCAACTGGTTTTTTTCTAAACTATTTACCATTAGACATATTATTATCAACATTAATGAAAGAAGTAGCTGGAAATGACCTTTCACTGTAGCATGGAAATCTACAGAATTATTTTCTCTTTGGATATAACCCTCCTGTTGAAATCACATGCTGTCCTCCATTATTTTTACCCAGCCATGCATTAGTTAGTATATTCATGAGTGTTCTAAATTCATATAAAAAATAAAACAACACTTGAACAACACTCCGTCTTGAACAATTATTTTCTTCTAATTCAATACTGAGAAGAGCTCTACCATCATAATTGCTTACAATAAATTTGGATTGTAATATTTAATTTGCAGCCCCACTCACATATTTAATATAATTAATTTGCTCACTGTGCATTTTTTGTTTCCTCATAGCTTCAGCACATCCTGCAATCAATTATTAAATTAGGAGTTATAAACAGATCAGCACAATTTCCTTTGGTTGAGATGGGAACAGAAGTCTAAAATTTGTAAGGGTGGTGCTATTTATTTTGTTGAATAAATCAATTCAGGAATTCCTTTGTGAGAATCCTCTTTGGAAATGTGTTGAATCAACTAGCCAAAAAAACTGTTGGCAATAAACATATTAAATCATAGAAGACATTCTGACAATATCATTATTAACATTATTGACATTTAAGATCTACTGACAATAAAGATTTTGACATAAAGACATACCCTGAATGTAGAAGAATTTGCTTTAATTTCGCTTTCCGGAGCTGAAATTTTGTGATTGTTCATTTCTGTTAACCAAGAGGTAATTTTTAAGTTTGTTTTTTGGGGGGTTTTTTGTTTTTTTTCCCCTGTGTATTTCTCCCAGTTTATGGTTGCTTTTCAGCACAAATCTTTTGATACAACTTCCGGGCATATAAGATAACTACTTCTTCAATATTGAAAGAAGAAAGTGATTAATTTATTTCAGACTGAGATAGATCCAAGCGCTGAAATTCAGATGAGGAACTAGACAAGAGTTTTTTCAGTTTCACATCTGGAATTTGCTGAGAACAGATATGGAACCAAATTTCTCCTCAAAGTATTTTGAACACCAGATTTTGTTGTCTCTGTACCAACTCAGAATGTAGCTCTTGTGCATGGTCATCTACAGCAGCTTACCCTTTCTCCAGGTGTACCAGGTACGCCATTCTGGCCAGGTTCACCATTTGCACCTCTTTTGCCTTCCTCACCAGGAGGTCCAGGAGCACCTGGGGTGCCATTTTCACCCTGGCAACAACAACAACAACAAAAAAGCCCACCAGTGGGGTTAGAAGTCTCCAAAAGAAAACCTTGTGTTTTGTATGGGGAATAATTCAAGGTTCAGACTTCCTGGGAAGAAGTCTCTGAACACATTTTAAAATCACTTACGCGCTCGCCTTTTGGGCCTGGTTCTCCCTTTGCACCATCCTTACCAGGTTCTCCCTAAACAGGAGAAAATCCCATTAAAATTATAGATTGCAACAGGGTATTATTCTAGAAATAGATGTGATATCTTTGAACTTATTGACTCATTATTTTACATTCTGCAAACAAATTACCAGACACTAGTTGAACCTGGATGTGGGGCTTCTTAAAATCCAGTAAAGAAGTTATACAATCTTAAACGCCACTGAGTAAAATTTTATGTCTGTTTTTGAGCTATTTCAGACATCATTGTGACTTCCACTTGAAGTCCTTGAGTGATTCTTTGAGAAAGAACTACGTGTGGTATAAGGCTATCAAGAAAGAGCATACTGGGGTAAACAACAAGGTAAGAGAAGGTACAACTCACTAGGAATAGTGGACCGTATACTTAGCCCGTGGGAATTTGAACAGGTGAAACTGAGGTTTTAAAATAACAGATTTTGTCTAATGTAGGCATTTTAGAGAAGCTATTTTTCTGTTGTGTGTTTCTGATTTGATAGATAATTTAGGAGAGCAAATAAGCGTTATCATATGTATAATTTTTATATATAGCAATATATAAAGTAATGTATGAAAGAGAAATATGTATTTATTTTTAAAACTGTCTATTGTTATGATAAAATAATTAATTAGACCATCTCAAGTGAATAGGACAAATGCAATGTGTTTTTTTAATAGTATCGGAACTACTTCCACCATGTTTGTTTGTACAACAAGTGTAATACGAGTAACTCACCGGACTGCCTTTTGCTCCAGGGGTTCCACTTGTACCTGGAGGACCAGGAAGACCACGGCCTCCTGGCAGACCAGGAGCACCAGGAATACCAGCAGGTCCCTGTAGAGAGTCAAAAGGAGACCAGGATGAAAAGAGCACAACGTTGTTGGACTCTGCTCAGTCCAAACAATGACCCTTACCAACACAGTGCAGCAAAAGACTGATGTGAAAAGTACCCACCATTTCACCCTTGTTGCCGGGGCTTCCAGCTCTTCCAGGAGGGCCCTGAAAAAAGAAATGTCTAACTTAGCATCCTTAAATCAAAGGACTCATAGAGCTTTGTGAAAAGCAGGTGGCAAAACACTTGCCAGTTCCCATGTGGTATTTATGTACCTGAGGACCAGGTGGCCCAGCATGACCTGCAGGACCAGGTTCCCCTCTCTCTCCAGGACTACCACTAGAACCAGCAGGACCAGGAGGACCAGTTTCACCCTATGGAAAAACAGGAAAAGGGGTAAATTAATGCATTTTAGTCTTGTCTCCAGGGCAATAAGTATTAGCTTCACAGGTTCCTCCTCTACTGTGGCATCTTTGTATGATTCAGGGAGAAGGTTACCACCATCACCACCTGAGTGCAAAAGTCAAACCAGTGTGGTGACTGTGGTGCTGAGGCACAAGTTACCAGTGCACTCCAGCCAGGACATGCTGCACGACTCTTCCAGTTGCAGGAGGTTCACCTGAGCCCCTTCCATTAAGGCAACATACAGCACTGAGTCTACTGCTTTGGTGTGTTTTGGGGTTGGGTATTTGTGAAGGTGATGAGGATGTGGTTTGTCTCATACTACATATGGAAACACTTAAGTTCTAGGCTTGTAAACACTGTAACACAAAAAGGAGGACTCATAAGATGTATAGTGACATAAGCTGGCTAACTAGAGAGAGGACCAAATCCTATATTAGTATGCATCTTTAGCTGAATACCTTAAAACCTGGAGAGCCTGGAAATCCTGCAGTTCCAGGGGGACCTGGGGGACCCTTAAAAGTGAAAGAAATATTAATAATACAAGAGGTAAAAGCATATGGAATTCATCTTAAGCGTAAAAAAAAAGTCTGATTATGAGATTTTTCTCTGAGTAAGGAAACACCTGGAAAAATAGCAAATATAAATCATGGTGTAGAAGATGAAGTTTGGCTAGTCCTAAAATATCACACCAACATCTTAGATACCCTGACTTTTACATGCTCAGCGAAATTTCTGTGTTGTAAATTTAAAAAACATGAAAACTGTCATTAAAGAGATTAGATGATTATAAAAAATGTCCAAAATTTGTTCTAATTATAAAAAAGGTGTAGGAGAAAAAGGAGCCAATATAGCTGTTACAAGTGGACATGCTCAGGTTTCTAGGCAGATGGGAAGGAAAAATTTTTGCTCACCTCAGACAGCTAAATAATGTATTTTATAAGACCATTAAAAATTTGATCTGCATAGAGAACAGCAATTTTATACATCTATATGTTCTCTGAGAACAATCTGGGTTTGGATTTATGCATTTTCTGATTTACAGTGTTAAAGCTCTCCTATTTCACTGTATTTCACTTGCTTCACTTGAAGCAAGTACCTTAACCAACAAAGTTATGCAATATAATTCAATAAAACACTTATCCTTAAGCCAGTGCAACCCCAGCCTTGGGTTTGCTGGCACTACAGAACATCAGCTAGATCTAGATGTGAGCAACACAAATACTTAGAGTTAAAGATCTTTGTCTTCTTACAGGTGGGCCTGCTGCTCCTGGAGATCCGTCTTTGCCATGGGCACCCTACAGAAAGAAGAAAGGTGTTGGTTACAGAGCACTACTCCAGGCACAGAACCCATATGCTTTAATGCTCATGACTCACAGACCATCTTTTTGTGTCTCTACATTCCCACTTGGTTTACCATAATCCAAGGATTCCTCAACTATTAAATTCTTAAATAATAATCAACTAAATATTATTGAAGGGATATCAATCACTTTTACTGTAATGATGAGACAGCAAGATGCAAAAATGTATTCTTATTAGATTTTTTAAGGAAAAAACAGTTTCAAAGCATCATCTGTGTGGCCAGTTGTTAAGGTTAACTCATTAAGATCGCAAAGGATGCTGTATATTTCACAGTAACGTTACTTCTAATTCATATAAAAGACTAAAATTTCAGTCCAAAAACCTAACAGACAGTGTCATGATTTAAATCCTGTTGCCTGTCTTTTAGGCATGTTAGACCAGGTCTGCTACTCAGGTTATGCTGTTGAAGACGTTGCTGTTGATTACACTTTAGTTGTGCTTTGTTCATTGTGCTGGATGCTATGAACTATAACCTTCAGAGCAAAGAATATATCCTAATCTTGTTCAAAGAGTAATTTTATATTTTTCCTGCAATTTACTTCTAGGACTGCATTTTTTCCTCTTTCTGCCTTCTGCTGCTGCCCTTTACTTCTACTCCTCCCTATTCCTCTTGGCTGAACCTGAGATTTTGCTGAAACACTGAACTCTCCCTCAACATGTAATTATTAATTTTAAAAGGAAATAGAGAATAAGATGGTGAGCATGTTGTGAGTTACAAGTGTTATGTCTTTAACTGTGAACTGAAGAGTTTTCATGTATGATTTTACAGATGTTATATGGTTTTCTAACCCTTTGTATGACAACAGCTTTAAGGTAAAGCTGTGAAGCAGGGAATTCTCAACATATTGAAACTAAATAGGTGCTGCTTGTGGATAAGAATAACTGCTGCAGTTACTTACAGGGCCACCGGGATTCCCAGGTCTTCCTCTTTCACCAGCTGGACCTCTTGGTCCCTAGAAAACATAAGAAAACAAACCTGTCATGTGGCTTCCAAAATAATATGGCCTAGCAAAGAGACATTGCTCTTATTTGCATATCTCAGTATTGTTCAGTGCATGTGGTGGGATAATTAAAAGTAAATTTGTTAACAGGGAAGTGTCATGGGCACTTCCATCTAAACACTACAGGATACACACACTTACCGGCTGGCCCGGTGCTCCATTTGCTCCAGGAAGACCAGTTTCACCCTGTTATGGAAAGAAAACATCAATGACAGAATGAACTTTGGTGAGAACATTTTTTTGTTCATTCAAGGGGAAGAGACATAGAAACAAAACAGCCCAATCCATTGCCCCTTTCTGCATGGTGCTGTGTCCTCAGCATGAACTGAGGTCTGTGAGGTCTGAGAAGTCTAAACAAGTGCCAGAACAAAATATTTAAACAAACAAACAAAAAAATCAGGAAGACTCGGTCCTTTAACATTATGCAATAAAGTCAGATGATCCAGGCATGTCCTTTCATTTCGGAATCTCATCTTTGTTATGGCTGGAAAATCAGGACATGATGTGGTTCAGAAAGTCCGACTCCTTTAGAACGATTCTCATTCTTTTCATGGAGATATTCAATGAGTTTCTTCAATGTTTAATGGATTTTTATAATTGTGTAATATGCAAAAATGCAGCTGTATAACAATCGATGGACAGTATTATTCTGTCTATTACAAAGATGACACTAGTGTTTTACCTTTGGACCAGGAGCACCGCTGTCACCTTTGGCACCATCTTTTCCATCAAAACCCTGTGGGAAAGGAAAACCATCTCTGTAATTAGTATTTCCCTTGCGTTCTGGAAAGCTTGATTCCCCTTGGCAAAATATTAAGCTTCAAGACAAACTCATATAAGGAGATATATTTTTAATAATGAGTGCTATCTGCTATTGGAACCCTTTTTGAAATAAAATTCTGAATCTTCCATCTCTCCATGGCCATTAGTTAAGAAAGGATGCTTTTCTGGAAGGCATGCTTTAGCCCAGTATTTGGGGTGGTGCTCTACAACTGAGGTAACTGGATAAAATGTATGTGTCTTTGTTACAGAAGGTTGAGATTACATTGTCCAGAAATTGATCTTTAATTCAATGATTCATTCGCTTTTGCTGGGAATTGATGACTGAAAGAGTACAACAGTGCAACACCGTAATTTGAGTAACAGATTCAGCTATACTCAATATGCTCAATACTTACTCGTTGACCTTTCATCCCAGGCATTCCAGGCATTCCAGGGTGTCCCTTGTGACCCTAAACACACAAATATAGAAAGGTGAATAAATCATATGCTTACTATATGAAGGGCACAAGCCATTGTTCATTGTGTCATGTTCACTTGGCCAGTTTAAATTAGGAAAACAAAACATTTGATTAGAAGACCATTGTTATTGGGGGATTTTCTGTACCGGTAATCCAGGGATTCCACGATCTCCATTTCTGCCTGGTCTTCCTGGTTCTCCCTGTTGAAGGAAAATAAAAGGTTTTGACTGCTTTGCTATTGCGTCACTTACTGGCAAAGACCCAGTCCTAGTAGATCAAGGTAAGCTGGAATAAGCAGGTGAAACTTCTACCAAAGACAGTGGGGAAAATTAATATCAGGGTGACAATTCAGTATATGACTGCCTTCTGAAAAACAGTTACCAGAGTTTATAAACTCAATTATTAACAAGATTTTTGTTAACATCACATTTATTTCAAGCCAACTTTTAGGAAGAGACGATCAGAGAAAACTTATTTTTCATGGTGAAACACTCAAAATTGACAAAAAATTTAGCTGATTGTCTCACCTTGTACTATATCTATTCAGGATTTCCAGCTGTGACACAAAAGGTGGTTTTAACTGTGTTAACTCTCAAAGCAAGATTTGAAGGGAGCAGGCAACTATCACTATTATTTGCTTTTCTTTATAACTGCTAATTTATTTTGCATCAGATCAAAAGAGGGTATTTCATGCTTAGGCAGAGGGTATTTCATGCTTAGGCTTTTTGTTTGGTTTTGTTTGGGTTTTTTTTTGTTTGGTTTTTTTTTTGTTTTGTTTTTAACTTGTGTGAATCAAATTCCCTGCTAAAATTGAAACTTTTTTTTGGAATGGACATTTATAACTAATGGAAGCCTAATGTAGTTCTTTCAGTCATGTCAAATTGAGAAATAGGGAGATGTTACAAATTCTTAAATGCAATGGTATTAACGTGCTCTGCTATTTTACCACGTAATGAATTTTCTTTCTTCCAATTTATTAATCACTGGATGAATAATAGTGAACTTACATCTTTTCCTGGTGGACCAACTGGGCCTATCATTCCAACAGGGCCTGGAGGTCCCTGTAGAAAAATAATTAATATGTAACTATAATAATAAATATTAAGTCTCTTTCAAATTAAAAATGCATTATGTGTCATAAAATACTTGTACATTTGACATACGTGATAGTAAAAAGACAGGATGAACTGTAAAATTTCAATCCACTCCAGCCATGACACATATTCATGCTTGTAAGATCATGCCTTTAACAGATATGCATGTATACCTACAGGAGGGCCAGGTTGTCCTGGTTCTCCAGGGGAGCCTTGGTATCCAGCAGAGCCCTGTAATGCAGCAGAAAAACAGTTAGGATGTGAACAATTCCATGCATCATTCCATGGTCCTAATCTATTTTATATTAATCTCATAATTGTAAGGAAAATGTTAGCCAGAACTGTCACTAAATGACCAAAGGTGAAATTAGCAGAACCAAGCAGAAAATGCCTCCATGACAAAAGAATTAAAACGACTCCTCTAAAAGGAGATGTACATCAAAAAACTCATACCCTTTGTGTGTTCACTGAATGTGTATTAGGATTTCCACTTTCCTTTCTCCTGTTAAATTTTTGTATGAACAAAACATTTGCGGATGTTAACAGAGGATGATAGGCAGTGGCATGTCTTAGGACAACATTAGCCACCACCCCAAGGAATTTCAGAAAACACCCTGGAATACACAGATTTAAGCAAGTACAGTATTAGCCCCCAGCCATTGAGGCTTGATGGTGCATAGATGGTACAGCCCAATTAACAGAAGATGTCATTTATCCACAGAATCCTTCAGCACAGTATCTAGATTTATTGGTTGAAAATGTACCTAATATTTATGACAGAGAAAAGGAGAAGCTCATATAAAAGAATATGAGATGATTATGAAAAGATTAATTTTACTTACAGGGGGACCTGCATGACCGGGTGGTCCAGGGGGGCCACTGGGGCCAGGGGGTCCTGGAAAGCCGGTCTATAGTGTAGATTAAAAAATAGTCATTATGTTACTGTAATATAGCTATTAAGCTTAATGTAGTTGCAACAGTCACCAATAACTGTGAAATAAATTTTTACATATTAGTACAGAGAAAAAAAATCTACAGTGACATGCACCTGGTGCAATAACAAAGAAGCAGCAGTATATATACACATTGCTAAATACATTGTCTGGTACCTACAGTCCCTTTAGAAAAGAGATCACTGGGTTTCTCTTTGCAGCCTTAGCTAACATACTCCACAAGATATTTTCAAAGCTATATTTTTTTTCTTTTGAGTCACTTTTCTCCTTCTCTTGACTCCCAGAAGGGTGCTTACAGCTCAGCTCTTCAGCTACCTAAACCAGAAGAATAGATAACTGGAACTCTTCATTTGTTAAGCAGAGCAAATGAAGGACCTTCAGCTTCTCTGCCATGTAACTGAGATTTATTAGCCTAACCCTACACCTTCAGTGGTGGAGCTGAAGTGTACTAATAAACTTGCTTGCTAGTCTATTGATGCCAGATTTTGCTTTCGAAAACGAATTTTAAAATTTCTCACTTGCATTCAGGAGCTATATTACATATAGCAAATGAACAAGGTAGAAATAAACAGATGAAAATAAAGGTGAGAAAATAATTAACTATATTTCAGGAAAACCAGCTGTATATACACATATACAACCAATTAGAAAAACTTTGTATGATAAACTCTGCTTATGACCCTAGATGACTTAGGGCTTACAAGTATATTGAATTAAGGCCATATTTTTGTTACTTGTCAGTAAGGCAAGCATTTTCCCCAAGGAAACCTTTTCTGGACTTTAACAGTACTAAGCCATAAAAAAAATAAATTATGTCTAGACTAACCAGAGGACTCAGAGGATGAATCTCTATAGATGTATGTTTTAACTCAAACCAGTAATACTGTTCCTTATTCTAACTGATGAAAAGGGAACAAAATACTATTAAGGAAACTCTCAGTTTGGGAAGAGTGCTAATATTTCTACTTCCTGTAGCAACAGCCACAAAAGCATTTGATTCTGCAAAACAGAAAACCTTTGAAAATGAGCACAGTGATTTACTGCAGCTGTATGTGGTTCTTTTAAAAAAAGCTTTTGTTAAATTTAACTCTCCATGGGTTTGATACAGCCAAAACCATCAAGGCATATGAATTACATGAGAATCACTGTGTGCTGCAGTACTGGTAGTATATTCCATTGTTTAATATTGCACATAACGTGTTTTATGGGATATCACATAGGGTGTCAGAATAGGCCATGTGTTACAGGAACACAATTACGATAATGCAGGATTAACAGTATAGCTATACTATACTGGTATGCATAGTATAGTATACTATTATACTACACATACATTATGTTAATATTAGTTCATAGATTGTATTTTGTCTGAAAAAGAGATTCACTGTAATATTTGCTGTTTTCTAAGACAAGGAGTACACCAAGTGGCAGAGCAGTTAGTGTCTGGATAAATAGGGTTGCCTTCAATGTGGAACACAATGAGCAGTCCCTCACTGTTAATTACTAGAACTCATTTGGTACAATATAAGTTTGGATTTAGGATGAATTGGAACCATCAACTCATCAACTGCAATCAATTAATTAGACTTATGGCTATAAACAAACAAGATGTTATTTTTTTTCAAGGTACACACTGAGGAGAGAAACTGATCGTTAGGTATGGCATTTGCTTGCTGCCAGCATCTCCAGACTGTGAACAAATGAGCATATTTTAGTTAGAATATATGCACCGGTGGAAAGAGACAAAGACAATATGTGGAGGGTTATATGAGCAAGTAAAGAGAAACTGAGATGCAAACGATAAGATCAGTCTACAAGCAGTGAAAAGCCACCGGAAAGACAGCAGTGAAGAGATGTGTAACAGAAAATACCAGGCATGGTAACCACCCACAGAAAAATGCTGGTGCTACAGCTGGCATTTTTTATTTTATTACTCCTCCAAATTATTTCAGTTAGGATAATTATTTAAACTGAAAGTTGTGGCGGGTTAACCTTGGTTAAGTCGAAAATTGAGAAATTAAATTTTTAAGTTAAATTTATAAGTTAATAAATAAATTTATCCACATAATGATAGTAATAAACATTTTTTAGTTCTAGCAAGTTTAGTCACATCTGTCTCTAAATGCTCTGTTATTGGCTTTGCAGTTATGCACTGCATGATGCAACATAAAATAATATAAGACCTGAAAGTATACAGACAATTCTGGCTGAAGACATTCTAGGGCACCCAATGAAATTATTATTTTTTTAACCCAAGTCCAGGGATCAGAGTATAAGGAATCACTAAGCACCTCAGAGAAAAATGCGAAAATAGAGAGGAGCAACCATGTTTGTTAACTGAAAGGTATTTCAGTTATCTGCCTGGTTCAGCACATCCCATATTATGACACCAAGTAGCAAAATGTGGATGATATTATAAGCTGTGCGCAAATCTGTGAGGAGCTGAAGATGAATAAATGAATAAATACAAAAATGGATGGTTGAAGATGACCAATGCATGGATGATCATATTAGCAAATGAGCAAGGTAGAAATGAACAGATTAAAATAAAGGTGAGAAAATGATTAATTATATTTCAGGATAAACAGCTGTCATGATGAGTAAAATGTATTTCAGAAGATGATCTGAAGGAACCCTGAGAAATACCACATTTCCTGGGAATTGCCTTGATATGTTACAAGATGAGATACTCAAACCTTGTTATGCAGCACTGGACAGAAAACAATGATTATACCCAATGAAGCAGCAGCCACTTTTAATAGCAATTCACCACATCCTCTGTACAGCAGATTCCCTGAATCAAGAACACTCCATGCCATCAGTGGTGAATATCTCTAAATCTTAGTGCCTAAAAGGAAAATCGTCAGGTGCAACATTTAGGTTTATTTTATATGGGAAGCATAGCTCATGCATAACTCTTTCAGGATATCCATGCTTTATCCCACTAAAAAAACTGTGAAAAGCTTGGGCCAGGCCTAGCAGGAAGATACAGCATCCTTACTGCACAGTCGGAATAGCTGTAGGTAAAAAAATTATAATTGTTACAAAAAAAAGTGAAAACCTTTTGACTGTTTCTGGGATGAAAAAAAGATTATAAGAGGGGTTTACTCACTTGTTATCAGGCAAATTTGAGTTTTGTGGAAATATGAACGAGTGTGGAGTATCATATTGATTTAGAACAGACTGCTGGTGAATGGATAAAGAAGATTAGGGACTATGCAAGCAGTAAAAAAGTGGTGGAAGGGAGGGAAGCAATTAGTAGAAGCATACCAAAGAAGATAAATGAGGAGAGTATGCACAAGAGAAACGGATAAATGTTTAGGTAGTGTAAGAAAGAAATCAGAGAGATTAGGAAAAAGATGGTAAGAAAAGGAAGAAAGAGAGACAAAAGGCAAAAAAAAGCAGATAATCTATAGTTACATTCTAGAATCATATTGCCAAGCAAACTGCTCCCTTACATTGCATTCCACTTGCAGGCACCAATTAAATGAAAACTTACGTTGTTAAATTAAAAATCAGGATACATACACATCCAAGGCACAATCTACGAGCAGAAAATTTGTTCTTTAAAAAAAAAAAAAAAAGGACAGAAAAAAGGCTTTATCATCTTACAATGGGCTGTGGGTAACCAATACCAGCTCCACCGGCCTTCACATCATAGGAATCATACTGTGGAGAAAAACTCTGTAAAAGAAATAGAGAAAAACAGAAAGAAAAAAAAAAGAAAAAAAAGGAAAAAAAAGAAAAAAGATGATTGCTACAAATCAAATAAGTCTTTTCTTACATTGGTATGGCAAATGTATGGAAATAACTCACTTGTATCTATTGAGTACTACTTGTTTGACATATAGCTGCCATATTTTTAAATCATCCATAAGAGAAGCCCAGCCAATATCTTTCTTTTGTGGTCATGGTAATGTTAGCTCTCTATGCTGTGTACATCCAGTTTCCATCTTGACAGCTGGGCCTCAGTTGAGCTGAAAAAAATTTACCTCTCTCCTAGTTATTCTTTGACTCCTTTTAAGCTTTCCCCCCATTTTCTTTATCAGACTCTTTTCTGTTGGCCTTAGTTGTCACTCAAGGAAGTCGGTGTAATATTTTCTGTTGCATTAAAGAATGCAACAGTTTAACAGTTTATTAGTCTCCTCATTTCTTTTACCTGTGACTAATGAAGTGCTAGCTGTGGCTCAGCTCCCTTAACAAATCCAACTGCACAGAAACTTTAGTTAAAATAAGTTCTCTCGCTGAGTCTGCCCAACCCTTCAGAAGAATTCAAGATTCAGTGGGTCAGAAGAGGGAGCATGACAAATAGCACTTACATAGCACTTCCCTGCAAGCAGAGGACCTGTGTTTCAGTCTAGTCTCCTGGGAATGTTTCTTTATTAAACACAGATTGCACAAAATATAGGAAAGTGAGTTCCCTAATCATTAAGCCTGGGGGGACATACTCCGTCCTGCACACTTTCTGCCTGATCAGATTATTTCCGAGTTACATAAGTCCTTCATCAGATCTGTCCCCAAAAGTTTCATAAATTAAGATAAGACAAAGATTTAAGTGGACTCCAGCCAAATTTTGTGGACAAAACCCTAAAACAACAACAAACCCCCACCTACAACTCTGCTGGGATTTTCAAAGGCACAGATGAGAGACAGATGCCACTGAAAGAAAAGTACGTGTGAAGGTGCAAGGGACAGGTACCTAAAGTTTTGCTTTGTATGCTTATGAGCAACAAGGCAGAAGCTGAACATAATGATGACTTACACCTCCGCTTATACTGGGACATGACTGGCAGATCCCAGGGGGACCAGGGGCTCCAGGACTCCCTGGCTGTCCTGGAGGGCCAGGGGCACCATTTCTGCCTGGAATCCCAGGAGAACCCTGTGAAAACACAAACAGAGCAGGTACAGACATTGGCACTTGCCTCCAACTGTGAGGGCATTGCTGGACAATTCCTTCCATTCGTAACAAAGTCTGTGCAATTGTGGAGCAAAAGCTTCTATATTAAACATAACTAAGGTCAGAACTGAACATTTGTGAAAGACATAGACAGTGGACAAAATTTACACATTGAAACAATTCTTAGTTGCTGGAGCCTTATTGCAGCTGATATTTGATCAAACATACTAGAAATATTAAACAAGTCAATTCCTGAATCTAAAATTAGTACTGCTAGTGTAGTCCACGGATTTTTTTTTCCCTACTGGGAAGAAATGTAACAAAAAATAACAAATGTAAAATGGTTTGGACTAAACTCTCTCTCTCTCTCTGTTTTTCCAGTTCAAATTTTTGAGGGTCTTATTGAAGCTAAAGGGCTACTTCAAAATAACTATATGGCACAGTCCTGCAGACAGTGCAGACATCAATGAAAGCTGGATATCTCAGTAGCTTGAATGGGATTCGCAGAACTATAGGAATTGGCTCTTGCTTTTGTTAGTTTCCTTGCAGGAGGAAAAAAAAAAGCTGCACTTACAGGATCTCCTTTGGGGCCACGGTGGACTGGTCCAGGAGTCTAGGAAAAAAAAAAGAAATTAAGAAAGAAAACAAAAATAAAACTGAAAACTGAGTGTGTGTATATATATATATATATAGACAAGAGTAAAACACGTTTAAACATTGGAATATAATTTTATCAAATTAATTCCATTTATTCTTATTCTGTATATTTAAAAGCTGTGCGGTTTTTCTTCAGTCTATCTGCATTTTCACAGTTCATCCATAAAGCTACACCTCTCCTGTAGGCAAAAAAATGACACTAACGAAGTCAGTAGAGCTTTGGGGGACAGAATGTCCACAATATGGAAAGATGTCCACTGGGGAAAGTTGTAAAGGACAGGATTTTTGTATCCTTCCAGTCCAGCATACTAAGTGTGATAATGTAGCTAATTTTAATTTCTCAGACCTACTCCTCCAATTTATTTTTCAATGAATAATTCAGTTATGTGTTACTATCTGGATTCTAAATTAATAGATCAGAACAGTTTTCATGTATTCAGCTGCTGGTGGTAGCAAAGAATATTCAATTGAAACTATCTTTGGTCTTTCAAGGTGGCATTTCCCTATATGCCATCCAAGGACAGCAGGAGAGCTTCCAGTGGTCTGATCAAACTCTTATATATCAAAGACAGAGGCTGGATGAAGTAGTCCACATGTCCTTTATGATCAGAAACCACAGAACTGATGAAAGAGTCTCTAGACTCAACAAGAGAGGGAGCTGTGCTTAAATCTCCAGCATGCTTGTATGTACCACTTATTTAAGCCTCTAAAACCGTTCAGTGAAGTAGCTCAGGTAATCCTGGAAGTAGTACAGTTGTACTAGCATGGTGCAACCAACACTAGATGACATATTTGTATATGACATTTCATGTTTAAGCAGATAAACTATAGAGCTGCAGAAATACATCTTCTCCCTTTCTCATCCATATACACATCTCTTTCACTCTCTTATCTTCTGGGCAACAATCTTCAATGTGCCTGTGGAAATCCATCTACTTTAACAGAATTTCATGGATCTTAAAAAAAGGATGAAATGTTCACATAACCTTAGAGCTCAGTATAGCCAGCTCACTCACTGAAGCATTTAGTCAGGGGACTTGGCATTCACTAACATCTTTGATTTTCCTGAGGTTAAGATGGTGCAACTGGTTTAGATAATGTTGGTGTCTATAAACAAGGTGATGATAAATTAGAGATGTAGGGCTTGAATCACCTATCTTTCACAGGGCATTAAGGCAGCAATAACTCTGCAAAATGAAATTTACTCTGTGATGATGGCAAATTGGGTTGATAAGAAATGCAGATGTGCAGTATGTTTGGAAAATTGTCTTTTTTTAACCCTCTGTTGGCATTAGTTTCATAGATATAGATTGAGCATGCAGTCAACCAATAAACTGTTGGCAATACTCATAGAACCATGAAATGGTTTGGGTTGGAAGGGAATTTAAAGATCATCTAGTTCCAACACCCCAGCCAGGGGCAGGGACACCTCCCACCAGACCACATTGCTCAAAGCCTCATCCAGCCTGGCCTTGAACACCTCCAGGGATGGGGCATCCACAGCTTCGCTGGGCAACCCGTGCCAGTGTCTCACCATCCTCACAGTAAAGAATTTCTTCCTCATATCTAATCTAAATCTACTCTCTTTAAGTTTAAAGCCATTATTCCTTGTGCTATCACTACATGCCCTTGTAAAAAGTCTCTCTCCATCTTTCCTGTAGCCCCCTTCAGGTACTGGAAGGCCACTACAAAGTCTCCTCAGAGCCTTCTCTTCTCCAAGCTGAACAACCCCAACTCTTTCAGCCTGTCCTCGTACAGGAGGTGCTCCAGCCCTCTGATCATCTTCATAGCCCTCCTCTGGACTCGCTCTAACAGGTCCATGTCCTTCTTATGTTGGAGGCGCCAGAGCTGGATGCAGTACTCCAGGTGAGATTTCACAAGAGCAGAGTAGAGGGGGAGATTCACCTCAGTCGACCTACTGGTCACACTTCTTTTGATGCAGCCCAGGACACGGCTGGCTTTCTGGGCTGCAAGTGAGCACCGCCGGCTCACGTTTAGCTTCTCATCAACCAAGACACCCAAGTCCTTCTCCTCAGGGC